>VMDO01001506.1:41641-204437 GCA_007922755.1 Pedetes capensis
CGAAGGTGCATCTGACTCATGCCATGGTATTTTCAGTGGCATCATATGGTTGTGAAAGCTGGACATTGAACAAGAGAGACAGAAAAAGAATTGATGCTTTTGAATTGTGGTGCTGGAGACGTCTATTGAATATACCATGGACTGCCAAAAGAACCAACAAATCTGTCCTAGAAGAAGTGCAACCAGAGTGCTCCTTGGATGCAAGAATGGCCAGACTGCGTCTTACATATTTCAGACATGTAGTGAGGAGAGATCAATCCCCGGAGAAGGACATCATGTTTGGGAGAGTGGCAGGTCAGCGCAAAAGAGGAAAACCCTCCACCAGATGGATTGACACAGTGTCTGCAACAATGGGCTTAAACATAAATAAGATCGTTTGCCTGGCACAGAATCAGCAGGTGTTTCGATCTGCTGTACATAGCGTCGCTATGAGTCGGACTCGACTCGACAGCACCTAACAACAAAAACAACATAGTCTCATTTGTTACCTTTCACTTTTTTGATCTGTACTTTTGGTGTCATATCCAAAAAACTTGCCAAGTCCTATATCATGAAGCTCTTTACCTGTTTTCTTCACAAAGTTTTATAATTTTACGTTCTACTCTTAGATGTTTAATCCATTCTGAGTTGATTCTTTTTGATTTTTTGTTTGGATTGTTTTGTTTTGTACTGTGGGTTTGAACCCAAGGCCTCATACAGGTTTTTTTTATTTTTTATTTTATTTTATTTTTTTTCTGTACTGGGGGTTGAACCCAGAGCTTCATGCTTTCATGCTTTACAAGTGCTGTACTACTGAGCTGCATCCCCAGCCCATTGTTTCACTTTTTGAGACAGGTTCTCACTAAATTATTCAGACTGCCTCTGGTCTTGAACTTGCAATCCTCCTGCCTCTGCCTCCTGAGACGCTGGGATTACAGGCATGCACCACTGTGCCAGGCTCCTCACACATGTTTTGCAAATGCTTTACCACAAAGCTGCACTCCCAGCCTGTTTTGTACTTTTTGAGACAGGGTCTTGCTAAATTACACAAACTGCCTCTGGCCTTGAACTTGTGATCCTCCTGCCTCTGCCTCCCAAATCACTGGAATTTCAGGTGTGTGCTACCATGCCTGGCTCTTTGCATGTGCTGTAAGAGTCCAGATTTTCCCAATACCATTTCTTGAGGAGACTTTCCTTTCCTCATTGAGTGATCTTGGTACTTTTGTCAAAAATCATTGACTATATATTCAAGTTTCTATTTCTAAGCTCTCTTTTTTACTTTATTGGTCTATTTATCTGTCTTTATACCAGTACTACATCCTTTTGATTATTATAGCTTTGTAACATACTTCAAAAGCAGGAAGTGTGAGTTCTCCAACTTTGTTCTTATTTTATTTTTACTTTATAAGTTCCACAATGAATACTTTTATTAAAACTTGGTAGGAAGTCTCTGTTTTAGATGTCATTTGGACAGATTTTCATAGTCAAATGAAAACAGAAATTTATGTAATTACTGAATGTATCTAGGCATTTGAGGTAATTTACCTAGTTTCAAATGCAAATTTTGTTCCATTCATAAATTATACAGATTTCCTACTACATTATCCAGTTTCACAAAATAATTCCATTTGCCTGTCCTCTGTAGACTTGATCCGTAAATTAGTCTCTATATTACTATTTTTTATCATAGAAAAGTTGGAAGTTATGCAACTGAAAAAAGAGAACTACTTGAATTCCCACCATTTAGAAATAGCCATTATTAATATTTAGTATATAATGTCCTTCCAAACATTCTTCAATACAAATAGATACAAAAATATCTTCATATACATTGTCAAATAATATGAATAAGTAGGAAAATGTGTGTGCACAAAATGGAATCAGGATATACACTGCATTTTTTTATTTGGTAGTTCTTAAATTTTAAAAGTAGGTATGGAAGATAGATCCACATTATCATCTCTATAGGTCCCTTGCACTCCATTGCCTTGAGTTTCCCGTGGTTCATAATTTCTACTGCCAGACATTGGGATTGTGCCTCTTTTGCACTTTTTTCCTTTTGTAAACAATGCTCTGGTTATATTCTTATACCTCTGGCTTTATCCAGTTGGTCATTTCTGTAGGATACATCTCTAAATGAAAGGGCTAGGTAAAGAATGTGAACTATCTTATTGAGTTCTGATGACATATTGCTAAATCGCTCCCCTAACGGTAAGTCATACTCACATTGGGAAAACACACATTTATTTGCTTATGCCACCAACCCTTTCCCAGCTTTGTAAGAAAGAATGTATTTTCACTTCAACTTGTATTTACTTGAATAGTCATGAAGTTAAGCATTTTAACATCAATTTTTAAAGGTTTTAATTGCATGGGACCTTCTGGTTTTAATTATGAAATTATAAAATTATGAAACGTTCTTTGGGAATGAACATTCTTCAGGGAATAAACGTTCTTTGCCTGTTTAATGACTTTTACGTTTTTTCTTATAGATTTGAGTTGTAGACATTAATATAATTAGAATAATTTTTCAACTTATGTTGCCCATTAACTATGTTGGTGATACTGTATTTATTTTTGCCCTTCAGATATGTTTAAATTGTTATTTTATGTATTCTGTTTCCTTTTTTCCATCAAAGCTGTCAGACTCTTGCACTCTAGCTCCTAGATTTCTTATCATGCCTACAAAGACACTCCATATCAAGATTGTCTGAGTATCCCTCCACATTTCTCCACTGCTTTTATGGTTCGGTTGGTTTTTTGGTCCCTGAATTTCAGATGTTAAAGACTAACACTTTATTTATAAGGTGTTTTGTAGTTTTGATTACAGTAGAAATGCCAAAGAATGACTTCATACTCCCTCCCCAGCCCCCCAACCCCAACATAGAAAGACAGTGGACTGGAGATGTCCCTGCCTGTTGAGAGAGATTGTCCAAGGATGGACCTGTCCACGATGCTATATTTCAGCCATTAGGTACTTTCTACTCAAACTGTAGAACTGGTTGTGGAGACTGCTGGTGTTTTGGGCTGTACTTTTGTTTGCTGCAACTGTAGCTTATGTCACAGAGTGACCAGGGTTATTTTCCTTTCCCCTCTAGGTTCTACAGGAAGACCAAGCTTGTCGGTTTTCAAGATGTGGAGTGTGTGCCATGCGGAGACCCGCCTCCTCCCTCGGAGCCGCACTGTGAGTGACGCTGTAACTCTTCACATGTTTTTATTTGCCAGGCCTTTCTTCCATTGGCAGATGGAGCAGAACCTCTCTCAGGTGTGGGCTCATTGGTTAGGCTCCTAGCGGGATAGAAGGCCCTTTTGTTGTGAGCCTCAGTCCTGTGAGCCTGGGTCCCTTGATTGGAGTCTCAGGAAGTACAGGCATCTGCTGCTGCTGCTGCACTCCTTTATTCTAGTTACATAACACAGTGACTCCAATTAGTGGGATGGTCCAGATCCTAATGCATGACATCTTTGTGCTGTGGTCACCCCAGTTTCCAGGTTTGGCTTCGTTACTCCCAGGCATGATTATGTGGTGGTGTCTGTCTTTCCAAAGACATTCCTGTGTGGACCCCTGCCCTCTGTTGTTGTTGTTGTTAGGTGCTGTCGAGTAGGTATCCGACTCATAGTGACCCTACATACAACAGGCAAAACACTATTGTCAGTGCCTCTCTGCTATTCATAGGGTTTTCAATGGCGGATTGATTTTTGAGAGTGGTTTGCTGGGTCCTGCTCCCAAGCCAACAGCACCTGGTGTTCCTAGGTGGTCTCCCATCCAAGTACTAACCAGGCCTGGCCCTGCTTAGCTTCCAAGAACTGAGGGGATCAGACCCCACAGTGGTATAGCTGCAGACCCTGCCCTCTATAAGGTGTCGTTAACTGGAATTCCAGCTCATTCTTTTCTTTCTTTTTCTTATTAAATGAATCAGTGAGAAGAAAGGATTCATTGCGTACTGGGGAAACAATTCTGTGTGAGACAATTCTGCCTTTCCTTTTAAGGTTAACATTAGGTGATCTTTTTGACCATACCTTCTCCTTAGAGTTAAGCTATACTTGTTGCAAGTTCTCAGCCTGCAAGGATTTGGAGGAATTGGAGGAAGAGTGGCCTGGCCAGTGAATACCCGCAGGTGGCAGGACCAGGAAGCCATTAGCAAATGAGGGTGGGGGGCTGGGAATAACAGCTCCACCGAGGATGGAGGGTGCAGGAGTGTGCTTCCCCTACCACAGGCACTTCAGCCTTTCTAGGGAGCGTTGTTTTGACACACTTTCCAACTCACGGGGTCTGTCCTCTTGCTTCTTTCTATAACAAACCCCCTCCAAACAAACTGAACGTTATTGCATCATTTGATAAGGTTGTATAGTACTGCTTTTCTCTCCATGAATACCATAGGATTCTTACAATGCATATTGTTATGTCCTTTACCAAAATGGATTACTTTCATTCTTCATTTGAATGATAGAAAAAATAAAATAGGAAGACTCTAACTTTTACAGAAAATGCATATGGATTCTCATGTCTGGTAGTACTAGTCACAGTACAGGTGCTTTACTTATTTGTTTTCCTTATTTTTCTCAACAACCCCATTATCAGCTCAGATTTGTCCAGGAGAACACTTCCGGAGGTATTAAAAACTCCCTATTGTGGACTGGTCAGGCAGAGACAATATTCCAGTTTGTGTTGACTAACACCACATACTGTGCTTCCACTGCGCTCCACTGTCTCCCTGCAAAAAACCCAAGCGATCTAGTCTGCCCTATGACTTTTTCTTATGTTGTTTGCTTTAGTGTTCACCATTTAACTAAATTCTACAAAACTGCCATATAAAAATAGCCACTGAAAACCCTACATATAGCAAAGAAGCACTAGTGTTTTGTCTGTTGTACATATGGTCACTATGAGTCGGACACCGACTTAATGGCACCTAACAACAACCACCATATAAGAGATCCCCAAAGATCCTCTTTATGCAACCACCCAGCCCAAAAAAGGACACATCCTCTTGCCAATTAAAATGCAGAGGCATGGTCTCGCCATGGGTCAGGTGAGCCATCGCTTTGTTTAGAAAGCAAGTTCATCCCTAATTCCTGTATGAGACTTAGTGAAGAAATCAATGGGTATTGCCCAATTTAGAGTTGAAAATTACTAATGGTGTTTTTCCCATTTGATTTATATGGTTTAAATTTAATGTAATCTAGTCAAAATCAGAGGCTTAGGAATCTTATGCTTTTGGGGTTTAGGCTAAGCCTAGTCATCACAAATCAGCCTTTGAACTTTGGTCTCACGTACCACTTTCATGTCTTGTGAAGCCCTTAGATATAATTTTGAAAAGAAAATTAATTAGTATAACTTGTATGTATATATAGATATTTCTCCATATATGAAAGTTTTTAGAAAGCAAAGAAAAATAAATTATTTGTCAAAGTCAAAACTGCAGCATGCTCAGCTAAGAGCCATTCAGATCATAGAGCAGGACCATGTGCTGGTGGTCAGTGAGCAGTAGTGCTTATCTCTGTCAGAGCAAGTTTGCTGCCTTTCGCACCATTCTTGGGAGTCCTTCCAGAAAGCAACTAATCTCCTCAGGGGAGAGCTTGAAACCTTCAGAGGAAATTATGCCAGGCACCTTTAGTGTTTTCATTTCTTCTCCTCACTGGGCACTGCATTGTGGTACCCTGAGCCACTCCTCACCTGGAGGCCCTGGCCACGGAAAGGGCGCCTTTCAGGCTTCCCCAGCTTGGCTCGGGGCTTGCTCCAAGGCTGTGCATGGGAATGGTGGGACCGGGACTCCAGACTCAGGGGTCACCCTCTGTGGAAGCCAGGCAACCCAGTCCTGAGGGTTGGAGCTTCACCACAGCTTCAGGAGCCCTGGGTCCTGATTGTCAGCTCGCTGTACTGTCTTTTTCTCCCTCTTGGGCAGGCCACTGGGCCCCCTCCTGGCTGTACTCCTCCTCCCTCAGTGGGGACCTTACCAGAGCCTTTCTCATTTCCTGATGGCCACTGACAGTGCGCTGCATGATGGCATCCATCAGCAATAGACTCCACACAACAGTGGTCTCACAGGATTATAATGGAGCCAACGGTTCCTTTCACCCAGGACATTGGCTGTACCTTCTTTACCTTAGATGCACAAATCCCTGCTGTTGTGTTACAGCTGCCATAGTCATGGGTTCTGTGAGGTACAGTAGCACAGGAGCCTCATGCTGGCCACCTAACCCAGGTGCCCAGTGGGCTGCACTGTCTGGGTGTGTGTGAGTGTACCATGTTATGTGTGGTGTGCGTGAGTGTGCAGTGTCACACAGAGATGGGCTTGTCCATCCCGATGTCTCTCAGAACCTTCCCCACGGCTCAACAGGGAGCAGAAGGCCAGTGCTGTCCCTCACAGAGCTTGAGGCCAATGGGGAAGCACCGAGTCCCCATAGGGAAGTAGGCAGGATCCTCATGCTCCATGCAGAGGTGCGAACTGGCATGCTCCACACACCCTCAGAATGCATGGTGGCCAGGCGTAGATTTTCTGAACAGTGGCTTTGGGCTGTGGCCTAAAGGATCAACTGGTGGGCGACAAACCCGAACAGGAGACTAAACAGGCACCACAGGAGGATCAGAGTGCTCCCTGCACTGGATGCTGTGCGCCAGGCCAGTCAGGTGACACTGGAAATGTCCAGCGGACTTATACTGTGGAAGTCTGTGATGACATCAGTAGGTATTTCAGTGAGTGGTGGAAATGGAAGCCAGTGGTGGCAGAGTGAGAGCTGGCTCGGGGAGACATGGAGCCCACTCTGTGGATGGCTCTGCTCCACATCTTGGAGAGCTCTGTGGGCCACAGGGGCATTTTGTTTGTGGTCACCTGTCACATAACAAAGGGGAAACATTCTGAGACGTGTGTCACCAGGCAGTCATACCGTTATGCCAACATTGTAGATGCATTAACACAAACCAAGATGCTATGCAGCCCCTAGGCAGTATCACCTTACAGGGCCACCATCACATATGGGTCTGTCATGCGGTGCGTGACTGTCTTCCAGTTTTCTAGGTGAGAGACACAGTGTGCTTGAAGAGTGGAGGTGAGGGTGCAGTGAGAGGGGCTGCCTGACTTATGTGAGAGAGAAGGAAAGTGAGAATAGGCAGGGGGAGAAGGGTTCCACAGGGTCTGTGTTGGGGAAGGGTGGCCATCTGCAGTAGCAGAGGGGAGGAGGGGCCAGGCGCAAGACTGAATTCAGTGTCCTCACTCAGTGGCAGGTGCATGGCAGGCCTGAGGGGTCTGCCTTGGTGAGCACTTGCTCTGCTAGGAGGAGCCCGGGGACTCCAGGTCCTTAGTCCCCAGAAGGGGGAAAAATAGTGGGTTTTCAGCAACTCAGGAGGTGGAGGCAGGAGGATCCCAAGTTCAAGGCTAGGGAGAGCCTGTGTAACTTAGACCCTGACTCAAAATTAAAAAGTGGCTGGGGTGCAGCCCAGTGGTAGAGTGCTTGCCTAGCATTTGCAAGGCTCCAGTTTCAACCCACAGTACTGAAAGAAAAAGAAGGAAGTAAGGAAGGGTAGGAAGGAGGGAGGGAGGGAAGGAGGGAGGGAGGGAGGGAGGGATGAAGGAAGGAAGGAAAGAAGGAAGGAAGGAAGGAAGGAGGAAAGAAGGAAGGAAGGATTGGCTTCCTGATAGGCTTGGCTGGAGTTTGTGGTCAAAGTGCTGCGCTGGTCTGCTCTTCATGTAGCATCTCCGGGAGCTTTTGCACAGGGAATACTCAGGCCACCTCTGGGGCTGCCACAAGACATTCACAGGTTACACCCTAAGTGTGCACAAGCTACAACCAAGTCTTCAAAAAGGATAGCCATATGAGTGTTAATAACACAAGTCTAATTTTAAGATGTAAGTATATTTTCTTATATTTATACAACACCTGAACAAAACAAGTAACAACAGAAAACACAAGGTTGAAAACGTCCCAATTTCCGTCAGCTGTCCAAGGGGCCACACTGGCTGCATACTTGCTTATGGCCGGTGTAACTTTAACAGGCGATATAACACCCCCCCCCCACCCCTGCACCACGTTTCTTCCCCATAGAGTGGAGGGATGCCAACCTGCTAAGGCTGCTCTATGTACCAAACAAGATAAGATATGAAGCTGCCCAGCAGAGGCTCAGATTTACCAGCTTCTTTCCTCATTGCCCCGGCTTCTAATGCTTTTGGATGCTTAGCTCTTCTCTCATAGGATTTGAGGAGTTGCTGTCTTGTGGAAGGAGCAGGTGACTGTTCAAGAAGTATGGTATTTAGCAGAGGCAGTGGTGTGAAGAAAAGCAGTGGGGTTAGTGTGGCGTGCACAGAGCACCACGCAATTGTTGTTCGGTACCCTCAAGTCAGTGCCGATTCGTGGCTACACTATGTACAGCAGGTGAAGCACTATTGTCAGTGCTTCTCTGCTATTCATGGGGTTTTCAGTGGTGGATTGTTTTTTGGGAGTGGGTTGCCAGGTCCTTCTCCCAAGCCTACAGCACCTGGTGTTCCCAGGCGGTCTCCCATCTTAGTACTAACCACGCCCGACCCTGCTTTAGGGAGTGGCATAATAGGAGTTGGGGACAAATTCAGGCATCAGAGAACAAGCGTGTTCTCCGTAGCTGAAACGTGTCATCAAGAATGTCTAAAACTGGGTGCAGTGGAATGTGTCTGCAGTCCCAGCTAGCCAGGGCAGACCAGCCTGGGGAATGTAGCAAGACCTTGTCCACCAAAAAGGAGCTGGAGATGAAGTTTAATGGTAGAACATTTGCCTGACATGCATGAGACCTTGCATTTGATCCCCGGCACTGGGGGAGAGAGAACTGTCTAAACAGAAGTTTCTTTCTTTGTAGGGTACACTTGTGTTCCCCATAAAATGATTTTAAAACAAGACAGAGGTTTCCATCCCTCATGATTCTCTGTATTGGCACAGTCTTAAAAAATCTTGAAAAATGTCAGGTGCAGTGGTGCACACCTCCAATCCCAGTGACTCAGGAGGATCGTTGAGTTCGAGGCCAGAGGCCTCATAAGTTGGCTGTGTAACTTAGACACTGACTCTAAATAAAACATAACAAATAGGCTCAGGGTGCAGCCCTGTGGCAGAACACTTGCAGAGTATGTGCAAGGCCCTGGATTCAACCCCCCAATACTAACAAAAAATAAAAAAGAAGTTCTGAAGAAAGTGGGGTGTATAAGAGATGATAGGCAACATAGCTTGGATCTGTGGCCAGAAGTTTTGGGTTCACATCTCTGCTTTGCTTTGAACTGATGGTGTAGCCTCAGGCAGATTGCCTCCCCTCTTTGAACCTCTGTTGACTCACTGGAAAATGGGGATAATAACACCCATGTCTGCCGATCTGGGATAGAGCTAAATGAGCCAGTATCCGGGATCGTGACACTAGCCACAGGGTCGGCAACCTGCCCTGTTCAGACAGTGGCCTCTCCAGCCCTACGTCCCCTCGCCGGCCCCTCCCTGAGTGCTCTTTGGAAGACTCGGGTGAGTGTTGACCCCTTTCAAGAGGGGTCTTGCTGGGCGTGATCATGCAGTGTAGCACACTGAGAGGGGCCTGGGGAGTCCAGGGTTGGATAAGCTTAGATAGCTGTGCAACAGCTGGGCTGAGCACTCCCAACCTTGCCTGGTCTCTTTCCTCTCCATCCAGTCCCTAAACCCCACCAGATAAGTGCGAAGCCCCACCGGCCCCCAAATAATGATGGACTTGTGATGGTGATCAGTTCATCCACCCACAACCCCGGTCAGGTCACTAATAGCATTAATTGGTGATAATAACTGGGTATGAAACACGAGGCTAATTAGTGGCATTACCGTAAACTCCAGGTAAATGAAAGGCACTTTTTATATCAAAATCTCAGCTGCAGACTCTGCTCTGACTGCACTTTTGATTCCTAATAATGTGTGCCTGCTTGGAACATTCAGGAGAAATGGAGAAAAACAACCATGAAATTTTAGAACTTTCTCCTGCCTTGAGTTGGATAAGCAATGCAGATCTTGTGTGATTTCTTTGAGCAAAGTTTACTCAATTTGGAACAAAGACTCTGGTTGGAACAAATAGTTTTGAAAAGATTCAAAGCGTTTTTCACCAGAGTACAGCTATATTTAAAGTGTGTTTAACCTAGATGTTTGCTTTGTTCTTGGGGGCTTTGTAAAACAAGCCACATGGTTCTAAAGAGATAGCAGGCAGATAAACCATTGCGTGTGGGAGAAGGAAGGCCAGGAGCTGTGCTGACCTGTAACTATGTCAGAATTTCACACGGCTCAGCACTCAGACAGCAGTCAACACTTCCTTGTGCCGTGAGGAATAAATCACATTATTAAAAAAATGATTATTTCCCAAAGGGAATTTAAAATGTCATCTTGTGGAACAAGTACAAGTAATTTTAAAGTGTACTTTTAAAAGAAATATGTGCTCATTAAAGATAATTTTTAAAGTTTAATAGAAAAACTGGTGGGGAACACCAATAGTCCCCCAAACAAAACATTTCCAGCATTTTGAAGTTTTCCTTTTCACTCTGTTCTTCTCTGCTTTTTTCTCTGTCTGTTTCTTTTCTTGCTTGCTTTCTCTCTTGCTTGCTTTCTTGTTTTTAATTCCTTTCTTTCTTCTGCTCTCTCTCCCTCTCTTTCTCTTTCTTTCTTTCTCAGTACTGGAGGGGGAACCCAGAGCCTCACACATGCTAAGCAAGTGCACTACCACTGAGCTTCACCCCAGCCCCATTTTTATTTTTTATGTTGAGTCACTGTCTTACTAAGTTGTGCAGGCTGTCTCTGTCCTTGAACTCAGGGTTCTACTGCCTCAGCCTCCTGAGTCTCTGGGTTTATAAGTGGTTCTACTCTTCTATCTATACTGATTTTTCAAAAAATAGATGTAGGGGCTAGGGATGTAGTTCAGTGGTAGAGCACGTGCATAGCACCATGAGGGCCAGGGTTCAGTTAGCAACATTAAAAGAGAAAGAGATATAATTATGCTGTATGTACTATTTTTATCCTTTTCCTCATCAGATATAACTTTTCCATATATAATTCATAAGCTTTATGGCTCTAGTGAATGACGTGTCACAGAAGTACATGGACTAAGCCATCTCTGTTAGTTACCCACGCTGCTGTTCACCTGGGTGGGCAGGACAACGCCAGGTGTAGACAGGTGGATCAATGCTCAGAGCACATCTGTGTCCAAAGACACTGTGTTTTTTATCTCCTGACATGCTTGTTGTTATTGTTAGGTGCCATTGAGTTGGATTGGATTCATAGGGACCCAGTGTACAACAGAACAAAACACTCCCACATAGTGCCATGCCCAGCACTTTGTCCGTGCTTCTTTGTTATTCATAGGGTTTCAATAGCTGATTGTTTGGGGATTGTTCTGGGAATGGGCTGCCAGGTCCTTCTCTCATTTTTGGGTGCTGGGGATCGAACCCAGGGCCTCAGGGTTCACAGAGCAGCACTCTACCAACTGAGTTAAATCCCAGCCCTTCTGACATCTAGTGGTCAGTTATTTTATAGTGAGATTTCCTGGGAAATACTTCTTTTAAAGAAAACAAAAACAGCCAGGCACTGTGGCACACACCTGTAATCCCAGCGACTCAGGAGGCTGAGGCAAGAGGATCACAAATTCAGGCCAGAGGCAACCTACATATCTTAGTGAGACCGTATCTCAAAATAAAAAATATGGGGGTGCAGCTCAGTGATACAGTGCTTGCAAAGTATGCATGAAGGCTTAGATTCAGCCCTCCAATATCACAAAGGGATGGAAGGAAGGAAGGAAGACAAATCAAAGGAAAAAAATGGGAGTCTTTTGAAATCAACAGCAATGTGGGTTCCAAGATTTCTTTGAAGGAGATAGGAGAGGAGGAGGGGTGTGGGAGGAGGAGAAACAGCAAGTTCCTTGTGACGAAGTCCAAGTTGACTTCAGCCTTTCCCTGAGCATCTTAACCAGTGCAGCCCCAGGGTGGGAAGCTGATTCCGGTATCCTCCCAGCACCTAGTCTTGTCATCCTCCGGGACTTCGGCATGGGCTGAATCTGATCCACTTAGAGGATGTAGAAGAGAACGTGTAATCCAGAGTCCTTACGTTTGCTGAGATGGCATGTGATTTTTATGACGTGTTTGTGTGGATGTTGTCTCTGCAGCTGAGTTTTTCTGATGAGTGTGCTAATAATGGGCTGCTTTTCCAGAGTGCTCACTGAAGCCTCTGCCTCCAGCCCACAAAGCCAGCATGTGCTAATAATGAAGGGCCCAGGCTCCTGACTGCTTTGAAGTCAGTCACCTCTCATCCTCAGACCACGACTCTCGGGTGTCAGCTGGCCGGGGGATTGCTGGTGGGAATGCTGTTTATGGGGCTTCACTGCCCGGTTGTTCAAGAACAGATGAGTGTGACTGTGTTCTTTAACCAGCTACCTACTGCAGTGAAGAAGGGGAACTTCCTACAGAGAAGTCTGAAAAATTTAGCCCTTTCCTGCTAAGTAGAGCTTCCAGGGTAGGGAGGAGGAAGACAGTAAAATCAGAGGAACTCCCAACAGACAACAGGCCTGGCTGAGGAGGACAGCCTCCAAACCGCCCCTGACATTTAGAGCTCATTTATTGGTTGGTTTAAGGTCTCTTTTCTCCTTCTGCCCTTCTTTCTGCTCTATATAGCCCCTGCTTTTGTCTAGTATGTCTCTTTGTCACTATTAAGTGATTTTATTATTTTGTTGAGAAACCGAATAGTAGTTGTTGAAGGTTGCTTGTGGGAACCCAGTAAACACAGCTGACAACTCCAATATCAGCCAGCTCTCCTTTGCTGGCTGCAGAGTCCCCAGCACTTCAGGTTCTCTGTTGGGAAGATCCCTTTTAAATCCTCTCTTAGAACCCTTTTTTTTTTTTTTTTTTTTTTTTTTTTTTTTTTTTTTTTTTTTTTTTTTTTTTTTTAGTTTCTTTCAGAGAGGGTCTCACTTTGTAGCCCAGGCTAGCCTCAAACTCTCTATCCTCCTGCCTTAGCCTCCTGGGTTCTGGGATTACAGGTAAGAGCCACTGTGGAGGGCTCTCTGTTTACCTTCTGTTGTAAGCGTTGCTGAACCAAACCAAACCAGCCGTGGCAGAAAGAACTGTGGGAGAGAGAAGCACGGGACCTAGGCAGAGAGCCAGGTACAACAGGAAGGGAAAGGACAGCCTGCGCCAGGCAGGGGCCTCAGACACCGCAGAAGCAGCCAGAGGAGCCCAAAGCACACTGTAATTTTGTGACATTCAGTATAGAACAAACAGACCCGCCTGTCCTAACGACTGACCCCGAGGTTTTCTAATGCTGCTCAGTACAATAATTATAGTTTTCATTATTATTCTGGCCCCTGGGAAGGGATGAAGAGGATGATCAAATTACGTTTGTGGAAGTTTTTTTCTCTTATTTTGGTGGAGGTGGTGCTGGGGATTGTAAGCCAGTGCTATACCAGCAGCCCGTATCCTCAGCTAAAGCCTTTTTCAGGAAACTGAGAAATGTTGCAACTCATTCGGAATGATTTCTATTGAACGTGGTTAATCTTTTTTTTTTTTTTTTTCAAGCTTATTTGCTTCTCCTGGTCAACAGTTGTTTTCTGAAAATATGTTGAGAATTTGTCACAGCAAATTTCTCATTTTCTGAAGATATTAAAAACAATAACTGGAGCTGGGCACCATGGTGCACACATGTAATTCCAGTCACTTGGAAAGCTGAGGCAGGAGGATCACACGTTTGAGGCCAGAGGCAGCCTGCACAACTTGTTGTTGTTGTTAGGTGCCGTCGAGTTGGTATCCGACTCATAGCGACCCTCATAGGGTTTTCAGTGGCAGACTGTTTCGGGATTGCCTTGGGAGTGGATTGCCAGGTCCTTCTCCCATTTTTGCGGTGCTGGGAATTGAACTCAGGACCTCAGAGGCTGCAGTGCAGCGCTCTACCAACTGAGCTAAATCCCAGCCCCTGCACAACTTAGTATGACTTTATCTCAAAATTAAAAATAAAAAGGGAGCTGGGGGTATAGCTTAGTGGTTGAGCACTTGTCTAACATGGATGAGGCTCTGTGTTCAACTTCCCAGTACTGAAAAAAAAAGAAAAAAGAAAAAAAAAGAAAAAAAGCTGAGCACTTTAAATGTCCTGACCTTTTTAGACAAAAAAATTGCATTGCCAATGGAATTGCTTTTTGTGGTTATTTAGCTATTTTCTAATAACTATCCTCCAAATATCTCTTCTTAGCCTTAGTTTCACTACTGTTACAGAAATCAGAAATTCCATCAGGCACAGTGGTGCATGCCTATAATCCCAGTGACTCAAGAGGCTGAGGCAGGAGAATCTCGAGTTTGAGGCCAGAGGCAGACTGCACAATTTAGCAAGATTTTGTCTCAAAATAAAAAAAGAAAGGGGCCAAGGGTGCAGCTTAGTGGTATAGCAATTGCCCAGCTTGTGCAAGGCCCTGGCTTCAGCTCTCCAGTACTGCAAAAAAGAAAAGAAAAAACAAAAGAAAAGAAAGAAAAAAGAAATCATAGAATTCTTTTGAAAGTGCCTTAAACTTATATGCTCTTCATTCATTCTTTTTTCCCTGTATAAAATTGCCAAATATTTGTAAGCCATTAATTTTGTTACCAGAGGACAAAAGAGAAGAAAAGTTAAGTGCCTTGACTAAATCACAATAGCCCTTGAATCCAGAGTTGCTTTTGAGAGTCCCTATTTGCCTAGGTTGCAGGAGACTTGGATCCAGCCCTCTGAGAAAGGGAGCAGTTGATTATTACCCAGTCCCCAGTAAATCTAACTGCTTTGGCTTTTATCTTCAGTCTCTTTTAGACACTTTAAGCCAGTGAGCTGGTTTAAATATTTACTCACAAAGAAACAGGCTGTGATTGGGTAAAGGGCATCACTAAATTAAATGAATTTTAGATTAAGTGTAGTTTATTGGAAAAAGCATAAAACCCATCAGGCCTGCTTCCCTAAGTTGTGGGCTTTTATAAATGGACTGGTGATTTGTGTGTGTTCCCAGTAAATGCCAAAAATAAATAAATGTGGGCTGATGGGGAAAAGCAGTGTCAGAGCTGGAGCACCTGAATGTGCATCCTGCCAAGAGTGGAGCGCCCAGCGTTTAGGCTCCAAGTCCTCATTGTACAAGGCAGCATTTATTCTCCTGAGGCAGTGTGTGCTGGGGACAGCTCCTCCCTCGGTGCTCTCACATCCTAGAGGGAGACAGGTAATGTGGCCCGTAAGCTCGGTGTCTGGTCACTGCCCAGTCACTTCCCCAGGGAAGATGATGAACTTGAGAAACATCAGCTGAGGAGCGGGAGAGAAGGTGCCATGGTGGTGTGAAATAGTGGATCATTTCTTAAATTCAGAAAGGTCCCAGAACCCTCTCCTGCAATTCTCACCTGAGCTGGCAGGAATTCTCTGTGGAGTTGTGGTTGTTAGGTGCCTCCTGTCGAGTCAGTATCCCACTCATAGCAACCCTACGTACAACAAGGCAAAACAGTATTGTTGGTGCTTCTCTGCTATTCATAGGGCTTTCAATGGTGGGTTGATTTTTGGGAGTGGGTTGCCAGGTCTTTCTCCCAAGCCTGCAGTATCTGACATTCCCAGGTGGTCTCCCATCCAAGTACTAACCAGGCCCGACCCTGCTTAGCTTCTAAAATCTGACAGGATCTGACGCCACAGTGGTACTGCTGCAGGCTCTCCATGGGGTACACTTCCTTAAAGCCCTGCTTCATAGTCCGTAGAAGAGAGAGGATTCACCTCTGGGTCTGCCTGACAGCACATGTCAAGATCAAGGCAGCCTCTCCAAAGGCACTCCCAGCAACCAGGATAAAGGCATAAAAGAATGTATGCTATGGGTAGAGTCGGTCATAGAGTTTTTTCCTAGCATGCATGAGGCCCTAGGTTCCATCCTCAGTACTGCAAAATTAAAAATAAGACCACAAGCTGGGTGCAGTGGTCCACGCCTGTAATCCCAGCAATTTAGGAGGCAGAGGCAAAAGGATCACAGGTTCAGGGCCAGAGACAGCCTGTGCAACTTGGTGGGACCTTGTCTCAAGATAAAAAGTAAAAACAGAGGTTCTGGGTGCAGCTCAGTGGCAGATCATTTGCAAAGCATGCGTACAGCCCTAGGTTCAGCCTCTCAGTACCGCAAAAAGATAAAAATGAAAAATAAAATTAAAATGAATAAAAATATAGTCATCTCTTGGTATGTGCAGGCAATTGGCTCCAGAGCCATACTCCCAACCCCTAGGGTTCTAAAATCCACAACGCTCCAATCTCTTGTATAAAATGATGCAGTTTTTCCATTGGACCTACTCACATCCTCCTATATACTTTAAATCATCTCTTTATTATTGTTTTTGGTGCTGTTGAGTCAATGTCTGACTCATAGCTACCCTACGTACAACAGGGAAAACAGTATGGTCAGTGTTTCTCTGCTATTCATAGGGTTTTCAATGACTGACTGTTTTTTGGGAGTGGGTTGCCAGGTCATTCTCCCAAACCTATAGCACTTGGTGTTCCCAGGTGGTCTCTCACCCAAGTACTAACCGGGCCCAACCCTGCTTAGCTTCCGAGATCTGATGGAATCAGATGCCACAGGGCTACAGCTGCAGGCTCAAATCATCTCTGGGTGACTTATAATAGTTGTAAATACTATGTAAATTATTACACTGTATTATTTAGGGAATAATGGCAAGGACAAAAGTATGCACATGTTCTATACAAAAGCAATTTTTTCAAATGCTATAATTTAAAATTAAGAAAAATGTTTGAAACCATAAATGAAATTGGTTCACCCTCCTTGAAAAAATAGTCTAAAATAACCCAAACTTTTAAAAAGGTATTAGAAAGTTAATAATGGAAGCTTGAAGTTGAGTTTCAAATAGACATTCACTTTTTTTAAAGATAATGTCCTGCTTTGGATCTTAAAACATTGCCTTAATTGCTTCATTTATTTCTGACCATCGCAGAGAAAATATTTTAAGAAGCTTCGAGCATTTTATCTATATTATGATTCATGTAGCCATTTTCTTAAATATTCAAGAAATATCTTGATAGACAATTATAAGAAGTGATTTTTAAATGTTCCAATATAAATTTTCCACATCATTGAAACATAGTTCACATTCAGGAGGATGTCTGTGCTTAAGTGAATCATTGCTTGTGTTTTGACCAGTGTGCGTGCACTGCTGTAATCATTGCCTCATTGATGCACAGAATGAGCCTCCTCCTGGACTGGCTTCAGAGGGGTTCTCTTTGCAGAGGGTCTTGACATCTTTTTGTTCTCTTATTATTTAAGATTTATATGTGCTTATATTGCCTGCAGCTGTAGCCCTGTGGCATCCGATCCCTTCAGATCTCAGAAGCTAAGCAGGGTCGGGCCTGGTTAGTACCTGGATGGGAGACAGCCTGGGAACACCAGAAGCTGTAGGCTTGGGCAACCCCCTCCCAAAAATCAATCTGCCATTGAAAACCCTATGAACAGCAGAGAAGCACTGACAATAGTGTTTCCCCTGTTGTACAGAGGGTCGCTATGAGTTGGATACCAACTCGAAGGCACCTAACAACAACAACAACATATGCTTATATTATTGTGTTCTATCCATGTCTCATTTTTCATCAAGAGACCAAAGGGTTTGGGTATGAAATTTTAACTTTAAATGATTTTCCACAACATCTCCAGCATTAAACTTTTAAAAATGTTATTTGAAATGAATCGCTTCTGAAAAGCTTGTTTGTGGTTATAAGGAGGCATGCTTTTCTTTAAAATGAAGGAAAGAGATCTTTCAGATTCTTAGAAGCTGGCCCTTTCTCTCAGGGAGCATGCCAAAGTGTGCCTTTTGAGTGCCAGAATGCAAAGTGCTTCATAAAGACGAATATTGGGAGGAACATCTTGATGATATCCCAAGCACGGATGAGGGTCCTGGAGACCCCAGGGGAAATCCACACACTAAGCTGCCAGTCCTTGAGGTGCTTTCATACCTGAGTGTTGAGGAAAGGCTTGAATGAGGTGACCCCAGGACAGGGCCTAAAGAGGGAAGGAGGCAAAACCCACCAGCAGAGGCCAGAGCCCAGAGTGTGCTATGAGTGGAGTAGGTGGAGGCAGATCAAGTTGTCACGTCAGCCTGCAGCAGAGGTGCCAGTGAGCTGGGAAATGGTAATACAGGGATGGCCCTAGGTTCAGCCTGTCAGAACAGACTTGAGGGAAGCAAGGGAGGAAGCAGGAAGTTTAATAATCTAGGTAAGAAGAATATTGTCAGCTGGTGCACTTGGAGGAATGGGGTTTCCTCCCTCTTTTCAAAAGGGAATGGAGTGGAAGAGCACTTACCTAACGTGTACAAGGCCCTGGGTTTGATCCCCAGTGCTGCAAAACAAAAAAAGAGCTGATGATTAGTTGAATTAATATAACTTAATTATTGTTGTTAGGCGCCATCGAGTCATGTCCCACTCATAGCAACCCTCATAGGGTTTTCAATGGCTGATTGTTTCAGGATTACTTCAGAGTGGAGTCCCATGTCCTTCTCCAGTTTTTGTAAGCTAAACCCCAGCCCATAATTTAATTAATTTAACTTAAATAAATTTCATTTGGTTGACTTGTATTTTAAGAATATAATAATATTAGTGATACAATTGGCTCTCTATATCTGTGTTCCTCATCTGTGTGCTCAGCCAACAATGAATTGAAAGTATTTGGGAGGAAATGTGTCTGCAATGAACAGGTATAGACCTGTTTTTTCTTGTCATATTCCCTAAACAACTATTTACATAGCATTTGCATATTAGTATTATAAATCATCCAGAAATATTAAGTATAAGGGAGGATGTTTGTATGTTCTAAGCAAATACTACACAGTTTTACATAAGAAATGTGAGTGTCCATGGCTCGTTTCATATTCACTGTGACGAAGGCTTGATTTTGAGTCCAGGTTCTAAAATATAACTTTCAAGCTAGACAAGATGATGCAGGCATATAGTAGCAGCAACTCAGGAGGCAGGGGCAGGAGGATTGAGAGTCTGAGGCCAGAGGCAGCCTGTGTAAATTTACAGAGACCCTGGAGGTGCAACTCAGTGGTAGAGAACACCTACAAAGTATAGGTGAAGCCCTGGATTCAACCCTCAAACACCACAAAAATAAATAAATAAAATAAAATGTAACTTTCAGACAAATGATTTAATTTTTGCATTTCCATTTCTTCATTTACCAACTGAAGAGTCTGATAATTATAAAAGAGACAAAACATAAGTTGGCTTCCTTTATCAGCTTCATATTCCAAGTCTCCAGAAAAGTGGATTCTTTCCAACCTGCTCCAGAGGATTTTTCTCTTTCTTCTAAGTCCAGTCACTTGTAAAATTATAGGTGAATTAATAGCAGTAATAGTTCTGCTGAAATAGGAGGTAGCAGGAAACACTGTCTAAAATCTAGGTTTTTCTCTTCATCTAGACCCAATTGTTGATATGTTTATAACATATATACACATTGTTATTTAGCTGGAAATTAATAGGTGGAAATAATTTGAGTTTCCTCATCTGAGAAAAGTTCACAGATTACTTCTTTAAAGCCTACAGTGAGGTAAATAAGAATTACCCACTGTTAATGACAGGCAGTCTGTGAATTTCAGGATGCAGGCTTTTGGCTGAAGTGCTCCTGTCTGGACATGGCCTTCTTCAGAGGCAGGTAAAATGGACAAGGCCATGCTCTCGAGGGCCCTGAGGACCTGGGTTGCAAGTGCAGCCTAGCACTCAAAGAGTTAAGGGGGAACATACAGTCCAAGCCGGACGGTCCAACTCTGTTCGTGTCCGAGATGGCAGTCCCACCCTAGGCCCAGTAAAGCCCAACTATTTTTGAGTGTGTTGTCCCTCAGCACAGATGTTCAAGGCTGTAATAATGTGTTTCTTTTATGGTGTCCTTTCTGTTTCTTGGTGCAGAAGTTTACAAGCTTCATTGTGTCACCAGTCAAATAAAGACTGCAAGACCTCGTGGGCTGGTGGGACACCAGAAAGAAGAAAAACCTCCCTGAAAGTGGGAAAAGGTCTTTTAACATTTTGTATTTGCGAGAAACTCTGTAGACAATCTCCTGCCATTTTGTGGCTTACGATTTTTTTCAGGGTTATCGTATTTATGGTAATTAAAGAACAAAACAGTTTTAATCCACCAAGTGCCAAAGAGGAATGTGAAGTCCTGAGCTAGCTCCTGGTGTTCTTTGAACAGCCCTAGAGAGGATCTTCTTTGGTCAGCCCTGGGGTCATGACTGTGGCCTGTTGTGGCCTACCGTCTACCTCCCTGCCTTCCTGCCTCCCCAGCCCTGTGGTGGCTGCTTTTTCCTTCTTTCTTTCTTCTCCCCTGGGAGATATGCATTGACAGCATTTGGCCTGTCTAATCCTGGTGAGAAACAGATCCCAGGCCATGTGATCTCACAGTAAGGTTAAGAAGTGTAGAACCAAGGGTCCTCAGTAATTTACAGGGCTGAGTTTCTCAGGCCCTTCAGCCTTCCTGCCAGGCTCTGACCATGGCTTTCTCCCAGCGGTCAGGTGTCCACATCCCATGGCTAAACTTCAGGCCCCCACTGCTTTCTCTGCCCTCCAGGCATTCTTGGATGCTCCCTTCCTCATCCCACATGCAGCACCCCATCACCTCTCAACAATCCTGTGACCTATTATTCCCCCATCACACTGTCCGTCCTGTCCCCTGGGCTGCTGAGGACCCCTCAGTCCTGTTTCCCGTTAGTTTGATTGCAGCATCATTGTGCCATTTCTGCCAGTATGTTGGATGCTGTACACACATCTTAAAGTGTAGGTAACTGTATATATCTTTATCTTGTCCTTCTATAATTTTCTTTTGTCCTTTTGAGAAGAAATAAGCATCTTGAAGCTCAGTTCCTTTATGTGTACAATTAATTTTCATTTCTGCTGATAAATAAAATCCAAAATCAAATTTAAAGGAACTTTTAAATGCTGTTGATAGTAGAGCCCACAGTAACTCAGTGACTTATCAGTGTTGGGTGCTCTTGGGTGATGACAGATATCAGAGCTCCATCTGTCCCCCGTCCTTCTGGAGCCACCCCCTTGCCGCTGGGATCTGCCCACTACTGTGTGAGCAAACCATGGATGATTATGGCCTCCAGAATCCATGCTTCCCAGCCAATAAAGTTCAGTAGGAACCTAGCAGACCTCTGGGACCAATTTGGCCAGGAGGGCAGTGGTCTGTGAGCCCTGAGTCAGCAGAACACAGGTCCAAGAGGAGGTCATGGCCATGCACCTGAGAGAGGAGAGGATAAGCAAGAACCAAGGTGTAGCTGGAGAGAAAGGGAGGAAGAGAGAGCACCAAGGTTTGGACTCTGGACTTCCAAAGCAGTACATACTGCTGCATTTGAAACCTCAATCTGCCATGGAAAACCCTATGAACAGCAGAGAAGCACTGACAATAGTGTTTCCCCTGTTGTATACAGGGTAGCTATGAGTCAGATAGGTGTTAGGGCACCTAACAACAACTAAAACCTTTATTTATTTTTCTAGCAATCAAAACACAAAGTAGTTATTATTGCAGTCAGAATGAATGATGATACTGTGGTTTTTCAGCTTAGGAACAAAGCAGAATGATATTGACCTGAACACAGTGGCTTTTTACTTAGGTTGTTAAGTACCATCAACTTACTTTATGGTCTTAAATGGTGTTTACACTCACCTAATGCACTTGGCCTGCAGCCATACCACTGTGGCGTCTGATCCCATCAAATCTCAGAAGCTAAGTGGGGTCAGTCCTAGTCAGTGCTTGGATGGGAGACTGCCTGGGAACACCAGGTGCTATAGGCTTGGGAGAAGGACCCAGCAATCAATCCGCAAAACACAATCAGCCACTGAAAACACTATGAATAGCAGAGAAGCATGACAATAGTGTTTCATCTGTTGTACATAGGGTCACTATGAGTTGGACACTGACTCAGCGGTACCTAACAACAATGCGCTTGGGTGCTGACAAACAGAGTAATGAGGGGAGTTCTGGAGGATTGCTGTCTTAATAAAGGAGTTTGGCTGCCTGAGAGACTCTGTTAAAACATGCCATGGAAGGCCACTTATGTAGTTGGAGGAGGTTTGTATGGAAAATAAGAGTCTCAGTTGGATGGAAAACCAGGCCTACGTCTATACACACCAAACAGAAATGTGGAAATTTCTGGCTTATTTTTTTAAATCAGTTTACTAATGAAACATATTAATAATACAAGTGAGAAAACATAGCTGGCTATGTTAATAAGCATAATTAGAAACTGCCTAATTTCTACTTAAGCATACTATTAGCTTATTGACAAATAAATGCTGTTATAACAAACATCTGGCTCAGAGTACTTTTGTTCTGTTTGGATGGAAATCATCAATAGGCAAGTAGCAGCTCCCTTAGTGTTAGCAGCTGTGATCTCTGGAGCACCAGAGGCCTGTGGGATGGGCTTTCAAACTTCGAGGCTTATAGCTCTAGGCCCTGAGAACTAGAAACTTATGGTTCCAAGCTTTAAAAGCCAGAGACTCCAGGTGCTCAGATCAGAGCAAGCACTGGTTCAAAGCCAAAGGCTTATGGCTCTAAACTTTAAAAGCCAGAGACATACAGCTGCACACTCAGGTCAGAGGTTTATTGTTCTGAGGTTTGAATGCCAGTGGCCCAGCACCCTGCAGGTAGTACTACAGCTCATACGCTTGGTTCTTTCCCTTTTTGGCTCTCTTTTAGGCTCTTACCCTTTTGGCTCTCTTTTTGGCTATCTATATGCCCAGCCATCAGGGCATATAGCTCTCACGGTTGTGACTCTTCACAGTTTCTCTGCCTTTGGTTCTTCACAGCCTCTTGTCTTTTCCCAGCACAGCTCTCTGCAGTTTTCTACTCCCAGCTTCTCTTTGGAGCTCTTCAGCTGCCTTCTTGTTGCTACTGCCACTGTCACTGCCACTGCTGGGCTGTAATCCCCAGGGCTTTGCTTTTTGTGCAAGCAGCTCAGCCTACTCTACCCAAGATAAAGAACACAAGTAAGCAAATAAAAGGACACCTGGGAGAGACTT
The DNA here is from genome assembly GCA_007922755.1 of Pedetes capensis. Classification (NCBI taxonomy): domain Eukaryota; kingdom Metazoa; phylum Chordata; class Mammalia; order Rodentia; family Pedetidae; genus Pedetes; species Pedetes capensis. The sequence goes on from VMDO01001506.1 coordinate 64,601, forward strand.
TTAATGGGGCCTAATGTGATACATGGGGCTTAGATTTAGCTCAGTTGGTAGAGCGCCACTCTACAGTCTCTGAGGTCCCAGGTTCAATTCCCAACACTGTGAAAATGGGAGAAGGATGTGGCAATCCACTCCCGAGGCAATCCTGAAACAATCAGTCATTGAAAACCCTATAAAGGGTCGCTATGAGTCTGGCATGACTTGATGATACACAGGAGGAAGCCTCTTGGACTAACCTGAAGAGTCCGAGAAATGGACTTCTTAAATAGCTAGAAAAAGGGTGTGGCACGCTGGTGCACAGCTTCCAGTTTCACCAGGCATAGCCTTGCATGTGCACAACTTCTAATGCCACCAGTCACAAGCCTTGCATGTATACCAATCATGAGCTTTTTTCTGGATCACTGGGAGAAGTGCTTCCCCTGGCCTGAGTGAGAATAGCTGCAAGATGGGAGGGATCATCAAAAGGTTACCAACACTTGTCATAGCTGAAGTTTCCTAGAACCCATGCAAGCTGTCTGATGCAGTTGGGACTAGAGCAAGGCCTCCTGAAGGAGGAGCCGTGATTGTAGTGTTCTGCACCTGGAGTGGAGTTTCCTCAGTGTCTATAAAGTGGTCAAAGCCTCTGGGCTGCCCTGATGACAGTCTGGCTGGTCATCAAAGAACTGGCTTCTTGGTTGACAGCACCTCACTCAAGGCAGCTGGGCACAAGGGAAGATAGTCTGACCATAGTCTATCAAATGGCTGAGCAGCTTGGTTGTGACAGTTTTGAGCATTTAAAAGGGAAAAACACAAAAGATGCTTACAGTAAAGACCTGTCTTGGAATTAACATTTTCGGCAGTACTTGACAGTGCTTAAGCCCTAGCCAAATACCCTTAGGGAGAGTTGGGTCCCTCTGATCTCACTTATCACCAACTTTTTTGATTATGAAAATGTACCTAACTTTGAGTAACAGCTTGATTCTCTCCAGGTAAAAATAAAAGGTAAAGTCAAGAGGAGAGGGGAAGCCTTGGATAAAATATCACCAACATTGGATGTAATCTTCATTGATCAATTGATCTTTGGGATTATAAATGCTACGCAGGGCCAGGCAGTCTTCCAGTCTTCTTTCTTTATAATTATGTCTCTGTCATTCTCTTCCTCATAGGTATGCGTGTTTCTGTCCCCATGTTAGAAGTCCAGAAAGTTGATATTTGAGTATCACCAATGGCCTTTTGTGACTGAACTAAATCAAACTTAAATAAGAATTATGATATGACCCTGTAACCCCTTGTTTCTGCCAGAATTTTGCACTAAGGGGAGATTGTTTGAATATTGACAGTAGAACTGGACAAATACATGTGTGAGAAAATACATACTTTTTTCCTCTGCCTTCCATTCAGGCTCATTTTTATCAATCTCTTTGCTTACATTCCCCCTTTTTTGCGTGTGATTTAAGTATTTAATTTCTGCTTAATGCTTATGCTTCTATTTATTTTGTTAGTAAGTTCAAATTGTTAAAAGACAAAATTATGATAAATCTAGCTCTTCAGATCGTAATTGGTTTTATTTGTGATTTTATAATTGGGCAGCAGTCCAGACCAAAAAAATATAATCTGCCCTACCACGTGGGCAGGGTATATTTATAGCCAGAGAAAAGGAAGTGACATACAAAATACTAAAGTGAAGTAGAGAAAGCCTGGTTGATTGCAGCTTGTGTCTGTCTGTTTGAAACACAGTTTGAACAGTTGGCCACTGTGACTCAGCTACTTTTTAAAATCAGTTTACACATCATGTTAGGTAGCAGTTCACTAGGTACACAGGAACTTTTAGACCAGTTTAACAAAATCATTGTCTTAGTGATCAAACAACTAGGAAAGACACAATTGTTTTACTTCATTGTGTCTAAATACCTATATTTTTATTATGCATAGAGCTATATTTAATAAAGCCTTTGGAAAAGATTTGGAAACCTTCTGCAAAAATTGTACTCAATTATAGTACTATCACCTGCAGCAAAATTTATGGAGAGTTTTGTAGAGATGAATTTCTGGAAAAGTAAGTATGGATCCTATAACTTGCCTTGCATCCCCTGAGAGAGAACATTAATCATAGGGGTTCCTTTACAGATGTGGCAGGGTGTACCTCAGCTAAGCATTGTCAAAGCTAGCTCTGTAACTGACAATGTTAAATGTTCTTATTTAGCCAGACACTGGCAAATGTCTGTAATCCCAGCTACTCATGAGGCTGAGGCAGGAGGATCGCAAGTTTGAGACTAGAGACAACCTGTGCAATTTAGGGAGACCCTGTCCCAAAATAAAAAATGGGGCTGGGATGGAGCTCAACAGTAGAACTTAAGAATAAAAGAATTTAAGAATAACCATAAATGTGAAGAACACCACTAAGTTCTTTGAATTTAAGAATGACTATAAATAGTCCCCCAAATTTAAGAAGATCCTTTTTATTTCCTTCATGGTTTCCTCTACATGCACAATAATAAGCTGACAATGGTAATAAATCAGTGATACACAGCCAGCCCAGAGGAAATGAGAAATGGGTTAATTAGGATTGACAGCAGGAGGCAGGCCCAGAGATCTTCCTGGTGCTTTTCTGGGTCATGTGCCAAACACACTGTACAGTTCTGGATAGATACCTGTTGTTAGGCAACATCTAGTCGAGTCTGGCTCATAGAGATCCTACGTACAGCAGAAAGGAACACTCCCCGACAGTGGACCGTGCCCAGTGCAACGTCAGTGTTTCTCTGCTATTCATGGGGTTTTCAGTGGCTGATTGTTTCAGGAGTGGGCTCCCAGGTCCTTCTCCCAAACCTGCAGCACCTGGTATTCCCAGGCAATTTCCCATCCAGGTACTAACCTGGCTCTACCCTGCTTAGCTCCCGAGATCTGACAAGATCAGATGCCAGGGTGGTATGGCCATAGACTAGATAGCTACCTACAATATATTACTATTAACTGTAGTCATCCTAGTGTGCAATGGAACACCAGAACCTGTTCCCTGTATCTAACTGTACCACTGCACCTCTGGACAGTCGCCCCTTCCACCATCTCTCCCCCGGCCCCTGGTAACTACCATTGTAATCTTCTATGAGATCAGCTTGTTTTGATTCCACGAGTGAGATCATGCAGTATTTGTCCTCCAGTACCTGTCCTATTTCACTACACATTGAACGTCTTTCAAGTTCATCCATGCTGTAGAAAATGACAGAATTTTGTTCTTTGTAAGAGTGAATACTAGTCCAGTGTGTATGTAAGCCACATTTGTTTTATCCATTCATTTGTTGATGGACGCTTAAGGTGACTCCATAACTTAGCTGTTGTGAATAGCGCTTCAGTGAACATGGGAATGCAGATGTCTTTTCATACTGATTTTATTTCCTGAGAATATATACCTGGTAATGGGATTGCTGGGTCATATGGTAATTCTATTTTTAGTTTATAAAATACCTAGAAGAGAGGATTTTGAATGTTTTCACTACAAAGAAATGATGAATATTTGAGGCAAGAGATATGTTGATTATCAATTTGGCCGTTATATAATCTCTATGTGTATCAAAACATCACTCTGTACCCCATAAATATATGCAGTGTTTTGCCAATTAAAAAATAAAACTTAAGGAGCTGGGGGTGGTACATGCCTGTAATCCCAGCAACTCAGGAGGCTGAGGCCAGAGGATCACAAGTTCAAGGCCAGAGGTAGCCCACATAAATTAGCAAGACCCTGTCTCAAGATAAAAGAGTAAAAAATGGGCTGACAGTGCACTCAGTGGTAGAGCACTTGCAAAGCCTTGTGAGGCCCTGGGTTCGATCCCCCAGTACCATAATAAAAAAAATTTTAAATAAATGAGCTATATCCTATAATTCTGCAGTCTAGAGGACTCCGTGCTCTGCAATATGTGATGGGTTCCATTTGTTTCAGGACATCCTGTCAGTCTACTTTCCCTATGCTTGTGCTGTGCTAGACATGATATGATACGGCGATCCAAGTGGGAAATGGAGACATAAAACTGTGCTTCCTAGGGGTGGGTCCTACTCATTAACAAAGCATATTGATGAATCACTGGTCTTGGTACTGAAACAAGACAGTTTGGGGCTGCTTGGGATTCTGCCTTGTTTCACTAGTATTAAAAGCATGAAAGGGCAAGTAACAATGGAACTAAAAGGATGGTCAAGGATCCAAAGTCTGTATTTATGAACACATCACAGTGCTGCACAGCACAGGAACAATACTTGCATAGCTGCATGCTTTTTGATGGACCGTTATCTCAAAAGCAAAAATCACTAAAAACAGTATCTGGTACTAACTTGGGAACTCAGCCTTCAGAGTGCGTTTGAGGACTATGGTCTGACATGAGCTCTGCTTCAGCCTCACCACACAGCTGGCTGGCCTTGATACAGATTTTAGAAGGTGAACTGGCCAGCAAGCCAGAAAGGGAAAAGAAAAGAAAAGAAAAGAAAAGAAAGGAAGGAAGGAAGGAAGGAAGGAAGGAAGGAAGGAAGGAAGGAAAGGGAAGGGAAGGGAAAGGAAAGGAAAGGAAAGGAAAGGAAAGGAAAGGAAAGGGAATATCTATATATGCCAAGGCCTGCAGCTGTAGCCCTGCGGCATCCGATCCCATCAGATCTCGGAAGCTAAGCAGGGTCGGGCCTGGTTAGTACCTGGATGGGAGACCACCTGGGAACACCAGAAGCTGTAGGCTTGGGAGAAGGACCTGGCAACCCCCTCCCAAAAATCATTGAAAACCCTTATGCCATTGAAACCCTATGAACAGCAGAGAAGCACTCATAATAGTGTTTCCCCTGTTGTACAGAGGGTCACTATGAGTCGGATACCAACTCGAAGGCACCTAACAACAACAACATATATGCCAAGAGTGTCAAAAAATGTATACAGATCTTAAGAGATTTATCTATGTATTGTTTTTTGAAGTTGAATTATAGTAGCAATATACAGAATGACTCTCATGGACGTGTGAAATAGGAGTTAGCAGAAAAAACTACAATGTACTCTTTAAACAGCAAAATGGACAGTTTTCATACCAAGATGTGTATGCTTTTTTGGGCACCCTCTGTATGTGTGTATATGTGTGTGTGTGTATATATAAAGCTTATATTGTATATAACATGTATGTATGTGTATATATGTAAGAATGATTCTTTAGGGAAAGGATGCAAATTCTTGTATAATCCTTCTGTTATCATTTATTTGAAAATGATACTTTCCTAATTTAAATAATCTTGCTTAAGTAATGGATCATGATTACTGTTTATTATAAATTTCCACCAAGCTTTCCTCCTCTTATTTTACTTTGTGACATCATACTTCCAAGTCACATTTTGGGTTCATTGTTGTTTAGATTCAGTCAATAATCAATTTGTAAGCAGCTCCAATCAGTGAAGTCACTAATTTATCTGTGTGTGTGTGTGTGTGTGTGTGTGTGTATGTGTGTGTGTGTGTGTGGTACTGGGGGTTGAACCCAGGGCCTCCCACTTGCATGCTTTGCAAGTGCTGGACCACTGAGCTGCAACCCCAGCCCATTTTTTTTACTTTTTGAGACAGGGTCTCACTAAATTATGCAGACTGCCTCTGGTCTCGAACTTGTGATCCTCCTGCCTCTGCCTCCCAAGCCACTAGGATTACAGGCGTGCACCACCGCGCCCAGCTTTCTTTTTATAGTCATCCTAGTAAGTGTGAAGGCCTGCAGCCATAGCCCTGTGGCATCCAATCCTATCAGGTCTCCGAAGCTGAGCAGGGTCGGGCCTGGTTAGTATTTGGATGGGAGACCGCCAGGGAACACCAGGTGCTGTAAGCTTGGGAGAAGGACCTGGCAACCCACTCCCAAAAATCAATCCACCATTGAAAACCCTATGAACAGCAGAGAACACAATGAAAATAGTGTTTTCCCTGTTGCATGTAGGGTTACTATGAGTCAGATACCGACTCCACGGCACCTAAACAACAACAGTAAGTGTGAAGTGCTGGCTCATCGCGGCTCTCACTTGCATTTCTCTAATGAGCAGTCACTGAATATCTTTCTGTGTGCTCATTCACTATTGGTTCCTATGTTCACTATGCTTCCTTTGGAGAAATGTCTATTTCAGTACTTTGCCCATTTTTTAAATTGGGTTGTTTGTATCTTTTTGGGTTTTAGGAATTCTTTATATATTCTGTATATTAAGCCCTTACCAGTATGTGATTTGCACATAATTTCTCCCATTCTGTGGGTTGTCATTTCATGTCCTGGGTGATGTCCTTTGAGGGATTTTTTTTTTTTAATTTTTATAAAACCTAATGTATCTTTTTTAATTTCATTGCCTGTGCTTTTGACTTATATACAAGAAATCAAATATGAGGTCATGAAAATTTTCTCCTATGCCTTATTGTAATATTTTAGATTTATCTCTTAAATTGGGGTCTTTGATCCAGTTTTAGTTAACTTTTACATATGGTATGAGGTAGCATCCAACTATATCCAACTTCATTCTTTTGCAGATTGTTGTTGTTGTCATTGTCATTAGGTGCCATTGAGTTGAGTCCGACTCATAGCAACCCTGTGTACAACAGAAAAAAAAATCCACTGACATTGTGCCATGCCTTTTGCTGATAGATATCCAGTTTTCCCACCACTGTCTTTTAAGAGTTTTGTTGTTGGTGGTGGTGGTTTTTGTTTGTTTGTTTGTTTGTTTGTTTGGTGGTGGTCGGTACTTTGTCAAAGATTGTTTGACAACAAATGTCTGGGTCTGTTTCTGGGCTGTCAGTTCTGTTACATTGTTCTATATCCCTACCCTATTCCAGTACCACACATTTTTGGTCACTATAACTTTTGTGGGACTGGGATTTAGCTCAGTTAGTACAGTGCTGCTCTGCACACTTTGAGGCCCTGGATTCAATCTCCAGAACAGCAAAAATGGGAGAAGGACTTGACAGCCCACTGCCAAAGCAATGCCAAAACAATCAGCCATTGAAAACTCTATGAATGTCGCTGTGAGTCAGACCAGACTCAACAACACCTAAGAACAACAACAACTTCTTCATTTGTGGGGAAGAGTTGGTAAAGATTAGTTTTAATTATTCTTTAAATATTTGATAGAATCCACCAGTGAAGTCCTCTGGTACTGAGCTTTTCTTAGTCGGGAATTATTTACTGATTCAGCCTTCTAACATATAGGTCTATGCATGTTTTCTGTCTCTTATGTCACTTTTGTTCATGTATTTCTAGAAATTTGTCTGTTTCATCTAAATTGCCCAATTTGTTGACATACAGTTGTATGTTGACATATAACATGTATATAATCCTTTTTATTTCTGTACAGTTAGTGATAACGTTCTCTACTTCATTTCTTGATTTTAAGAATTTGAATCTTCTCTTTCTTGGTCAATCTGAAATTTCATTGATTTTGTTGATCTTTCCAAAGAACCAACTTTTGGTTTTATTGATTCTCTATTTCATTTGGATCTCTGCTCTAATCATTATTTCCTTCCATTATTTTTTATTTAGTTTGCTTTTCTATTTCTAATGTTCTAAAATGGGAGTTTAGATTGTTGACTTTAGATCTTTTTTTAAAATGTCAATAACTATTGAATTCCATCTAAATGCTGTTTTTTGCCATACCTCAGAAATTTTGCCATTTTATGTTTTTATTTTCATTCATCTCAAAATATTTTCTAATCTCCTTTGTCATTTCTTACTTGACCAGTTGGCTATTTAGGAGCATGTTGTTTAATTTCCAAATATTTGTGAATTTTCCAATTTTCTTTTTCCTTTTTATTTCCAATTTTATTCCATTTTGATCAGAAGATATTTTATATGATTTTAGTCCTTTCAGAGTTAATGAAACTTGTTTTATGATCTACCCTGGAGAATGTTTCAGGTGTATTTGAGAAGCATGTTTATTCTGATGTCGTTGAAGTCTTCCTGTTATTCTTAAAGTAGAACTCAGACTCCTCACTATAATTCATAAAACCCTACATGAACTAACCTTGCCCAGCTCCTCTATCATAATTTCTTTCAACTCTTCCCTTAGTTCTTGCTCAGGAAATATTTTTGACTAATCTGTTAAGATAAGGTTTAGTGTAATTGCAATAATGAGTATTTTGATAGTAGGTAGAACAATTACAATGTATGTTTGTGGAAACTTTTAAAACACACAGAAAAAGCTTGTATATGAATATTCATAGCAACATTATTCACAATGACCAAAAGGTAGGAAAAAACAAATATCTATCATCTGACAAATGGGTAAAATAAAATGTGGTATATCCATTAAGTGGAATATTGTTAAAGAAATGAAGTTCTCATACAATGTTGTTGTTGTTTCTCCCTCACACAGTTTATTTAACAATGTTGTTCTTCTTAGGTGCCCTGGAGTTGGTGTCCGATTCATAGTGACCCTAGGTACAACAGGCAAAATACTATTGCCAGTGCTTCTCTGCTATTCCTAGGGTTTTCAATGGCTGATTGTTTCTTGAGAGTGGGTTGCTGGGTCCTTCTCCCAAGCCTACAGCACCTGCTGTTCCCAGACAGTTTCCCATCCAAGTACTAACCCAGTCTGACCCTGCTCGGCTTCTGAGATCTGATGGGATCAGATGCCACAGTGGTATGGCTGCAGGTTATTTAACAATAGGAAATAAGAAATCAAATTTAACAGTCTTTACAGTAATCCAAAGTGAATTTCCAATACATTCTTCACTATTAATGAACCTTGAAAACATTAAGTGACAGAAGCCAGACACAAAAGAGCCCATAGTATTGTATGAATATATTTATATGAAATATGCAGAATAGCAAAATCCATAGAGATAGAAAGCAGAATAATGCTTCCCGGGAGCTAGAAGATTGGGGTATGAGAGCAACTGCTTAGAGGTGTGGGGTTTTCTTTCTTTGTGATGAAAATGTCCTGGAGTCAGTGGCAGTGATTACTAAACTTTGTGAATATACTCAGTGTCTCTAATGGTAAATCTTATCAATATTTTACCACAATAAGAAAATTAGTCAAATTCTAAATTATAGATATGGCTATAGATGGAAGAACAAATAGAAAAATCTCATTTTGAAATATTTCTGTCATTTATTGAAAACAACATAAAGATCAAAGTCTATAATGAAGAAAATGTAAATGACGAAGGCTAACTTTTTTACATTTATCCAGTGTCAGAGTACTTGGTATAAAGTATATTTTTAAAAAATCAAGCTATTTTATTTATTGGCACACTTTTGTGGTACATCTGGAATTCATATGTTGAATGTTATCATAGATATTTGTATTTAACCGGTTTACATGAACAAGATAAAGCCTACACTGCAGAACTATGTCCTTGCCTCTTGCAGAGTTCTTCGTTAATCTTTTTTTTTTTAATTAAAGAACATGGCTTGAAATAGATTCATCATCAGATTTTAATTTGGTTAAACCTTTATTCAATTTGGGCTTTTTGTTGACAGTAATGGTAGAAGAGCACAGAAAATGATGGATTGAATTGTAGTTTACTTGAGATAAATATAAATGCCAAAAATAAAATATCTTAGTGAGAAATATTTTTAAATGTCTAAATTATGTGCTTATATGCCAGAACTAATTGTTAATTCAACAAGTAAAAATGTTTGCATTTCCTATAATGTTGGTGTTTCCAAAGTGATATGTTCTATAGCAGGAAACCAGATATATAGATAGATATAGATGTAGTTTTTGTTGTTGTTGTTGTTTTTGGTTTTTTTGGCAGTACTGGGGTAGGGCCTCATACTTGCATGCTTTGCAAGTGCTGTACCACTGAGCTGTACCCCCAGCCCATTTTTTTACTTTTTGAGACAGGGTCTCCCTAAATTACACAGACTGCCTCTGGTCTGGAACTTTCGACCCCCCTGCCTCTGCCTCCCAAGTTGCTGGGATTACAGGCATGTGCCACCATGCCCAGCTCCAGATATATTATTTTCATATGCTAATGATGAAAATACAAGGCATTAGTGAAATCTGAAAAATGGAAGCCCAGACAGAAGGCATAATTACATTTACAACTTGTTATTCCCTGCTATATTTATTTAATACTCATCTAATTGTACCATATAGTCTCTAAAAATAACATCTTAAAGTTTAAAAGTTGTATGTTGTTTTTCACTGTAATAAAAAGCAGTAGCCTCTTAAATTTTAGGGATATAACAGGTTGAATTTATAAAACCATATTTATATTTCAAATTAAATCAAACCATATAGTATATGCTAGCTGATTAACTAGAATTTATTTGCCTATATGGAATTGAACCCAATAATCCTTCACACTACAGTGTGCATATTTTTTTAGCTCTAAATGGTTGGAAAGAATATAGCATAAGGGGGAGAAAAGAGCTTTAAAGTCAGGCAAACCTAAGCTTAAGTCTAGATCCAACCAACTAATGGCTGTTTGACATGAAAAAAAATTCTGACTATGTATGGACTTCTTCATGTATAAAACCTGTGTTGTGAAGCATTACTGTGATGCCGATGCAGCAAGTAGGCACATGGGACATGTGGTAGCAGTCATAGAATTGAGGAGACCTTGGATGATGTCCTGCAGAGGATGAAATACGAACTCTTGTCGTGAGCAGCCCGCTAGGTGAATTTATCCTTTCTCTACTCCCTCTGGCTGACCTTGGCCAGGGGGACAAGAGGAATGGAAGATTCACAAGCCTGACTTGGTAAGATGGTGTGGATACTCAGTTGTTCTTTTATCCTGTTCACCTAATAATCAGTTTGGCACCAAATCAGCCTTTGTTGGAAGTAGCTTTTCCCTTTTTCTGGCTCCTTTAGACATCATTATAAGCCAGTCATCATGTTCTATGTGTTGTCAATTAAGAGGACAGTTGGCATCTGGTAACAAAAATAAGGTCCTTTTGTGAGGGTTAATTAGAACTGTCTAGGGAAGGCTGAGTTCTGGGTTGATATTCATTTTGAGGACACAGTCTCTCGTCTTCAGGGTCTGCATATTGATCAGTCTGAGCAGGCCTTTCTCCTCACCCACAACCAAACTGACAGGAAGCGAGCATGTGCAACAAAGCTGTTCTGGGCTCCAGACCATTTCCATCTGCTCCGTCACCAGCTTCATTGCCAGAGGTGGAAAGACAGAGGTGCCCAATAAGCACACCACTGGCTTCATCTCATCTTATCAACTGGACAGTCCTCATTAAATAAACTCTTTGGAACACTTAGTGTGTTCCAGTTTCTTTCAGAAACATTTGTCCCTTCCATTATTTAAAAAATATTAATCAGGAAGCAACTGTGTGCCAGGATCCCTGAGAGGCATTATAAATACAATAGTGGGAAAACCTGGCATAAATCCCTGCCCTTATGGAACCTTTATTTTGGTAAGGGATATAATTGGTTAGGGTAAAGTCTGAGCTGCTGTGATGATGTTGTTGTTGTTGTTGTTAGGTGCCGTCGAGTCAGCATCCGACTCATAGCAACCCTCATAGGGTTTTCAATGGCTGACTGTTTCGGGATTGCTTTGGGAGTGGATTGCCAGGCCCTTCTCCCATTTTTGCGGTGCTGGGAATTGAACTCTGGACCTCAGAGACTGCAGCGCAGCACTCTACCCACTGAGCCAAATCCCAGCCCCGCTGTGATGATGAGATCCACAAATATTTTAGCCAAAGTAAGACAGAAGTTAGGTGACAGCCCAGCGGTGTCAGCCTGGAGGAACAGCTCTGTGGCTGAATTAAGAAGGCAGCTTCTGGCTCTGCTGCCTGTGTATACCTGCCTGGTCTATCAGATCACACCGGGGCAGTGGGACACCAGCTAACCCTGAGGGGAGGCCAGGGAAAGCAGTGCGATCTGGAATCCACATGGTGCACACACCTCTTCTGCCCATGCCATCTCCCCAGTGACCTGACCTTTGATATGGTCATGCCTGCTGCAAAGGAGGCTGGGAAGTGAGGCCTCTTGCCGGGCTAGCCTAAGCACAGGCAGCTGGCTAAGTTCTGACTCCCAGCTCCATGAAGAATGAGATCGAGCCAAACAAACAAAATATATGAAATGTTAGGTGGCAGTAAGCTCTGTGGAGGGAGAGAAAGCAGGGAGAGGTAGGAAGTGCTGGGAAGGAATTGCAACTTTAGTTTGGTGGGGAAGGCTCCTGGTGTAGGTGACACTGAGGAAAGACCTGTAATAGCCAAGTGTCCACGGCCATGCAAGGGAGAGAGTTGCCAGAGGCAGTGAAATGTAGGGAAGGTTTGGAGGGAGCAGGAATCTTTTGAAGGGTAGGTGATCAAGCTCAGTGAGGAGCTTGTTTTGCTAGATGCTGAAGCTGGGCTGCACCTCATCCAAATGGAGACGGTCAGCAGCTGCAGGATGTATGGGTCAGGGAAGGCAGTAGGAACTGGATGGACAAACTGTGCAGTCGAGAACCGAGCGCCCGCCAAAGCCCAATCTTTGATGCGAAGGCCACACTCCTCTCTTGTGGGGACAACCCACCAGGCCACAAGGTGATCACTTAGGGAAGTGCCACCATGCATGCAGGGGGTTCCCACCAGCTCTGGTTGGAATGCTCAATGTCCGCCTCTGGGAACCATGGTGTCCGCAGAGTGACCTCTGTTCCATCTGCCCAGGGAGGAAACTGGCAACTGGCACTGGGAGAGAGGGAAAGGCCTGTTGCAGCCAGTGGGAGTGGCCGGGTCCAGATTTTGGAAACTTGTTTCCTTCCCTCTAAGCTAGGCCTGCCTGAGCTGGGCAGGCCTTTGTGCCGCAGGTTCTCTGGGAAGAAGGATCTTTTGTTCAACAGGATTTGGGACATCAGGTAGCAGGAAGCAGGGTTGGTGAATGGAGTAGGGTGAGGTAGGAAACAGAGTGGCCAGGCAGGCCACCAGGAGCGTCCTGCCCATGCCTGCAGACTGGGTTCTTCCTGCCTAAGGTGGCCCTACTCCTCCAGCCCCCACAAGAAACCCAGTACTAGGTGCCCTGGGAGAGTCTGCAGCCTTGCTGAGCCACGGCAGTGTCCAGGGCCTGAAGAAAGAGCCGGCCAAGGTCCGCTCATGGTGCTCAGCCTTGCTGTGGGTTTTGGCCCAGCTCACGCTACTCCCTGTGCCCTGTAACCTGGACAGGTGACTTGGGCCTAGTTGCCCGGAGGTCTAGTGGAGGCCAGTGGGGGCTGCACTAGGGACCTAGTTAGGAGGTACGGTCACCACAGGGCCTTGGTCAGAGGCAGAAGTGACTGCTCACCTGGTCACCCTCCTAGCAGACAGGTCGGATTCGCAGCACTAGGAGTACAGTGCCACCAAACCCTCCCATGTGGCTGTTTCATGTCTCTACAAGTGCGTTCCACAGGACTTTTAAGGAATGGGATGTCAGGAGACGACAGGGAATTCTGTACCTTGATTGCACTCCACAGAGGGTCAACTGGAGTCTATAACAAACAACTTGCTGCACTTCACTCATGACCGTTTTCTCTTCCTCCTGTTCAGGTGCTCCTTCAGCTCATCTTAGGTGGTGGTTGTTGTTAGGTGCCCTTGAGTCAGTGTCGGACTCATAGCATCGTACAATGGACGAAACACACTATTGTCATGCCTCTCTGCTATTCATAGGGTTTTTAGTGGCTGATTGTTTTTTGGGTGTGGATTGTCAGGTCCTTCTCCCAAGCCTATAGTATCTGGTGTTCCCAGGCAATCTCCCATCCAAGTACTAACCAGGCCCATCCCTGCTTAGCTTCCGAGATCTGACGGGATCAGACACCACAGTGGTACAGCTGCAGGCTCCTGATACGTTTTGGAGGAGTTTAAATGATAATGATTCCTAAATGCAAGGACTCTTTAACCTGTAACCCCTGTTCTTGGAGGATTTTCCTGAACACTCAGTGCCATGTTGATTGATGGCCTTGACAGTTACATACAGCACAGGAACTCTGACATCCTCAGCTCACAGCACCTAGTAAGGCCTTGTTTTGATGACAGCTATTGTTGAAACCCGTATTGAGCAGCATTGGGTTATCTGACTAATAGTTTGAGCTAAGGAAACTGTTCTCACTTCGAAGTGAAAAATATAAGTGACATGACCATTCCCCATAACTTCACTTTTGGCCCAAGTAGATAATTCTTGCATTTCCAAATCACTGCCCCTGAAGTATGGCCTGCATGGGACACGGCTCCTGCTCAGCTATTTATCTGTCAGTGTGTCTGTAGCTGGGCCTGTGTTCAGATGTCCTTTGATGACTCCACCCATGGATAGGGGCTGTTCCAGATTTGGATTTAATGTCTATCAGGTTAGGGTGTGATCTGTTTAACTTGCTCTATGATGAACATTTAGTATTTTCTATTTGATTATTACAGTATTTCTCTATAGCTACAACGGATTAAAATATTTTATAAATATTAAGCATGTTCTACGAATAAATATCTTTTAGAATGTACACTTGGATTGTAACCCCTGTTTGATACCAAGGCATACAGTGCATATGAAGAAACTTTTATCTCTGTGGCCCAGAATCATTGAGACCAAAAACAAAAACCTTACCTGCTAAGATGGTGGTTCTGGCTATTCTATTTTTATGATTCATTACTATTAACCTACATGTTTCTCTCTGGTTCTAGCCTCATGTGTTGTGCAGTAGAGACCAATTTTTTCCTCTTATTTTTTGGCAGTATTAGGGGGTAGAACCCAGGGCCTCGTGCACATGAAGCAAGTGCTGTACCACTGAGCTGCACCCCTAGTCCATTTTCTGTTTTTTGTTTTTTATTTTTGAGACAGGTTCTCACTAAGTTTCCCAGGCTGCCTCTTGCCTTGAACTTGCCATCCTCCTGTCTCAGCCTCCCAAGTCAGTGGTTTTATAGGCGTGCACTACCGCAGGCAGCTTAGAGATACTTTTATTGGGGGCTGGGGATGTGTAGCCAGGGACAGGAAGAAAGGCACCAGACGACAAGCTGTGCTGCATTTAGGTACCATGTTGCACAAACATAAACATGAACCTTTAGTATCTAGAGCTTCCGTGTCCATTACAATGGTCATTAGCCACTGCTAAGCACTTGAGGTGTAGCTAGCCTGCCCTGATATGGGCTGTCCCTGTAAATCACACTGGGGTTTGAAATTTTAACACAAAAATAGACAGTGAGAAACATCATTAATAATTTTATGTTAAAATGCACTATTTTAAGAGATACTGGTTAAGTAAAATAGGGTAAAGTTAATTTTACCTGTTTCCTTTTTCTTTTTTTTTAACATCGTTTCTAGAGAACTTAAAATTGTGTGTATGTATCGTGCTTTGTTGGATTCCAGGGGCCTGAGGTCCCCCATGGAGAGGCTGGCAGTAGTACTGAGACCCAGAAGGGATAAAGGGGGAGGAGGATGGACCCAGCTCAGCTCACTCCAGGGAAGAGAAATTGCCCACTCATTAGATTTTACTTTTCTCTCAAATTTGTTTGCCTCTGAGTCACCTGGGCTGAGTTAAATAGGATCTTCTGTGACTCCCCAAAATATAGATTCCCTACACACATGGGTTTCCATCCAGTGCTGACATGTCCTCACACTAGCTTAGCATTCTCCAGCATGAGGTGCCAAGTACGAGGCTAAGGGCTTTCCATGGTAACCCACTTAGTTCTCTAAGCAGCTAGATGAGATGGCTAATGATGCCTGTCCATTCCAATGATATCAGCTTGGGACTTAGACGCTAAAGCCATGGCTCAGGAGCCCATACTAGAGGCTGACTCTGGCAGGGTGTTCCAAGATCTCCCCTGACCGCGAAACAGCACTGAGTGTCAAATGGCATTGGATCTTTACTTACACAGTGCACTGCTGCCTGTCCCTTCATCCCACGACATCAGCTTTTTCTCCTACACTTCAGCAATTCCAAGCAAATTAACAGTGTAAGCATTTAAAGCTGTTTACTATCTCCAGAGAATTGACACAAATTCAAAGCCAGTGTGGTCTACATAGCGAGTTCCAGGCTTGCCTGGGCTACACAGACTCTGTCTTGGGGGAAAAAAGAAAAAAAAAAAAAGGAAAGAAAAGAAATTGAGGGGCCTACTGCAATATTGGGAGAAGGATCCAGCAACCCATTCCCAAAAATCAGTCTACCATTGAAAACCCTATGAACAGCAGAGAAGCACTGACAATAGTGTTTTGCCTGTTGTATGTAGGGTCACTATGCGCAGGATACTGATTCAACAGCACCTAACAACAACAAGAACAATAACTGTAAGATTATGAATAAACCAACTCTTTATTTTCTCCTGAAGTTGCCCAGAGAAGCATATTTTAGTTCAGTCTGTTCAAAATTGTTGTTGTTGTTAGGTGCCATCGAGTCGTGTCCAACTCCTAGCAACCCTCATAGGGTTTTCAATGGCTGGTTGTTTCAAGATTGCTTTGGGAGTGGATTGCCACGTCCTTCTCCCATTTTTGCGGTGCTGGGAGTCAAACTCGGGACCACAGATACTGCAGAATGGCGCTCTACCAACTGAGCTAAATCCCAGCCCTCTCTAAAATGTAGCTAGTCTAATTCCGATTTAAGTAATAAATATAAAATACCTAGGTAGGTACTGAAGGAGTGCAGGGAGGCCTCCCCCCCGAGACTGTGGCACAGGGGCACGCAGGTTGTTTTAAATGAAAGGCACATGGGGATCAGCAGTGGCAGGGAAGGGCTTTACTCTTGTGTTTATCCACCTGAAGACCAGGTCCACCTAATGGGAAAATGCTTTAATGAGATCTCCTCTCTGAGATTTCACTAACCAGAGAAGATTAAACTCATATCAACAAAAGGGAGACCAGATTCTCACTATTGCCGAGTAGACTTTGTCACAAGTTGTGTCTGCCATTCAATTCCCCAAAAGAGTCATTCACAAACCACTCTTGTCTCTGAGCCCATTCAATCCCCCCAATAATCACTTGCAGCCCCTCAAAAGTGGCCTGTGTCCCCAGCCCCCTCTTCCCTCTGACGATGGGCCTGTAAGCATGGGAACCTCTGGGGTTCTCAGGCACTCACCCTCCTGGTCGCCCCTGTGCGTGTAAATAAACTTGTGCACCATTTTCTCCTGGTAACCTGTATATTGTCAGATCACGCAGCAAACTTTCAGAAAGGAGGGGAAATTTCCCTTCTCCCCCAGCACTGGGTGGCCGCATCATGCCAAGTCGTTTGGCTACAAACTTCAAGATGGCAGACAGCTGCTTTTGGTTCCAGTGCACCAAAGGCAAATGCATTGAGGGCTGTATGTCCAGTGTTCTAGAATGGAGCAGGAGCGCCCCCAACACATGGTGCAGTGCAGTGTAGAAATATCCTAAGAGGAGAGCGTACTTGGACATCTCAAAACCTGTCACACGAGTTTCTCAGGTATTATTTCTGTGGCACAAAGACCTTTGCTGATGGTGCCCACGAACGGTGTAAGTGTTGTGTCTTTGGGGTTGCTGAGGGCATGCTGATCCCATTTATGTGGTTTTCAGGTACCAGTAAGGTCAACCTTGTGAAGATTGCATCCACAGCCTCCAGCCCACGGGACACGGCCCTGGCCGCGGTCATCTGCAGTGCTCTAGCCTCTGTACTGCTGGCCCTGCTCATCCTGTGCGCCATCTACTGTAAAAAGCAGTTCGTGGAAAAGAAGCCCAGCTGTAAGCCTCCAGCTCCCCACACCAACTTACTGTTTTGATGAAGTGCACTATTGGCATTGCCATGCAAGTGTTCACAAGAGATGGCTGAGATAGGTGTTCACACCTATGAAAGGGGAGAGGGTACCTGACGGAGCCCTCGTAGGGACGCTAGTAAGGCTGTGATGTCCCTGGGCCAAGAGGCAAATATAAAAATTTCTCTGAGTTCTGGCAATGTTAGTACCCTGCATTCTGAGCTTTCTTAAATTATTCCATCTGGTATCTCCATGTAAGAAGAAATACAGTCGTCAACTTACCATGGTTCAGCTTTACAATGTTTCAGTGTTATGGTGGTACAAAAGCAAGTGAATCCATCCCACCATTCCGTTTTTCTACCTGAGATGTTCAGTATTGTATCTTACAACAGGCCTTGAGGTGGGTGGGTTTGCCCAGTAGTGGCTAAAGGAAGTGTTGGGAGCAGGTTCAAGGCAGCCTCTCCGCCAGGCTAATAAAGCTTGTAGGTTCCATGCAGTACCCTCAGCTTGCAATGGGTTTATCAGGATCTGGCCCCATTGTAAGTGGATGGACATCTATAATCAAAAATTGCAATGAAAGCCGACTTTAAAAAAAAAATACAGAAGCTAGGATGGTACCCGTCTGCGGCAAGACATTAATGATTCTCCCTTGAGGAGGAAACAGTGTTTTCTCCCTTCCCTCCCACAGGGTCTCTGCGATCACAGGATGTTCAGTACAACGGATCTGAGCTGTCATGTTTTGACAGACCCCAGTTCAGCAGCTTCACCCACACCGCGTGTTGTCAGTGCCACCAGGGTTCAGCGCATCCCTATGGTGAGTCAGGCCATGTAGGGCCACAGCAGAGCCTGCAAAGGATGAAGGATGGTGCCATTGTCCCAAGCAAGGGACACACACATTCTCCCACTTACCTCCCTTTTGTCCAATATCTTACCACTCTGTTGTGGGTCTAGGGACTTTGAGTGTCTTCAGTATTAAAAAGAAAATAAGCCTCTCATTAAAGATCTAGAATTTTCCAGCAACTTTTTAGGCAAGCTTGCCTTTCTGTTTTGAGTCACTTTGATTTAAAATCACTTAAATCCGTTGTGAAGAGCAGGTGTTCGTACCCATTGTTGTCTGGCCTATTCAAGCTGATCATGGCCGTGTCCATCCTTGGGTCTTTGATTTTGTAGAGTGAGGAGGGGTCCACATCCACATTTTCCACCAGCCATAAGTGCCTCCTGCATCATTCACAGAAAGGACAGCATAGGAAAGTGATCCACCTGGAAACTGGTCTCTGACTGGGGCAGCACAGGCAGGTGGGTCTGGATGTCCTTCGCCATGTCCTTCCACCCTTAAGCATGTGGCTTCTGCACCTACACGCCACTCTTCAGGCCCCGAGCTGACAGCCCTCCCTGCATCCATCCCTCTGTGTGGCTGCCCACACCTGTAGGGACAAGGTGGGCAGCTCATGTGTCTCCTAGACCCTCTCCGTCCACCCCTTTCAGGTGTGGCCCAGTCAAGTTGGCCCAGCCTCTCTGCACGCCCAGTTTCCAATCTTACCAGTAAGAAGCTTTCGGCCTGGGTCTCTGCATGCTGACCATCATAATCTTGTGGTTTAGGAAGGGGTCAAGAGCAAAGCACAGGTTCTCTGTGGTGTGTGGCCTGGCTTTGCCTTTTCTGTAGATAACCGACTCAGACAGGTCTTGATGGCAGCTGTGATGACAAACACTCCTGAACACTGCATCTCCACACCGACCCTAGGAGCACCATCCCCCACTCCCTGTAAGCACAGATCGTTTCTTGAGAGATAAACTCTAGTGTTAGGTGTAGGAAAGCACAGCTTTGTGCAGGTCCTGGCCCATCTTACTTTGCTATGAACAGAATGGTTAAAAGCCAAGGTGGTGAGGTGCATGCCTGTGCTCCCAGCAACTCGGAAGGTGGAGGCAGGAGGATTATGAGTGCAAGGCCAGAGGCAGCCTATGTAACTTAGCCAGACCCTGTCTCAAAATAAAAAATAAAATGGGGGCCTGGGGTGTGGCTCAGTGGTGGAGCAGTTGTCCAACATGTGTGAGGCTCTAGGCTCAACCCCTCAGTACTGGAAAAATAAATTAATAAGGGAAAGAAGGAAAGAAGGTAGGCTCAGTCTGCAGACAGCCTTGTACATCTTCCTCTGTGAGTGCCATGGCTGGTGAGAATACCCCATTCCCATGCCGGTCCCACATGGCTGTCCTCTCCGTCACTTCCTTCTTAGTTGTGGAGCATTTTTGTCTTTTAACCTTTTATTCTGATATAATTTCAGCCTTGTGGAAATGTCAAATGAGTTGTTGTTAGGTGCCATCAAGTTGGGTCCGACTCATAGCAACCCTACGTACAACATACGAAACCCAACTCAACACTATCCCTGGCACTGTTGTCAGTGCTTCTCTGCTATTCATTGGGTTTTCAATGCCTGATTGGTATTTGAGAGTGGGCTGCTGGGTCCTTCTCCCAAGCCTACAGTAGCACCTGGTTGTTTCCAGGTGGTCACCCATCCAAGTACTAACCAGCATGCCCCTCCTTGGCTTCTGAGATCAGACAGGATCGGACACCACAGTGGTACAGCTGCAGGCTTTGAAGGAATTTCCATGTATTCTTTACCTAGACTCCCCAAATATTAATATTTTCTCTCACTTCCACATTTGCTTTACCTCCTGCCCCCTTTCTCTCATATCCACATGCACAGTTTTTTCATTTGGCATTTAAAAATCGGTTGCAGATATGATGGCCCCTTGCCCCTTAGTAGATCAGTGCTTGTTTTCTAAGAACAAGAACATTCTCTCACACAACAGCAGCCTGACTATGAAGACGAGGAAATGGGTATTAATGCAATGCTATTATGGAATTTACAGAGCATATTCAGATTTCCTTATTTATCCCCAAATGTTCTTCATTGCAGAAGGAAATCCCAAATAACACTGTCCTGTTCAGCTGTCAAATCTCTTTGATCTCTTTTAATCTGGAGTTGTTCCATGGTGTTTCATGACATTGATGTTTTTAAAAAGTATTGTAGTTTTGTAGGGTGACAGTCAGCCTGGCTTTATCTGGCATCTCCTCAGGAATAGATTCAGAAATACTGCCAGGAGAGCTGTGTTCCCAGGGCATGGGGTTGAGAGGCTCAGGTCCATCTGCCCCAGGCCTGGTCTGGCTGCTTTGGCCACTTCCATAATAGGGGTGTCTGCCAAGTCCCTCTACTATAAAGGAATTGTTCTTGTAACATTTCTTTCCAGTTTCTAGGACTAGGGGAAATATATTTTTAAATTTCTTATGTAATTTCTCTTTTTATATTTTTAAATTTTCCCTTCAGTAAGCTGGGTGTATACATCTACTTACTGCTTGACTTGAATTCCTAGCAATAAGAAATGCACTGTGTGCACAGAGGCACTGAGCAGCTGAGTGGCCTGGCCTGGGTCACCAGGCCATGGGACAGCAGAGTTGTCCTGTCTCCCCTCCTGAGCAGGGCCCACGGGCCTCCCTCCATGGGCCCTGTCACAGGCAGCTCGGTGGCCTGCCATGTCTTTACTGTGGCACAGTGGTGCACATGGCTGTCACATCCCACCCATTGTTAGTTACTGTTCAGTGGCAGGAACTATGTTCTCCCTCCTAAGTAGCCGTCACCATCATTGTCTCCAGAACTCTTCTCATCATCCCAAAGCAGAACTCTGTCCCCAGCAAACACCAGCTCCTCTTGGCCTCCCCTCAGCCCTGACCACTTCCATCCACCCCTCTCTGTGAGTCTGACCCGTTTAGGGGCGGCACAGAAATGGCCATCGGTGCTTAAGGAAAAAGTGAACTTCCTGTCTCCCTTCTCCGAGAA
Organism: Pedetes capensis; assembly: GCA_007922755.1. Classification (NCBI taxonomy): domain Eukaryota; kingdom Metazoa; phylum Chordata; class Mammalia; order Rodentia; family Pedetidae; genus Pedetes; species Pedetes capensis. The sequence goes on from VMDO01001506.1 coordinate 85,980, forward strand.
AGACCCCCAAAGCAGAACAGCTACATTTCCAAAGAGAACAGTGCTGACCTGCTGTTAGGACATTCTGGAGAAAAGCGGCGTGCCTCACACTCTGCTGGCTTCCCCAGGGCCTGTGCACCTGCTACCATCCCTGTGCTGTGACAAGGCCTGCAGCTCCACCCAGGCAGTGCTGGGCTGTGGGGTGCATTCCGCGGCCCCCCTTCAAGAGAGGTAAGTGGGCACTTCTAGTCAATAATTTCACATTCTTCCATGCAGATATGCATTCTGCTGACTTACCAGCCTCCATGTAAAAGCATAAGGACCCACTTTTTAAATATTTTAATGACAGCCTGGGAACTGGAAGGAACAGTTCTATGGCAGGAATTAGGTAGGTCTCTCAAGGTTGCTGATGCTCAGTGCAACATTACACTTTTCTCTCCATCAGTTTATGTTTGTCTCCTACTCATGACATCTTGGTCACCTGTAAGTAACGTTTAACATCTCTCATACTGGTGGCATACTATTTTAGAATTACAGAACAGCAATCAAGGAAAATCAGCTAAGACCTAGCAAGTGGCATGGATCAAAAGTTGGATATACATGTATTAATTAGAAGTAGGTATAGAAAATCAGCTTCAAAGCAGATGAAAGCTGGGCATGGTGGAACACACCTGTAATCTCAGCAACTCGGGAGGCCAAGGCAGGAGGATCAAGAGTTCAAGATCATAGGCAGCCTGCGTAACTTAGCAAGACCCTATCTCAAGATGTAAAATAAAAGCAGGGCTGGGGATGTAGCTCAATGGCAGAGCACTTGCCTAGCATATGGAAGATCCTGTGTTCAAGCCCCCAGTAATGCAATTAATTAATTAAAAAATTAGATGGAGTGATTTTATTCACTGTTTGGGGGCAAGTTTAAAACAATTGGAAACACTAGAATTCTCACTTAATAAATTGCTAGTTCATCTGTAAGACTTAAAACTCTAGCTGAAATGCTGCTCTGTAGTGGCGTCTTTCCTGCCTTAGAATACTTAAGATCTGGTGAACGTGTGTCAGAAACGCAGCTCCCGTCAGGGACACGATGCCGGCCTTCTTCAGGTCCCTTTCACAGTCCGTCTGTGGCGAGTTCTCCGATGCCTGGCCTCTGATGCACAGTCCCATGGGCGGTGATGATGTCTCCTTTTGTGACTCTTGTCCTGACCTCGATGGAGAAGATACTAATTCTCTCAGTCCAGGAAATGAGAGCGCCACATCTCTGGATTCCAGCGGTGGTCAGAGTTTGGTTGGTGCAGCTGTTCCCATTGAAGCTCACTCTGGAAACTTCATAGAAGCCACTGATTTATCCCGACCTCAAATCACAGTAAGGGAGCCAGCCCTCCCCCAGGACGCCCTGGCTACTCGCAGCCAGCTGGGTCAGGAGGGCAGCAACGCCAGGGTCCCAGCCACTCCTGTGTCCCTCCAGGTAAGGCAGTGACTGGATTCAGCGTGAGCTTCGCACTTGCTTGTGATAGGTCAAAGGTCACACTTTTGCCCCCACTGTTTGTGACCTTAGGGAAGCCTGATGAGGTTTTCCATGTTTCATAATTTCTTGTACATTGCAGAAACATAGGTAAATTTCTAGAGTCTTGTTTTAAGCCAACAGAGCTATTATGTAAGACCATGAAAGGCACTACATTCTTTTATTCTCCTTCAGAAATCTAACTGCTTCACCTTGCCTCCTTCCTTGATTGGTAGAGCTGAGCTAGTTCTGGGAGCATCTTGCAAACAATGGCTGACCATTCGATTTTCTCATGTGGCATTCTTATGCTTAGTACTTCAGTGCCCTTCATCCAGTGCTAAGGTATTTGGCATTTAGTTCTAAAACTACTCCCTCCTCCCTCTTTTATTGCTGTTTTCTGGATTGCTCTGCTTTAACTAATCAGGTTGGTAAGAAATTAATGATTGGGATCTGGAACCAAATGCATAGAAAGATCTTCCTTGGTAGGCTGTTGTTAGGTGCTGTTGAGTCGGTATCTGACTCATAGCAACCCTCTGAACAACAGACAAAACACTATTGTCAGCACTTCTCTGCTATTCATAGGGTTTTCAGTGGCTGAATGTTTTTTGGAAGTGGGTTGCCGGGTCCTTCTCCCAAGCCTATAGCACCTGGTGTTCCTGGGCAGTCCTAGTCCAAGTACTAACCAGGCCCAACCCTGCTTAGCTTCCAAGATCTGACAGGATTGGACGCCACAGTGCTATGTGCTATTGGTATAAGTTCTAGAACAAGGTCAGCCTTGCAGCTGTGCCTGCAACAGTGCCTGAGCTGCAGGATCCCTTTCAGGGTTCATGGAACCGGCCCTGCATAGCCATTCTCACCCTGGCAGCTTGGCCTTCCCTGCCTCGCCAGCCCAGGAGGCAGGGAGAACCCCATGCATTCTCCAGAGTGAGGCCTGCACTCCAGGAGGCTTCGCGTCCCTGCCTAATGGCATCACACACTTAGCCTAAACTCAGAGTGCAATGCCAACGTGGTCCTTGTGCAATCACCACATAGGTTCCATACTGAATCTGCCACACATTTTTTTAACTACAAAGAAAATTTCTAAAGAATTTATAGAGGAATTCTACAGAGAAAACATTTGTTGGCTTTGAATAGAAAAAAAAATGTTGATTTTGGTCTGAAAATGGGAGAATGGAGAAGAGACTAATGAAGGAGGGGAAATGAATCAGGCAGTTTGAAAAGCATACACTGTGTGCTCCCAGCTCTATTTGTAGCTAGGGAAGATTGTTTACTCATCGTATTGTTTTGAGCCATCCCATAATTTGTATAAATTTCATGGTAATATGTAAGAAAAGACTTAAAATATTTCTCCTAGCTGAATGTAGGTCCCAATCAAGAATGGACTGTGCCCCACAACACTTAGGAGCTGAGAAAGCCCAGCTGACTCAGGCAGGTAACAAGTACTGCACCCAGGAGGCCTGGCCTTTGGTCTGGGAGGGCACAGATGCAAGGTGCAGGCACCCTGCCCTCAGCTGCAGGGCCTCCATGCTTTGCCAGCCACTCCAAGTGAGTGATCTGCCCCAAACCTGTGGTTCTCTCTGTGTCCACTGTCAGGGAAAAGCTTGAGTGAGGAGGATAATTACACCACCAGCTGACTAATGAGTTTTCCAGAGTCATGAATAAAGAAAATGACCGTTCGCCTTAGTTTCCTTGTCCCCAAGTTCTGGTTGTAAATTGCTGAGCCAAAAGAATGAATCAGCTGGACACTAAGTCACATCAAAACCAGCTCATCATTCACCTTTTTGTTTATGTTGTTGGGCAGGGGGTGGGGTTTATATGCACTATAAACATAGCTGTATATGAAGTGAATTTTAGTATAGACAAAAATTTTAGTATAGACATGTTTTAGAATAGAAGATTGGCATAGCTGGGCATAGTGGCTCACACATAGTTGCTCCAAGCAACTCAGGAGGCAGAGGCAGGAGGATCTTGAGTTTGAGGCCAAATGCAGCCTGTGTAACTTAGCAAGACCTTGCCTCAAAAATAAATAGTAAAAAAGGGGTTGGAGTGGAGTCCACTGGTAGAGTACTTGCCTAGCATGTGCGAGGCCCTGGGTTCAACCCCCTAGCAATAATGACATATTAGTTATTAATTCCTTCTCAAAGATAGTCCAGGTGATTATCATGATCTATATAAAAATAATTTTTAATTCAAATCATGAGAAGAAAGCTGTAATTACATCTAAAATGAATCTGATGAGAAAAATGTTATTTTCAAAGTACATAATATAATTGATTAATGAATTGTTTTCATTAACTTTCCAAGATGTGTTACCTTATAATTATTAGATAATTTAAGTAAATCTAAGTATGACATTGTGAAATCAGAAAAGGAATTGTTGAAATGTAAAACATTTCAATTTTTCCCCTATAGTTAAAAACAGTAAACAATAATTTGAACCCATTATAAGAGATAATCCTTTCCAGATTCTGTAAAGCACTTTCTCTTCAGTGGCCTCTACTGAACCTGAGAAATCTAGTGAACGAGCCTTAGTCTTCGAAAGAAAATGGAAAACAGCAGCAACTACAAATCTTTGTGGGCTTGGGACTCTTCTTCAAGGGTCAACCAGGTGCTTAACTCAACTAGCATTGCTTTTTTCAGACTACTAAATTCTAAAATAAAATTCATATTTCCTCCTAGCAGGCTCACTTTCTAAGGTAGAGAACACATTTCCTTCACATAAAGAATTGGATTTAAAAAAAAAAGAATTTGATTTCAACAGCTTACTATTAGGAATCAGAGCACAGGACTTCTAGTTAACTCCGTTCCTCAAGTTCATGGTTAGTTAGCGTGGCTTCATAGCATGGCCTCATTCAGAATTCAGCAAGTAGTTGTATTCCTGTTTGAAGAATGTATGAGGGGCAGCCAAAGCCGTACACTCCTTGGTCTTTATTTGGTGTAAGGCTGTGACTTCTAACGTGAGATGCATTTGTTTCCACTAACTATGTTTTTACACATGAGTTTGCTTGTGGGTGGTTTGGGACCACCCAGAATCTGACGATAATAGTTATGGTTCAGGATAAAGCAAATTAGGTATAAGAGCCTGCTTTAGTCTGTATGGCTCAATTTTAATCAAATTTTCCCTTACACATTTCTGCAGAGGGGAACAGAGCAAAGAAATTTTGGGCATCATTTGCTGTGATATTGGGGAGAATGAAATCAACCTGTTCACTTGCAGGGAAAGCATTTCTTAATGTTATTTTGTAAGCATCATTTTAAATGTCAACAGAACAGAACAGAAAGAAAGCTAGAAACGACATGTAAAAACTAAGGTTCTAGTTTTTAATCTGCTACACCCTACTTTCTCCATATTGGAAAACTGAGGATAATCTGCCTCCCATAAGAGGGCAAATATGGTTGTTATTGCATGGGCTTATCAACCCAGTTGATAAAATTACTCCTTCAGGAATTGTATTTCTAGATAATCTTTTCAGACCTAGAAAAATGAACTGCTCTATGTCACCTATGCCAGTTAGTGGAGAATAAGTTGGTGAGCGGTTAATGCATTAAATTAAGGTTACAGCCCTTTCTAGTGTTGTTCCGTTGGGTGGTGCCTGGTCCCTTCCTGAAGTAGGGTCAGTGCCTTTTGAAATAAGCACCAGTCAAACAGCTCCACTTTGCTGAGGATATTTGTCCCATGAAGATTATGAGTATTGCAGGGAAATCATTATGAAAAATCTCATTCCCAAACTGTTTCTACACATTTTCCAGTAGTCGACCTTAGGGGAGCATGGCACAGTAGGCTTGGCAGGGTCGCCACACCCATAATCACAGCTCCCTGGAGGCTGACACAGGAGAATTAATGCAATTTCAGGGTCAGACTGGTCTACACAGCAAGACTCTACCCCAAAAAAAGAAAAGAAAGAAAAGAAAACACAGCACAGAAGAAACAAGCTTTAAATGTTTGAATTTCTGCCGAAAATCAGCAAAGGAGTTGTTTACTGAGTCCTTGCAATTGTTGTGGGTTATATTATGATCTTTTAAGTGAGTCTGGAAAATACTGAGTGCCTGTGAGTTGTTATGAAAACCTGGATTTGATTCTCAGAGGCCATGGTACTGGGGTATTTGAGTAGGCAGGGAGCCTCTCGTCCATGTCGTATTAGATTCATGAATCCTATCACTAAGAGCCGGCAGCCCTGCCACTGTGGTATCGGATCCCATCAGATCTCAGAAGCAGGGCCTGATTAGTCCTTAGATAAGAGACTACCTGGGAACACTAGGTGCTGCAGGCTTGTGAGAAGTACCCAGCAACCCACTCCCAAAAACCAATCAGCCATTGAAAACCCTATGAATAGCAGAGAAACACTAACAATAGTGTTTCACCTGTTGTACGTAGGGTCACTGTGAGTCAGACTCCAACTCAACAGCACCTAACGGTAACAACGACCACTAAAAGTTATGCATAGCAATTTCTTACAGTTAAGCAGCTTTAATTTGTAAAGTGTGGCTTATGAGCTCTTCTTTCTCTGTTTTAGGAAGCCTGAAGGCCGTCTTCTTCCTGCAGTGGAAGTGCAGCTCTAGAGCCTGAAGAGTGCCCATGTTAGGCTTATGGACTGTGTGGTCTGGACCCTTTACCGCTCCTGGGAGAAAAAATATATCTGAACTACATTGAAAGCATTTTAAGCCTTCAACCAGTTGCTTCTGAGTCAGACCAACTGTAAGCTGAAACCTCCATGGAGAGCAAGAAAAGATTCTAGGCAGACTCATGATTCTTCACGTCTTCTCTAAACAAGAAGTTTCTCTGCTGCAAGGGCAGCTTCAAAGACTGCTGGGCAGAGTATGCAGCCTGTTCCCTTATGGACAGACGGCAAGACACAGTGTGTGTCTGTACTTACTTTCATGGGGAATTTGGTCTTATGAGATCAACAACCCAGAGTATAAATTTTCATGGATATTTTTTTCCAGAAATTATCTCACATAGCCTATTATCCTACTAGAAGTCCCTGTCAGATTCCTTGCTTTAGTTTTTATGTAGAATGGTTTCAACAGTGAGGGTTTCTGATGGAGAAGGGCACTTTTCCATCATCTAAAACTGGTTAGATTCAGTGGTTAGGAGTGTCTTCATACCACCTACCTAAATCTTAGATGAAGTTAACTGACCTACCCAGGAATCAGCAGCTCTTTTCCAGAATCTACATGTCTACCCTCAGCCTGGTCCCATGGATATCTGCTGGTGCTGATAGGAGAATGGCCTGGGCTGCAGAAAGAATGTCATGGGGAAAGGGTGGCCCATCACCTGCTATAAAAACCACTTCACGTATGTTCCCTGGAGACCTGGTCGCTCACATCCACACATTCCTGTCCAAATTAGTTGATGTAGAACCATTTGTTCCATTTGCTTCTGTGCTGGAGCTTAGAGCATCCAGGGTTCCTTTTATAGAAAAAAGATATTTGTAGACATAATGATCTTTCATTTGCATTGTATCTTACACTAGAGGCTGTAGAAAGTTCAGCATATCAGGTCCCCCTACGTCTGAGGTAGTCTTTGGTGAGGATACCCTGCATGGTAGAACCAGAAGAAAAAGCATTTAGAATAGCATTTAGAGCAGTGTAACTGTGCAGTGGGCTAGGAAGTAGCTCGGTTGGTAGAGTGCCGCTCTGCAGTCTCTGAGGTCCCAAGTTCAGTTTCCAGCACCACAAAAATGGGAGAAGGACATGGCAATCCACTCCTGAGGCAATCCCAAAACAATCAGCCATTGAAAACGCTATGAGGGTCTCTATGAGTTGGGCACAACTTAATGGCACCTAACAACAACAGTATAGTTGGACCAGAACATTGAAGTATTCTCTAATCGTGTAAGTTTGCTCTGCACACAGTCTCCTATGTGGGCCCAGGGTGCTGGGTGTGTGCATACGCTGTTCGGTTAAGGTACTTGGTCTTCTCCTATCTTGGTATTTACTCCCCAAAATTTTCTCTAGAGCTAAGGAAGAACAGAGCCCAGCTCAGCTCAAAGCAAGGGGTGGCTCACTTGCCTTCATCATTACACCCCAGACAGGACTTGGTTGAGCAGGATTTAGTTTGTATTCTGTTTGAACCTGTATGGCCAGACCTGGCCTTTGTCTGTTAACCACTTATGATGAGTCTGTGACATTTACACTTAAAAAGGAATAAACCTTGGAACAGCAGTGTGGTAGAATGTACTAAGATATTTGCTTTGAAATTGTCCTGCCTAAATCAGGGTCTTTTACCTGACATTTAGACTGGATGTTAAGATTCATCTATCTTTCCTAGGACATTTTGACCTTCTCACAACCCTGCGGCTTTCTGTCTTTTCAGGACATTAGTAGAATTTGGTGAGTCCTCTTAATCGGCCCCATTTTAGGATTCGTAACTATAGGTTCAGTTATGTCATCATTAGTCTGTGTCTGGTGCTTCTCTTGATGGCAATCCTTTATCTGAGATAGGAAATTAGTGTCCCATGCTAACCTCTGTTGTTCACGTGTACCCAGTCATAACCAACAGGCTTTCGCTTTTTGGTTCCCTTTTTGGCATATACCAATGGCTCGTAAGTTTTGGAAGTCAACCAACTCTTATGAGAATCGCCTTTAAGGAACTCATATAAAATATTTAGAATTTGACCACTAGATATCCCTGACAACTCGAGTTCCCTGAGCGGCTTCACTGTAGTTCACACATGTGTGCCATTGTTTGCAATCCGATCATCTCTGTTATGACAGAGGGATGATCAGAGCCACAGGGTTGTATTCCTTTGTGTAACCTGAGTATAATTTCCATATGCTGAGCCCTGACAAGCTTCAAAGACAGACACTTGCTGAAGAATGCCAGACTGATGGAAGTGAGGCTTTGCCCCCCAAATCCTGAAAACATCGTTCTTGATCAAGTAGTGAAATGCTTAGGTTGAAAATTGGTTTCAACACTGCATTTAAAGAGTCCTGGGTTATTTTTATCATGATGCAGACATCTGACCACCACCTACTCTACAAACATACAATGTGTTACTCTTTGTAAACGTTCAAGAAAAAAAATATCCAGTTCACACTTTACATTACTGGAACCCCCTTCAAGGCCAGGTGCTGATGTCAGGAAATCTGCACTGTGAAGCGCCCTGGCCAAGCACGTCACCACGACTTTTTGTGCTGCAGAAGCTTATTGATGGAAATGGGACAAGGGTTTGGAAAGCAGTCAGGCCACAGGTTTTCTAACTTTGTGCATATGAAGCATATCTTTAAGTGTAGGTTTTTCTGCTTTAGCTAAAACACTAATGTTGCTGTCACTTAGGTCAAGCCCCATTGTCTGTGCTGATAAAGAAAAAGAAAAGGAAAGAAAAGAAAAAAAAGTATTGCTTGAAGATAGTTTGAATCTGTCTAGAGTTCATCATTACTATTTTGTGTACTGGAATTTATACACTTGTAAATTATCATTTTCCCTAGTTTTGTAATACTTTTTTAAAATTTTGTGAATAAAATTGATACTTATTCTTATTTATGTGTCCAGCAAAAACCTGATTTTGTGTATGTACCTATGGTTTTCTTCTGCCTAAAGTCCACCTGAGGGTCATCCAAAGTCTTGCTCCTTGACAGAGCCCTTTTTGGCCCCCACACTTTAGAAATCCTTCTTATTTGCCTAGTCAGCTTTCTCACGTATGTGAAGCTACTGAAAGATGACCCAAATTGCCCTGCGCAGCTTTGGTATTAAGATGTTATCATGATCTCACCTCTTCCCCTTCATTTTATGACACAGAGGTAAAGAACTAAAAAAAGAAGAAAACATTTTGCAGTCCATTTTTTTGGAGGTCAGTTGGGTGTCCACCTGCTAAGGAGCAGACTAAAGACAGGAAAGGAGAAAAGGACTGTCCCCAGTGCAACAGAAGTCCCTGTGGGAATGTCTTTCCTTAGCCACTCTTCCTTCTCTTTCACCCTCTGCCCTCCCTCAGCAAAGCTTTTAAGGCCATTACTAGATTTTGAGAGAGGAGTTTACATTTCTTGGAATTTGTTTAATGGCACCATGCTGTCTCAGCTGCTATGTCTCAGGTGTGAAGGGGCCCTGGGTTCCATGAGGAAAGAGCGCTGGGTTCCCTCCAACCAATCCCCACCTCAGCCCTCAGTTCACAGAGCCTTTCCAGTATGCATGGAGACTAGATCAGCTGTGGGTAAACCACAAATCCATCACCTATCTGAGGAAAGTACCTCAAAGCTTCCAGAGGCTCTCCCAGGCAGTCAAGATGTTCTACAGTAATGTTACCTGCATGGTTCCCTCATCATGGCCATAAGTAAGGTCTCTTCAGTTGGCTGCACGCTATTCTCCACTCTCTCTTAACTGGAGAAGACACTGTCTGATTTTTTAGAAAACCACTCTGACACCCAATGAGTATGTAAGTAAAGCTTAAATTTGTCACATCAGTCATCTTAAAACTAGTGGTGCAAGAATTTTCAAAATCTTCTACCATATCTAAAAAATTTCAAAGAGATCTGGTGTGTGATTGTTGTTGTTGTTAGGTGCCCTTGAATCACTATCCAATTCATAGCGACCTTACATACAACAGGCGAAACAGTATTATTACTGCTTCTCTGCTATTCATAGCGTTTTCAATGGCTGATTGTTTGGGGGAGTGGGTTGCCAGGTCCTTCTTCCAAGTCTACAGCACCTGGTGTTCCCAGGCAGTCTCCCATCCAACTACTAACCAGACCCAACCCTGCTTAGCTTCTGAGATCTGACAGAATTGGACACCATAGTGGTATAGCTGCAGGCAGTGTGTGATTGTTGTTGTTAGGTGCTGTAGAGTCGGTATCCGACTCATAGAGACCCTCATAGTGTTTTCAATGGCTGACTGTTGCGGTTTTGCCTTGGGAGTGGATTGCCAGGCCCCTCTCCCATTTTTTCGGTGCTGGGAATTGAACTCGGGACCTCAGAGACTGCAGCGTAGTGCTCTACCAATTGAGCTAAATCCCAGCCCCAGTGTGTGATCAGATAGACATAATTATGTTGAATCAAGTCAACAGTTCACTTAATTAATTATGTCACATTTCAGCCAAAACAGTCCCAAGGCTTCTATTCCAAAGACTGAGTAAGCCAGGGGCCAGGCATGTATTTCATAAACCACCAGTGGCATTTCAATCAGTGTGATTTGTGTCTGCTTTCAAGTTAGCCTTACCAGCAGACTTGAATTTTTTTTTTAAACTTTCCAGCAAAAGCACTTTCTCTAGAGCCATGGTCTCTTGAAGTAGGTTTCACTTATTAGTGGATAAAGAAAGGATTTTATTTCTTCGTTTCTAATAGCATTAGCTATTCTTACATAGCCTGCAGCGGTAGCCCTGTGGCATCCTATCCCATCAGATCTCAGAAGCTAAGCAGGGTCAGGCCTGGTTAGTACCTGGATGGGAGACCGCCTGGGAACACCAGAAGCTGTAGGCTTGGGAGAAGGACCTGGCAAACCCCTCCCAAAAATCAATCTGCCATTGAAAACCCTATGAATAGCAGAGAAGCACTGACAACAGTGTTTCCCCTGTTGAACAGAGGGTCACTATGAGTCGGATACCAACTCGACGGCACCTAACAACAACAACAACAATTCTTACATAAGACCAAATTAACTGCCTCCTCGGTAGAGTGCCACTCTGCACTCTCTGAGGTCCTGGATTCAATCCCCAGCACTGCTAAAAAACAGGAGAAGGATGTGGCAATCCACTCCCAAAGCAATCCCAAAACAATCAGCCATTGAAAACCTATGAGTGCCTCTTGTGGGCACCTAACAACAACAGACCATTTTGTTTAGGATGAAATTTAACTAGCAGAGCCATGCCACAGAATTTTCCTTACCTGAGTTGGTTGTTTCCAGTAAACAGAAGACCTACAAACAGTCCATTGGCAGTCTTGTAATAGCAGGTTAGGAGAAGGAGGCCACACTGAGGCCAGGCACTACACCAGCACCACCCTGCATCAAGTATGTGGGTCTAATTCCTCTCAGAAGACTCACTGTGACAAGAGGCTATCGTCTATGTCAATCCTGAATTTAATCATTCAACATACACTTATATAGTGGTATCATGTGCTTGCTCAGTTCCAAATGCAATGCCGGGGCTGAAGCAGATACTAAGAAGTATGAGGCTGAGAAGCCTTGTGACTACTCGTTAAATTGGTCATTTCTTTTTATTATTTTTATTATGTTGTTGTTGGGTGCCCTCGAGTGGATGTCCAACTCATAGCGACCCCACGTAAAACAGGAGACACACTATGGTCAGTGCTTCTCTGCTATTTATAGGGTTTTCAATGGTGGATTGATTTTTGGGAGTGGGTTGTCAGGTCCTTCTCCCAATCCTACTGTATTTAGCGTTCCCAGGCAGTCTCCCATCCAAGTACTAACCAGGCCCGACCCTGCTTAGCTTCGGAGATCTGATGGCAGCAGGATTGGGTGCCACAGTGCTCCAACTCGCCACAGTGCTACAGCTGCAGGCATATATATATATATATATATATATATATATATATATATATATATGGGCTGGGATTTAGCTCAGTTGGTAGAGCACTGCACTGCAGTCTCTGAGGTCCCGAGTTCAATTCCCAGCACCACAAAAATGGGAGAAGGGCTTCGCAATCCATTCCCAAGGCAATCCCAAAACAGTCAGCCATTGAAAACCCTATGAGGGTTGCTATGAGTCGGAAACTGACTCGACGGCACCTAACAACAACAACAACAACAACAAATATATATATATATATATATATAAAATGGGCTCCAGGTGAAGCTGCAGTGAGTCCCTGGATTCAGCCCATGGACTGCAATATATATTGCCATTAAACAAATTCCAATATTATATATATTGAAGGACAGAGGAGGTGGCCTCTGTCCCAGGGCTGGAGGAGGACATTTGTCCCTGAGTTGGAAATTTTGAGTGAGCTCATGCCTCCCACCCATGTCACCTTGGGACCATCCTGACTTCCAACCTACAGTGCTGACCATCAGGTATGTTTAGGACTTGGCTGAATTTTCTACTAACATCAAACTAATATCCCACCGGAGCCCGTGAGATGACCAGTCCACCCCTGCTCTCTCATGGCTTCCTACTCCTATGGCCAGCACCAAGCATCATTGGGCCCTTTAGCTTCTGAGCCTAGGCCTCAGGGTCCTGCTCACTCAGCGCTCCAGGCCACCCTGTGAGTGTGGCCGCCTCAGCCTTCAGGGTGAAATGTGTCTGTCCATGATCCCTGAGTCCTAGCCAGTCCCCCCATGTGAGAGCCAACATCTTGCCACCTGATCCCCACTCTTAGGAAGGCTGTGACCTTTGCTGTCTGGTCCTCACTTGCTGAGCAGCATCCGCAGGAAATCCGCGGCCGTGAATCCACCTCTGCTTGGGGATGGTACAGCCCTATGAGTGCAGCACGCACAGCTGTCCTGTTGCCTACTCTCACCCCAGCCCTGCAGGCTGCATGCCCCCTGCCAGCCGCATCACTGAAGCCACAGAAGCTTCAGGTCATGCCGGAGATCTTTTCTCATGTTTGCACTGAGAGGTAAGTAGGTTAATAAATGAGCCAACTAGAAGTGGAGCCTATGCATAAATTTGGGGTAACTCCAGAATCCCCCCAGATCCTGTTACCTGGTGTGAGCCCCTTCTGCTCCCTAGGGGCCTCAGACTGATCGGCAGCAGCTCCCACAATGCTGACACCTGGCCTTGCCTCTGAGGCAGAGTGAGTGGCCAGTGTCCGTTGGCATGGAGGGTTCCAGGAGAATGGGATCAGAATGGGAGATGGGTTAATGGACACTGCAGGGGAAGCTGCACCCCTTCCTTTGGTAGCTGCCTTCTGCTTCCCTGCATGGCCCTCTCCACGTGTCTGAAAACTCCTAGTCTTGCTCTCGGCTGGCAGGACACAGAGCCAGGCAAATGCAGGGGTCACCTCCATAGGTGTAGGGAGAAATTGGGAGGAAATTGGCAAAACCCCAAAACTGGGAAAATGGCTTTTGAAGATCTGGTTTGTAAATTAGAAATCTAGGGAAAATGAAAGTAACTTGGTTGGATGTTGTTACAAAACCCTTTACAAATCCCCTTCACAAAACCCACCGAACCTGATTGGACAATTGGACTCAAAGCTGAATGGCTCAGGCCATTCCGTGGGTGAGCTATATAAGGAGCTGCACTTTTCCCCTTTTTTCGCCCGGACCTTCAACCACCAACAAGGAAAGACCCCTTTTTTCACCTGGACCACCGATGAGGAAACAGCTCTCTCCACTCTCTCACCCAGACCTTCCACGAGGAAAGAATGCTCTCCCACTGCGACCATCAACAAGGAAAGAACTCTCTCTCCACCGAGACCACCAACATGGAAGCATCTACCCTTGAGGCTGTATAAGAACTTCTAGCACTTAAAGCTGTACGATTTGGGTTTTCTCTCCACCCTGATAAATGGCAGAGAAACAAAGAGCTGTGTTTGTCCCCGCAAGGCAAAAGCGCCCGAGGCTTTTCCTTTCTCCTATTTCCGCCAGCATCCCAAGGACCGCAGGAGTCTGCACCCCTCACCTGAGGGTCCTGAGTGAATTGTGTTTAGTATCTGTGTGCGGCAGTGCCGCCTGTCCGAACCTCCGGGCTGCACTGGGAGGCGTGTGCCCCACACATAAGGATCTCATGGCCCCAGTTCAAGTCACATAGCAACATAGAGTGAAACAAAGGGAAGCAGCGGGCTGCACCCTGACTCTGCATTCCCCTGAGGAATCACATCCCCAGCAATTCCACAGAGCCACTGCCACCACCAGACCTGAGGCAAAAGCACAGTGGTCTTGGACGTCCTTCCCCAATGGGAGCTCAGGCAGGAGGTGACAGAAGGTTCCCACAGAAGCTCTCAGAGACCATCTCCTTCCCTCCTTCCATCAATCTGTCCCTTCCCATAACTGTTCATTCCTGTCCCTCTGAGTGCACCCCAGTTAGATATGGCAAAGGTGAGCCTGGCAGGGCTTTGAAGCTGTGAAAAATGGTGTTCGGGTGCCAGTACAGCATGTTAAAATGTAGACGGTTTGGGTTCGGTTCAGATTTGGGTTTAAAATTTTAATCCTATGGGTAGATAGACAAAGGTTGTCTTTTAATTTTTTTAAATCTTTTTATATAATAAAATAGCTTTTTAAAACAAACATGAAAAGTTGATCTTGAACCCAAGTTTTCACTAGGCTCAGGTTGGGCTCAAAAAAAAATTTTTTTTTTTTTTAATGCTTGAACCAGAATGGATGCAGGGTTCGGGTTTGATTTGAAGCCCTGCTGTCTGTACATAGAACCCAAACCCTGGCTGAACCCAAACCCTCTGCATTGTGACATATTGACCCTGCATGGGACCCTGAACCCGAACCTAATTTTTCGTGGGTTTGAAGCCCTGGAGCCTGGGAATGAGCTTTGCCTATTTAACTGGCTGGGCCACAGTCCCCAGATACATCACCAAACACCAGTCTACATGTCCTTTTTCTTTAGACGTAGTTGACACTGAAGCCTATACACTTTTACATCCCAGAGGATCCTCCATAACAAGGGCAGGTCTCATCCGGCCGGCAGAGGAACCCTATGGGTATAGTGGGAAAGGGCATTCTACACCCCACTGCTGGCATGCTCCAGACAGAACCCCAGCCCTGCCCTGGGTCCCCAGCCTGCCTGCAGATTTCGATTTGCCAGCCCCACATTGCATGAGCCAATTCCCTAAAATCATTCTCCAGATAGAGCCACCTGCATGTACACACACACACCCCTATTGCCTTTTCCTCTGGAGAGCCTGGACACACAGGGTCTGATTCATGAATTAATAATGCTATGGCCTGTGTGAATCCCAGTGGTCCAAACCTGTGATGTGGCCACATGAGGGAAATGTTTCTGTGGGGCAAACTAATAGGATCCCAAAGGGCTCAGGATCTTTCTTCCTTTTTCTTTCTCTTTCCTTCTTTCTTTCCTCTTTCTTTCTTTCTTTCTTTCTGTCTGTCTGTCTGTCTGTCTGTCTGTCTGTCTGTCTCTCTCTCTCTCTCTTTCTTTCTTTCTTTGTCTGTTTCTTTTCTTTCTTCCTTCTCTTTCTTTCTTTCTTTCTTTCCTTTTTCTCTCTTTCCCTCCCCCTTCTCTTTCCTTCCTTCTCTCTTCTTTCTTTTTCTCTTTCTTTCCCTCCCCCTCTCTTTCTTTTTTTGTCTCTCTCCTTCCTTCCCTCTCTTTTTCTTTCTTTCTTTCCCTCCCTCTCTCCCTCTCTCTCTCTTTCTCTCTCCTTCCTTCCTTCCTTCCTTCTTTCTTTCCTTCTGCAGTACAGAGAGGTTGATCCCAGGGCCTTGAGCATAGCAGGCTCCACTGCATTTGAGAAGGTTGCCTCGGGGAGGGAGAAAGTTGCCTAGGGTGGGGGACTCAGAGGATCCTCACCTTATTCCAGACACAGGAAGTAGGAAGACAGCCTCTGCGTTTTGCAAATGAAGACACTGGGACCTAGTGAATCCCAACTTCACCCTTAGTCTCCAGGTTCCAAACCCACTGACCTCTTCCTGCTCCAGGCTGGATTTCATCCCAAAGTCCTGTCTTCAGCCAGTAAGGGACTGGGTGCTCAGAATGGCTTGACCCAGTTAGGGGTGCAGTCTGTGGAGAGCCATGGGGCCTAGCAGGACGCCATCTCTGGGGACATGGCAGCACCACCTCTGTGCTGCAAGACCAGCTGGCTGTGAAGGAGCTGGTGCCCTCTGTACCACATGATTTATACCTACACACACACCACACACACACCCTGACCTCCAACTGTCAGGTGTGAAGCCCAAGGACCCTGCCTGACTCCCACAGTCTCCTCTCTGGCTGCCCTGGCCTTCCACATCCCTGGCCATCATGAACTTCTTTCCCCAATTCTGCAGGGCTGCTCACCTGCGAGAGCCTTGACTCCTGGCAGTCTGACCCAAGTCCCCTGTTCAGCTCAGCCTCCCTCAGTCCTCAGCCCTGCCTCCCTCTCTCATCACGACACCTGACCTTGGCTCAGGGGTCCTGAATGGGCTGTGGTGCCCAGAATGGGCTGCAGTGCCCTGTGGGCTCCTGGCTTGGGTTTCTGTGCACCCTGCTGGCTCTGCCTGCTGCTCCCTGGGGAATCCAGGCTTTGTGCTTCCAATCATAAATCTCGATGGGAAGTTTCCTTCAACTCTCTTCACACTTTAAAATAGTCTTTCCCCAAAAGCTTCTACCTACCAGGGCACTTGTATTCCAGCCAGCTCACATACATGTCTCTTTTCCTTTTGAGCTATAAGCAAGGAATTTTGTGTTTCCCTTTTTCCATTCTGCTGTGGTTTGAATGTGGTCCCCCCAACACACCCATTCCCCCCATGTAACGAGGTTAGAGTGATGGGCCCTGTAAGAAGTATTTCAGGTCATGAATTGAACTACCCACCTTCAGGAATGGATTAATGCTTTTCTCAAGTGACAAGGTTAATTCTCTTGAGACTGGATTAGGTCTCTGGGGACTGATTGGTTGCCACAAGAGCAGACCATTATAGAGAGAATGTGGCTTTCCCAGCTTGCTCTCCTGCTTCTCTTGCCATGGGATCTCTTTCTCACACATGGTCCTTCCAAGGGATGCTGTCCATCATAAGGCCACCAGGAGTTGGGGCTGTCACCACATTCTTGTACCTCCAGAATGGAACTCAACAAGCCTCATTATTTTACCTAGTGCCCTGTCCCTGGTGTTTCATTATACATAAGGACACATGTCTAACCTAGAATACCTTTTGCAGGTAGTAGATTCTTATTGAATGAATGAATGAATTTCAGGTCCCTCAAAGCCCTAAGACTCTTGGAACAAATGACAACATGTGGCCTATTTTGTATTTGAGGATGACTTAGTGACCTATCAGACTCACAGGGAGTTTTCCTCAAAAGGAGACAGACTTACATGAAGGCAACCTAATGTAGTGGTTGAAAGCTTAAGCTGTGAAGTTAGATGGACAAATATGAGCACCCCACGATGCTACATCCAGGCAACCTTGACCCCACATCACTCCATGTGCCACCAGTTCACCCCAACACAACCCTATGGTAACAACCAGGGTCTCACTACATAGCACTAGCTGGCCCAGAGCTCACAATCCTGCCTCAGCCTCCCCAGTGCTGAGATCACAGGCGTGGCTGCCACACCAGGCTCCTCCCCACCTGGAGACCTGGAGACAACATCTCATGAGGTTGAGACAGGGTCTTGCAAGGCTTCCGTTGGCCTGGAACCCATGGTCCTCTTGCGTCCACCTCCCCAGTGCTGGAATCACAGGTGGGCATCACGCCCAGCCCAGCTGCTTTTCTGTTCTGTTCCTCTTCAACCCACTTACAGTCACTGCCACATTGGTTTGAGGAGTGTGGAAGTGTGTGTCCAGCTGCATTTGAAGACCTGGTGTCAGGTTGTCCACGGAGGAGTGCAGGGATGGGTGGGGCAGTGCGGGGACAGGGATGTTTTGCCCTGGGTTGTGGTGGGCTTCCATTGGAGTCAATGGCCCCAACATTGCCACCAGACCCCAGCCCAGGCCCATCTGGAGGTGACAAGCCACCTACTGGTACTGGGCTTTCCCCATTAGGCAGAAGGCAAGAGGTGGGGAATGGGAGAGGCGCCCAGGGGAAGCGCCTGGCAGAAAAGCACCTGGACATCTCCAGGAAGGAGAGGCAGCAGGGAAAGGCTGCCACCTTTGGGGGCTGCAGGTGCCATGTCAGCAGGTGTGGAGGAAATAGCAAGAGTCATGGAGAGGCATGGAAGTGGTAGCAGCTGGAGGGCATAGCCCACGTGTTCTGTGGGAGCTCAGGTCCCACCAATCACTGCTAGGACAAGCAGTCTCTGCTGTCAGGGAGTGGAAATTGGCTTGGAAAAACTCCTTACCAGGAGTTGCCCAGCCAGCCCTGGGCAGCAGAGGGGGGCGCACCTCCAGCTGAGGCTCTGCACATACAAACCTGCCAGGAAAGTTTACCAGCAGGACAGAGCAGCCTCTGAGGGACAAGTTATAGGTAAAAGGCACCAGGCAGGCCCATCGAAGGAAGATGAACACGTGCCCTCCTTCCCCACCTTCCCCAAAAACATATCACAGGAGGAAACTGGGTATCGTGAGCAAGAACTAGCATACCTAACAGAGGACAAAGCAGACCTCTGCAAGCTTCCCGGAGGAGAGCCCCAGTCTGGAAGAGATCAGGGAATACACCTTGTTAAATGATTAGATATAATGAGAAATTAAAATTATTAGAAACGAAAACAGATATGAGAAACTAAACAAATAGAACTTCTAAAAATGAAAAATATAGTACAGTCACTCCTTAGTATCTGCAAGAGACTCTCTCTCCCTCTCTGACTGGCCCTGGAGACAGTAGATGTTCTGACAGCCTTCATGTTGTGGCTGATGGGTGATCCTCCAGGAGAGCAGCCTGGAGACTAGATTGCTCTTTGATCACAGCAGATTCCTTTCTTGGGATCATGTATGACTGGGCTGCCAGAGTGAGATTGGTGATTTAAATGGTTATCTAGTGAAAAATCCCTTGAAAAGTGTTTTGTCAGGGCCCTACACACTCTATCATTTATCAGCAATAATAAATGTCCATTAGCGTGCCCCTGTAGACCATCACCATAAAAGGCAGAGAACATCCTCAAAGCAGTCAGACAGGGGACCTGTTGCGAATGACAGAGGCCCGCACATTGGCCGTCTGCAGCCACAGAGGTCAGATGATTTTGGAACCATGTTCTCAAATACAACAGAAACTGTCAACCCTGAATTCATACCCAGGTAGCACCTCATCCAAACTCAAGGGAAAGGCAGACGTTTTGAAAGAAACGGAAGGCATCACCACTGACAGAGCTTGGTGAGGCGCCAGGTGTTACCAAGAAAAAAAGAGATTAACCCGGATGAAAGAGCAAGACAAAGCAACAATGGTGAGCAAAGAAATAAACAAATGGCTGTCTTGGCAAATCAACCGGAACTTGTTCATGGTCACAGCAACAATTTCGGCTGATAGAAGGCTTGGAAGCAAAGTGTGTACCTGTGTTAAAACACACCAAGATTTAAACTTTAAATAGCTCAGTATTGCTATTGACAATTATTCATCAACAAAGCTGCTTTAGAGAAAGAATGAAAAGTAGAACTAAGATTCTCCATAGTAATATCACGAACATTGGGAAATGAGATCAGAGTTTCCCAGTTCTTTGTATTATTCAGAAGAAGGTTAAACATACTGATGTTATTATCTTTACTAATGTTGTGAGGTAGAGTATGCAATCTAAAATTTAAGTGTAATCTACCAAAAGAGATAGATTACATAACTTCCAAACCACTAGAGAGAAATAGTTAGAAAAGTTGAGATTTGGGCGTGGTGGCCACACCTGTAATCCCAGCACTCAGGAGGCTGAGGCAGGAGGATTGATGCAAGTTCGAGGCCACTCTGGTCTACATAGCAAGTTGTAGGCCAGCCTGGGCTACAGGGTATCCACACTCAACATTTAAATACAAAGACTAGTATATTAAATAAAAACCAAAATTTACAAATGGATTTTGCATCTTTACAAAATACAAAATAAGAGAATCAAAGTAAATTTAAAGTAAATCAATATGAAAGAAAAACCCAGGTAAGGGGAGTGATAGAGTGATAGAGTGCTCTGTAGCATGCCCTGGGTTTGATCCCCAGCAATGCCAAACACACACACACACACACACACACACACACACACACACACACTCTCTCTCTCTCTCTCTCTCTCTCTCTCTCTCTCTCTCTCTCTCTCTCTCTCTCTCTCTCTCTTTCTCTCTCTCTCTCTCTCCCCCCTCTCTCTCTAAGAAAAATACTTAAAAAATTTACCCAGGGAAAAACAAATCTGAAGAAAGCTGGGATCATTTATATTAATAATACACCAAGGGAAATTTAAGGGAAAAAAATCATTGTTCCTGAGGGTCATTATATAATCACACACAGCAACAGGAAAGTATAATAATGTGTGGACCTAAAGGCATAGGCTCCAATATATAAATGAACAAATAAAATATTGATAAGAAATATATTGTGTAAGTGGATTGGGAGGCAGAGGCAGGAGGATCGCAAGTTCTAGACCAGAGGTAGTCTGTGTCATTTAGCGAGACCCTCTCTCAAAAAAGTAAAAAAAATGGGCTGAGGGCGCAGCTCTTGCAGAGCATGCAAGCACAAGGCTCTGGGTTCAACCCCCAGTACCACAAAAAAATAAAAAATAAAAAATAAAAATAAAAGGAAAAAAAGAAAGACAGACATTGTGTACAGCATGGCACAGTGAAATGGGTTCACTTTAGGAGGTGAGGTGAGCACATTCCTCACAATGAATTCAATAAATCTCCAGTCAAAATCCTGACTGTTTTTTAAGTTGAACGTGTGCTTAAAGGTGTTTTTCTGGAAGAAAAAAAAATAGCCAAGACACTCATGAAGACAGCACAGCAGAGCATGGGCACAGTGAAGAGAAAGAGGTGATGATCTCGCAGCATTAGCACAGCAGGCACACAGGACTTATGACAGGTTGCTCATGAAGAGGTGGCATGGGATAGGTGGCACCGCAGTCAGAGGGGCCAGGATGGTTGTTTTCTGTGTGAACATTTCAAATAAAGTTAATCACACCATGCCCAAAAATAAATTCCATGTGAATTAAAAATCTGAATGTTCAAAGCAAATTCAAAACTTTTAGAATAAAATCAACAAGACTATCTTTTTTGGTCTTGGGTTAGGAAACATTTCTTTAATGAGACATTAAAAACTGCAAACTATAAAAGAGGCAATAGACAAATTTGATCACATTCAAATTTAAACATGTTTATCACAAAAGGCAGCAAGAATTGATAAACCACCAATGGAGAAGATATTTGCAAAGCACATAACCAACAAAAGATAAACTTTTTTGTTTTTTTGGGGGGGGGTTGAGATAGGTTCTCACATGTAGCTTAGGCTGGCCTCAAACTCATGATCCTCCTGCTTCAGTCTCACAAAGATATGTATTCTCATTGATGAGAAAAAGAAAAACACTAAGATGTCAGAATGGTAACTATATTTAACTCTCCAGAAACAGGGATGATAATGGGCTGGGGGTTGAAGTGGGGAATAGTGAAACTAATTTTGTTTAAAGATCTCTGAAACAACTGTGGGAAAATATTATTTGCTATTTCATTCTCCATTTTTCATATGTTCACTATGTATTTTCACGAGGTATGATCAAAAATAAAGTGAATACCACTGCCAAGTACCATCCAACAAAAAGGCAGGGATCTTGAATAGAGGAGGCAGCAAGGGGCACATTGGACTTTAGTAACAGTGTGTGACAAGTTTCAGTTTGTTCAGTGCAGTCAGTTAGGTGTGAGCTACAGTTGAGAGCTGTGTTTTAAAGTGGTCCTAAGTCATGGATCACAAGCAACGCTTCTGGTGTGACAATTTCTGTCAAATAGAAACATTAGGTATGTCCTCATCCACCTTATTCACCAGATCTGGCATGCTGGGACTTCTGGCTCTTCCCCAAAGTCAAAACAACCGTGAAAGATAAATGTTTTGAACTGATTCATGACATCGAGGCAGCCACGACTGCCCAACTAAAGACACTCACAGAAGAGGACTTCCAGAAGTGTTTCAGAAAGTGACAAGAATAATGGATGACAGTGTTCAAAAGTAGGAGGAGTAATTTGAGGGGGGTTAATGGCAATGTATCTTTTACTGTAATAGATTTTTTAAATTTAAGCATTCACCATATCTTTTGATCACTCCTTTTATATTAGGAGAGGATATACAAGGTACTGAGTAGGGAAGGTGATTAGGTAATACACAACAGGTGTTGTTTTCTGTTTTTTTGGTTTTTTTTACAGTTTACATGTTATTATATTTCTTCTTCTTTTTTTATACATACACATTGTGCTTTCTACCATTGGAATTCAACAATATGTATTGTTCTGCGTCCTGCTTTTTTTTTTTGGCATTTTTTTATTGGACATTTTTAATGTACACCTTAATGTGATTCATTCTGACATGCTTTTCATGGTGGCATTTACATATACATTTACATTTTGATGTACATTCATTTACATTTTGATGTATATTATTCATATAGGTTCCTCCTTACACAACAGGTATTGTGCAACATGGCAGCCTCAGTGGAAAGTTGCTGAACTGGGAGCAGAAAATGCTGACATGAGGCTGAAGTGGGTTCAGGGGTACAGGAAGCCCGTGGCCCACAGACACAAGACTCACGGCTGAGACCTCACCCCAGGACTCTGTGCATGCAGGAGTAGCTGGCCACACTCTTGGAAAGAACTTTTCTAATACCTGTACAAAAGAAAAGTTGCACGCTTGGTTTGTGTATTCTGGTTTTTGTTTGATTTTCATTTTGGTAGGACAATCTGGGGAGGGCATGCAGTTTCGCTGCCACAGTGACTAGCCAGGTGACTAATACACAAGGCTTCATTGCTCTGTCTCAAAACTATCAAGGCTGGGAAGGTAGTACCTCAGAGAAAACATAGGCCTAGTACCCCTTATCTGAAACACTTGACAGATTTTGGAATATTTGCATATATAGAATGAGATATCTTAGGGATGATATCCAAGTCTAAACAAGAAATTCCTTCGTGCCTCATATGCCTCCTACGTTACTTATATCTGCAGGCTGAAGGTAATTTTATACAATGTTTTAGTGCACCCGGCTTTGAACTGCAGCTGAAGTCAGATGTGGGGTTTTCCATTGGGGGCGTCATATCAGAGCTCAAAAAGTTTTGGATTTTGGAGATCAGATTTAGGATTTCTAGGATAGAGATACTCAAAATCCACCACATTTTTTTGAAAATCCACCAATTCCATGAGCCACAGTCATGGGGGAGATGAGTGGGGAGTTCCATCTTACCAATTTAGATCTACAGAGGAAGTTTGAGTTGGAAAGGACCTTATCATAATTAAGTCCTAATTACAAATATGTCTATATGGAAAACTGAGACCTGAGGGGGTACGACTGACCTAGAAACTTCCTGCCACCCCATGCCATTACTGTAAGCCACCCACATATTCATCACCTGTGATGTGTCTTAGGCTCTGTGTTCCCTACTTTACCCACAATAACCATCATGGCAGCAGGACATCAGGGTGCAGAAGTTAGGGACAGCTGTCAGTGTGGGGACTTAGGTCCTGTTGTCCCACAACTGTGATCTCTCTTTGGAGTTTCTGACTCCCAGAATCCTCAGTTCTGAAGCTGTCAGTTTGGGAGGAGATGCGATCTGAGATAGGGCCACATATAAACCATCTTCAGTATTGGCTGAGAGGTGTGAAGGTCAACAACAGCTCCTGGACCAGGAAGGTCTGGTGTGAACCTGTTGGCACTCACTTGCTCCTAAGTCAAAATAACTCTAAAGGTCCTGAGATAAATAACTGACAGGAGGAGGACAGAAAAGCATTGAGAACAGTGTCCAAAGGGCTGGAGAGAAAGCCAGAAGATTTAAGTCTAAATGGATCCTATTTTCCAAGAGGGAGATCTGAGCCCTTCAGGACATAACAACCCCTGCTTCATTCTTAAGGCTCTTGCCAAAAATGAGCTATCCCTCATCTTGCACCCTGAGAAACTTTCCTCTAACTTCCAGCCTATGCCTAGGCTTAACTGTAGAGAAGTTTTGTCTCAAGTCTAAATGCAACCCCTACTAAGGTTCAGATGGACCTTGTTCCCCAAAGCTTCACAAGCTCAAAGCTCCGTCCCAGCATGGCAATGGTGGGAGATGGGGGAACCCTTACGTGGTGGGCCCTAAGTGGAAGGCAATGAGCTCATTGGGCACCACTGGATCAGAAGAGATAATGCAGTTCTCATGGGACCCTGACTAGTTCCCACAAGGGTGGGTAGTTATAATAAAAAGAGCCGCTCTGGCCACTGAGTCTCTAGCTTCCTGTCTTGCTCTGTGATCTCTTATGCATGAGGCTGGTTACCTTTCCACTTCTCTGTCATGTTGTGATACAGCCAGGAGAGGATCCTTGCCAGGTGGCTGGCACCACGCTCTTAAGCCTTCAGAACTCAGAGCTTAATTGACCTCTTCACTTTAGAAAGTTCCCTGCCTTTGGTATTTTGTAGCAACAAAATGGACTAGAGCAATGCTTATACTCTGGCTGTAATCTACTAACATCCTATAAAAGAGATGGATATTCTCCAATTTTGGAATATTTGTACATGTATAATGAGCTATCTGGGTGCCAAATTGCTCATGATATAACAACATCTTGCCCACAAGAAGCCGGCGGGAGGTCACTGAGTGTTCCCAGTGGAGGAGTCTCAGTTTCTCACTTTTGCACCGCAGGTCACATCTGAGTCCTTCACCCAGCCTCATAGGGCAGAACCTGGAGCTGCTGAATAAGCTCTCAGGTCTGAGGCAGAGAGTGGGTGGCCATCAGGCGGGAAAGTGAATTCTCTTTGACTTTGCCTCCCTTTCCAGAGGACTGGGGTGGGCCACTATCGAGTAACTGAAACTAAATCCACCTCCCACTCAAGGAGGAGAATCGGACACAAATAGCAAGAGGCAGTAATTAAGGGCAGTAAATAAAAGGATGTCCAATGTGGAAAAAATGTGAGCTATTACCCTAAGGAGGACAAGAATCCCAAACACAACTTATTAATGCCAAGGAGATAAAGTATTGGAAATAGAAACACTGAGCGAGACCTCAGGGGAGGCAGGAAAGGCCAGCAAATTATATGGGAGCTTGCAACGCGATAGGGCTGGGGCAGCCGCACGGAACACAAATCATTCTGGATTGCATAGTTGAGGTATCAAGTCATGGACGAAGTAAGCCAGCGCCTGCCCCGAGAGCGGAGAGCCGCAGAGAGCGCGCCAGGCCCCTCAGCAGGAGCGGGTTCCGAGGGGAGGGAGGGAATTGGAGAGAAAGTGAGCCCTGGACGCTGGGCGTAGGAGGCTGGCTGGAGACAAACCCGAAGAGCAGGCGCAAGCGGGGACCCCGGAGCACAGAGAGGGCTGGGGCAGGCCAGGCAGCGCGGTGACAAAGACACAGCCAAGCCATGTGCGCAGGGTGTGGGACACGGCCGGCCCTGGGGATACCAGGAGGATTTGGGGCCACCAGATGGCTCTTTGGGAGCAGCAGGCCCCCCAAGGCCCAGCAGCACTGCTAGGCGCGCGGTGGAGTCAGTCTGGTGGGTGGTCCTGTCCCTGTCCTCCTCTTCCCAGCCCCACCCACCTGGACCCTGCCTTTGTGAGTCCATTAGCCACCAGGACCCTCCCAATGCGAGGGACCTCCAGGTAACTTCCTGCCCTCTGCTATCTAACCTTGGTTTCTCACACAACCAAGAGAAGAAGCAACAGTGGCCAAGGCTGGGCACATGAGGCCCGCACACACCAGTCTCCTCCAGGCAGGGAACGGACCCTGGGGTGAAGGCAGGCAGCTGCGTGTCCACGGGCAGGTGTGACAGAGCCTGAGCGCGCAGGGCTCTGGCAGAAGGAGCGGCTGCCACCCAGGCCAAGGGGGCCCAGTGAGGCACACAGTGAGCGGTTCGGGACAAACACAGCCCTTGCCATCACACCAGGGTTGAAGCTGTGTGGCCACCAGTAAGCCACTTAACTTCTCTGTGATGTGGCTTAAAAATAGCACCTATGTCTTAGGGTGGCCCTGAGGACGGTGCACAGTAAGACCTTGTGAGACAAAGAAAGCCTGGCAAGCTCGGGCTGTCCCTGGTTCCACATCCACAGACCCACCAACTGCACACAGAAAATAGAAAAATCTGCTTCAGTCTTGGACACCTATAGACTTTGCTCCCTTGTTCTTATTCCTCTGCAGTACAGCGCAGCAACTATCTGCACAGCATCGGCATTGTCTTAAAGTCCTCTGAAATGGTTCATACTACAGAAGAGCATGTGCAGGTTCTATGCAAAACTAGGCCACTATATATGAGGGTCTTGAGCATGGGGTCTTGGTACCTGCTGGTTTCTGGTGTCCAGACCCTCCAGACACCCGGGAGGACTCTCTGTGCATGTTAACAGGAGCCTTGTCGTCTTTTTGGTCACCTCTTCAGAGAACCTGGAGAAATTCTGTCTGATGGGGTGGGACCAGGCAGCAACAGGCTTAGCAGTAGAGGGTGGAAGCCCGCCCAGGGCCCAGGGAGGCACCAAGACCCACTCTTCCCAAAAGAGGGGTTAGAAGTAGCTCACTGCACTTTACCTCACCAACTAAAAACGGAACTTGTTTTCATTATTTTGGAAATTATTTTTCAATTACATAACCTTCAAAACTAAGATTAAAACACTGGTGTTTCCAGGTTGCATAATTCAATAGCTGTAGGAAGCTGTTGCTTAAGCATGTATTTACTTGTGGCCAAAGGAATAAACAAAAAACAAATGTCAGAGTTTCATTATTTGGCTCACACAATGCATAACGCTGGGGCAGCTGGAGGACACAAACAATCAATTTACAAAAACAAGCCGCCCCAAATGGTAAAATTAGTGATCAAAGCCCTTGTTTTCTAACCTGGGAGCTAAGGCTGGAGCCAATGACCTGGCACTCGGGCAGGTGCCCTCCCGCCCACCTGCACCCTTGGCCTCTGGGGTGGCCAGTTCAAAGCTGAAGTCCGCTGCCTGAACAAGGTGCCCCAGCTGTCTCCCCGTTCTCCAGGGCCTGGGCCTAGAGGTAAAGGGCAGAGGACACTGCCAGGCTGCAGAGCAGACAGGTACCAAAAGAAGGCCCAGGTCAGAGAGTGACCCTTCCTCCACCATGGCCCGAAGTCAGCACAGATCTCTTCCATAACGAAGACATCACTTCTCCCCCTTAAAGCTTCTTTTTTTATTTTAAATTGTGGTAAAATACACATAAAGTAAACTTTGCCATCTTAACCAGCAATGAGGGCTCAGGTCTGTGTCAAACGTGTTCCTAATGTTGTGCAGTCATCAGCACCATCCATTTCTCTTCATCTTACGAAACTGAAACTCTATGCCTGTTAAGTAATATCTCAGAAGCTCCTGCTTTTCAAATTTATGGGGCTGGGGTGCAGCTGCATCTTGGAGCACTGGCCTGGCATGTGTGGGTCCCACTGAGTACCACAAAAACCCTACGCTTGTTATCAGTCATGGCTGCAAGCTGCAGCTGGTGCCCCCACTGCCTGCCCTGCCCACCCTCCCATGCCTGAAGTCCTCCCCTAAGTGCTATGTGGATTTCCTAGGTGCTGGGTTCTTGGTCTCTCCCATCACAGAATGCATCCACAGACCACAGTAGGCAAGTGAAGGTGAAAGTGAAATTTTATTTGGAAAAATAGAAAAGTGAAAGAAATGGAAGAATAGAAGGCCTCCCATGCAGGGTGGGGGGGAGTCCTGGCCACCATTAAGGGTATGGTGGGGGCTGTCTAGGAGTATTTATAGTCTTTTAGGCCTTGTTTAGACGGTGGCCAAAACCTTTAATACTGAAAGGGTCTTTTAAATCTAGAGTCTGTATTGATTGGATGGTTTGAGCCCTAACTGCCTCTCCCTGATTGGCCCCCTGTTTTTGCAGCGGGCTCTGCTTGCCCAATCCGCTGAGGGCCCTGCCTCTCCCCAGCAACGGTCAGTAACCAATGAAAATAAAACTTTCCTTGTTGGACTGGAAATTGGTGTTGCTTGACTGTCCCTCCCCCCAGACAGCTGGCAGCACTATTTGTGGAGGCTGTGGACCTTTGGGAGGTGGGATCTAGCTTTGCAGAAGCTGCTCTCTGGGGGCGGGGCTTGGCGGGTTACCTGGAGCCTTAGTTCTGGCTGCTTTCTGCTTCCTGATAGGCAAGATGTGAGGCTGTGTGAGACCGGCCCTGACCTGCCTGCCCTGCCATGACGTCATCTGATATGAGCCCAGTCCTGCTGCCATTATGGATTGATCTTTTGCCATTAGGGATTGATCTTTTGACTGTGAGTCCCCTGTAAATCTCTCCTCCCATAAACTTATTTCCGTTGGTTTCGCTGTCACAGTGATGTACCACCTGATTAATACAGTACCCAACTTAATATAGCTGGATTCACAACGGTTCAACTTATGAGTGTGAAAGTGTACCCGTACAGCCATTCTGTTTTTCACCTTCAGTACGGTATTCAATAAATTTCCTGAGATATTCAATACTTTATTATGAAATAGGTTTTGCATTAGATAGCTTTGCCCAGCTGTACATAGGCTAATGTGAGTGTTCTGAGTACATTTAAGGTAGGCCAGGCTAAGCTAGGATGTTTGGTAGGTTAGGTGTACTCAATGCTATTTTCCACTTATGATGGGTTTTTCAGGACATGCCCCCAGAGTAAGCCAAGGAACCCCTATACAGTAACAATGGGACAGACAGTGCAGGTGGTGCTAGGCTTGGAGCTGACCCTGAGGGAGGAAAGGATCACTTGAGGATCTGTGGGAAGAGGCTTTCAGGCAGACAGAAAGCAGCTAGAGTTACTAAGACACGATGTGGCTGGAGCTTCACACTCCCCAAGAGTGAGATGGTGCGCTATGCGCTCCCTGTGGAACAGTGGGGGCAGTCATGAGTTTGGACTTGATTCTGACCTCACTCTGTGTCCCCAGACCAGCCCCCACAGCATATGCCACTGTGCCCAGCCTCGTGATGAGTTCATGATCGGTTTAACCCATTCATGATGTCCAGGAAAGGCTGGCTGACGTCCCTACCGTGCGTTTTGAAAGGCTTACCAAGATCACATAATATGAGAGCTAAGTTTAAAACTATGCCCAGGGGATTAAGGGCACGTGCTGGTGAAAATGTTAGAAGCCTCTTATCCTAAGGTCTTCATGGAGACCAGCTGAATTGGATGACCAATGATCTCTATAGGAGCTGGAAGAGGCTGGCCATGGACTTCAAATAGGCCAAGGCTCCCAAGAGCTCCACACACCCCACTCTGCTGCAAGGTCAGTGTCTGGATTCAGGCAGGAAGGGGCTACAGCGCCAGCCCCTTCTTTCTCTTCTCCCTCATCCTCCTACCAGAAATGTCAGGAGTCACTGTCACTAGCACCACAGAGTATGGCTAAGGAAGCAAGCAACACTCCCTCCACAGACCTTTAATTGCAAAAACCACCTCCTTGGTTGTGTGAACAAGCCATTTTTTTTTAAGTTACCTAGAAACTAAATTTGGGCTGGGATTTGGCTCAGTTGGTAGAGTGCTGCGCTGCAGTCTCTGAGGTCCCGAGTTCAATTCCCAGCACCACAAAAATGGGAGAAGGGCCTGGCAATCCACTCCCAAGGCAATCCCAAAACAAATCAGCCATTGAAAACCCTATGAGGGTCGCTATGAGTCGGATACCGACTTGAGGGCACCTAATAACAACAAGAAACTAAATTTAAAAAGTTACAAAGTATGACAAAATTAGATGGGACCCAGGGAGAATGCCTCAAATGCTGCCTTGCAAAGTTGTCCTGCCTTGAAATGTGCTACCACATTCAGAGATGGCAGAATATTTTACACTGTTCCGAAATGTTTGTGTCTAATCTCTATTTGGGGATTGCAGGGCCTCCAGG
Source organism: Pedetes capensis (assembly GCA_007922755.1). NCBI lineage: Eukaryota > Metazoa > Chordata > Mammalia > Rodentia > Pedetidae > Pedetes > Pedetes capensis. The sequence continues at coordinate 115,880 of VMDO01001506.1, forward strand.
TCCTGCAGGATTTGGCCTTGCCTGGAAGCCCTTACCAGCTGGCTTAGCAGTGACGCCTTGCCCCCACGCTCCTATCATTGGCTGGCACATCCTCCAGCGCACTGTTGGCCCCATCCCTTCCCTCATGTTTTGGGAGGGACACTGCGGGCAGCCAGTGGTGGGATGGGAAATCCTGCAGTTTACCGTTTGACCTTTCTTTCCAGGCAATGGCTTAAGAACACGCTGACAATGTCGTGTGAGGCCATTGTTGCCTCACACACAGAGTGAGGCACTTGGGGATACTCATCCCCGTGAGGCTGAAGCAGGTGTGTATTCCTCGGGGGCCAAACAGCATCTACACCAGGCATGAGACTACAGGCCCAACAGTGCCTCTTATGGAAGCGTGGATCATGAGAGGGCGTTTTTCTGCAGTGCTTGTTTTTCTCCTGTCTCATAAGGAAAACTTTACACAAATTGAACAGTTTGCTTGGGCAAAGAATGACTCTTAAATTGTGCAGCTCTCAAACCCAGAAGCAATTCAGAAAGCTCCACCCCACGACGCGGGCAGAGAGGATCTACACGCAGACCTCCGAGGCCTTGACTGGATGCAAGAGGCGGTTACCTACCCTGGGCTTGTCTGATCAGCTGGCAGCCTGTGATTGGATGAACCTTAGCTGTTTATGATTGGCTGAGACCTGGCTGTCTGGTAGAAAAAATACACTCTTAAATGAAGTTAAGGTTCCTTTTGTAGAAAGTCAGTGATAGACACAGCCTCAGGTCGGTGTTCTATTCCTTGTTCAATTCCATACTTGCAACATTCATTCACCTTAAGGTAATAAATAATTGGCAACTCTATTTTTTAAAAAAAGTCTAGTTATTTTAAAGTGGTTAATACTTTAATTTCACCCCTCAAATTTATGAGGGATAAAAAAGGTTAACTGTATTGAAGACTTTTACATATTCATACAGTTAATGAATTTGCTCTTTTTGGTCTTTGTGTGTGTGTGTATGTGTGTGTGTGTGAGTGCTTTGAGTTTTACTGACCAGGGGAAACCTTTCTGGAAAATGAAGTAATAATCCGAATCAGAAAATCATCACTTTGGAAAAAAAATAAAACATTTCTTCCAAATTCTCTTTAACACACACTAGTATTCCTGGAAGGAACATCTTATAAGTGAAAATGTGGTGTCAGAGATTATATGCATTTTGTGGGGAAAAACAAAAACAAAACCACAACTCTGAGCCAGTGCTAGAAATTCAGCATCAAATGCTGGAGTCAAAATAATTTTTGTGGTATGCATAGGGCAATTTAACAGTATAACAGAGCTGGATAGGGTGGCACAGGCCTGTTATCCCAGCCCTCAGGAAGCTGAGTCAGGAGGATTGAGAGTTCAAGGCCAGCCTGGGGTATGTAGTGACACTTTGTTTCAAAACACAAGCAAACAAGTATAACAGAGACAGTACCAAGTCAGTACCAAGTTCAACGATTTTCTTTCAAATATGGCCTTTAGTTTATTTGGAGGCAAAAGATTCATTTTAGGGGAATAAAATGTGATTTTAAGGCCCCACTGAATGTAGAATATAAGCTATAAGGAAGATTATTTCAATAACATTTCATATCATTCGTGTCGGGGATGAGATTATGGTGAATGACAGAGATTTATGGTGAATGATAGCCAAGGCATACAGTGTCTCCCAGCAGTCTGTGCAGATTGCGGGTGGTTCCTGCCACCCGTCTGAGGCTAGCACAGGGCAGGGGATGCCTTGGAAGACAGAAACTGTAGGGCACTGAAGGCTTCCCGGTGGGATTCACTCTTGTGGGGCAGGAGTAGTCTCTGTGGAAAGCCAGAGCATATCTCAGTTTCCCTGCAGCCCCCAGAGCAGCCTGGGGCTTGTGAGCCAGGGACAGCCCCAGGTTCGGCTTCTCCAGACTCTGGAATGGTTGAGGAGCCAACTCAATGGCACCTAACAACAACAACAACAGGAAGATAGATTCTTCTTTCATTTCTCTTGGAATAAGCTGAGCTGAAACTACAGATAGACCCAATTTACTGAGGTTTGCTTAAGATATTTCACCTTCATGATGGGACAAAAGCAATGCGCATTCCGTAGAAACAGTACATGGGCTTTTTACTTTTGATCTTTTCCTGAGCTAGTGATATGCAGCCCTGTCCTCTCTGGACACCAGGTAGTGACAGCAACCAGGGCTCCCGTCAGCCTGCAATCACCAGGGGAAACAAATATACTCTACAGTGTGCAATGTTTTCATGTTTTTTGGTAGAGATGGCCAGTGAATTACATGTTATTAGAGAGTAGGCTTTGTGTTAGATGATTTCGCCCAATCGTAACCTAAGGGAAGTATTCTGGGCATGTTTACTATCCATTAGGGCCCGGGCACGTGGCTATGATCCCAGAGACTTGGGAGGCAGAGGCAAGAGGATCACAGATTTGAGGCCAGAAGTAGCCTGCTTGGGGAACTTAATGAGACCCTGACCCAAGATAAAAACTAAAAATGGATTGGGGCTGCAACCCAGTGGTAGAGCACTTGTAAAATATGTGTAAGGCCCTGGGTTCAGCCCCCTCAGTACTAGACTATGCCTAGCTATGGTATTCAGTAGGTTGGTTAGTTGTATTAAATGCATCTTTGACTTAAGATGATATTTTTAACTTGTTGTTGTTGTTGTTAGGTGCCGTCGAGTCGGTCTGCGACTCATAGCGACCCTCATAGGGTTTTCAATGGCTGACTGTTTGGGGATTGCCTTGGGAGTGGATTGCCAGGCCCTTCTCCCATTTTTGGGGTGCTGGTAATTGAACTCAGGACCTTAGAGACTGCAGCGCAGCGCTCTACCAACTGAGCCAAATCCCAGTTACAAAGGGGTTACTGGGACATGGCCCCATCTGTACATGTGGGAAGGGCTCTCACCACCCTTTCCCTTTCCAAAGCAGTGGAAGACATTCCCTAAGAGAATGGACGGGCCCAGGGTGTAAGAGCAGTCCTCCACGGCTGCCAGTCTGCCCTACACACACACACACACACACACACACACACACACACACACACACACACACACACACACGAAACACCTGCGCAAACTCATTCGCGTGGGCAGTCTCCCAAGGCCCTCGTGGAACTCCCAGGAATCTCAGGCCCACCCAAGAAGCTCCCAGGCACAGCCCTGGCCCTCGGTGCCCGGTGCCCGGGGGCCTGCGGGCTCTCCTTCCAGGCATCCTTAATGAACTAAGGATGGCCGTAGGCAGCCCCTCCTCCCCCGCCTGCTTCTCCTGCTGGGGCCGGGGTAGGGCCTCACAGGTACCTTTGGGAATGCCAAACTGCCTGTGGGCTCCCATCCCAGGAAAAGGCACATACACAAAGTTTTGCATATAAAATTAGGCGTGCCTTGCACACTGGAAGCCCTTCCATGCGTGCTTCCACAGCAGCCTCACCCCGCAAACCAACCTCCACTCAGGAAGCGAGGCTGATTGTGGGTCGGGGTGACACCCCGCAGGAACGCTCCTCTGCTGAACGAGCCGCTTACAGGTGGCCACAGTGAGCTGGGCTCTTCTCCAAAGGTGGGGGATTCGACGCCCTGCATCATGGCGCTGCCTCCCGGGACCGAGACCGCAGAGGAGAGTCTGAGACAGTACAAGCGGAAGCCAGCGTCCCGCTAGGGGCGACTGCTATGGAGCGGGGAGCAGGCGCGACCCTGGGGGCCTCGCTAGCCCATTGCAGGGCAGGCCAGGAGCCCCTGGGGTCAGGACGCGCTAGCCCGGAGCAGGGGAGCCGGTGCGCGGAAAGGCTGGCGTGCGCCCCGCACCCTGCCCTGTGGGCGTCGGCGCCTCCCTCCCCCGCGCCCCCCCCCCGCCCCAGGCCCCCGCCGGCCCCAGGGCCAGTACTTCGCTGCCGCCTCCGCATTTCTTCCCTGCAGGCGCCGGCCAGGCGGCTTGCGCGCCTTTCCCGTGGCGCTGCTCCCAGGGACCTGGCGACGCTTAGCTCCCACAAGTATCTGGGGAAGGAAGGCAGGCCTGCGCGGGCTGTGTCAGCGCGGGATGAGAGCCACCAGCCTGCCGCCTCCGGGAGCCACTTCGGAGGAGGCAGCTTCTTTGTCGCTGCGGTGCACAAACGTTCAGACGTGCCAGGGCCGGGGCGAATTCCAAAGCGAACGGTTAACTGTGTCAACAGGTAAGTGGGTAAGTTAAACACGCTCTCCCGCTGCCTGTGGCGGATGTTTCCTGCAGTGAAGGGGCTGAGAAGCTGGCTCTTGACATTCAGGAAGATCCTCCCTGTGGCCAGCCTCTCCCTATCTCTGTCCCTCTCTGTCATGCACCCAGTATGCATGACATGTGTAACGCACACGCCCGTGCTGCTGAGGGAGAGGGCGCACTGGTCAGAAAGCACCCAGAATGTCACGTCATTCAGTGCGTCCCTTTCCCAGCCGCCCAGCTGGGCAGTTTGTACTGGACACCTGTCTGTTCAGAGGCAGCCCTGCGTTCTCCCCGCTTTGGTAGTCCACCTGCCTTCAGGGGCTACTGGCCTTCAGCAGGGTCAATTAGAAGAAAGGGATTTTAAAATTCTGAGCCCAGGGGCTTTCAGGGAAAGGTGTGCCCAGGGGCTGGGGCTAGGCCTGCCCTGCTGCCCTGCTGCCCTGGAGGTGGAATTTAAGGTAGGTGGGAACCAAAGTCAGACAAAGGGACAAGTCCATCCCTGACTGGCCTTTAATTCGCGAGGGTGGGGATGTGTATAAAGGGTGTAGCTGGCAAAAATCCCATGGCACCCTGGCGGCTGGACCCTGAAGCTGTGCTGCCAAGTGTAGAAATCTTGGGGCCCATAGAGCTACTAGGTGATGTTCTGGCCAGAAATCCTGGAAATGCTCAAGTCACCATCAGCTGCCCCCTTTCCCGTGAGGTCTGGGGAGACAGATATATACACACACAGCCTCTTAGGCCTCCCCACCCCAGAGCTTTAAGATTCCAGAATAGCTACAATTTACTCACTGCCTACCGAGTCAAGCACTTCCCTATGATAGACACTCATTCTTTTAGGCATATTTAGTCGTATTTTAGGATGAGGACATTTTGGCTCATCTCACCTCAGGCCACAGAGCTATTAACTAAAGTATTTTTCCCAGAATAGTCCTTTCCCAAGATGACTATGATGCCTCCATGGTCGGAAAATAAAATCTGTGTACCAGAGTAGGAGGGAGCAGGCTGACTTCAGGGCTCCAAGCTTTTGAAAACACTGCCCAGTCTCTTCAAGAAGTTTCTTTCGTGTGTTCTACCCTGTTGTCTTGCAGAAAAACTCTTCCATTAAGTCTGCTTGAAATGGAAATAACACTGAAGCACAGATGTTTTGCCCATCAGGTTCATATAGATCAAAAAGACAGGACCAGCCAGGCGTGGTGGCACTGTTGTAATCTATGCTGCTTAGGAGGCTGAAGAAAAGAGGATCATTAAGCTTAAGGCCAGCCTGAGCAACTTAGCAAGACCTTGTCTAAATAATTTTTTTAAAAAAGGGGCTGTGGGCTTAGCTCATTGGTGGAGCACTAGCCTAGCATGTGCAAGGCCCTGGGTTCAATCCCCAGCACTGGGAAAGAAAAAAAAAAAAAAAAGCCATGACTAAGCTAAAGGGGTGTGGGTTAAGGCAGCATGTTTTCATAAAGGCTAGTAGTAATGTAATTGACACACACCTTCCAGTGGGAAATGTGGCAAAATGCATCAGAAGATTCTATCATGTTATTGTCCTTTGGCCCAGGCATTCTACTTCTAGAAATTTGTCTTAAGGAAATTACCATAAATGTACACATAGACTAATGACAAAGGTGTGTACGTTCAGTTTTGTTTGGAAACACATTGACCCTGGCCAGAGGGACAAAGGGTGCAACTTTTCCAAGCAGAGAGCCTTTGATCGCCTCCACCCAGTGCCTGTAACCCCCCAACCACTGTAAAGCCCACTACCTCTTTGGGAAGGAGGAGAGGAAGGGAAAAGAGGGCAGGAGGACTGTGGAAAAGCCCACAAAACCCAAGCAGGGCATATGAAGGCCTTAGTACTCAGTCAACTAAACCTCTTTGTACATTTAGGTTGTTTTCAAACCCTGAACATACACGTCTTTGTATGAAGAGCTATCTACTCCGTAGATCTAAGCTTTCCCTGGAGTGGTTTTTTCCCAAGTTCTCAGCAGACTTTCAAGGAACAGCCAGCCAGCTCCTTCATCTCCCATTGCAAATTATGTCTTCCACTTTGGCCTTAATTAAGAATAAGAGAGATATTTTTGCTCTTCCCCTGCTATTTCTCTATTGATTTGGGTGAGGAAGATAGGTGCTGTTTACTGTGCCCTCTCAAAGACCCTAGAACACATTGAGTGGATACTTTGTAGCATGTTAAAGCAAAAAAGCAGGTTACAAAACAACATGTAACACATAACTGAGAAAACAAAGGAAGTAACAATATATTGTGGTTATCCTATTCCGCATTCTCTAAATTTTTTTACAAAAATTTGTTGTTTAAAAAAAATAAAAATCTATATTTAGCAAATGCTCTATCAAACCAAAATCTCCTCTGGAGCTTTCTGGCGGGTCCTGGCTCTCTTGTGCCCTCATGTTTCTTCTGTCCTTTGCACACTCTGCCCACAACAGTTCTGTCTCTCCAGAGTATATTATAATCGCTTATCTAAGGGTCTCTTCACCACTGAATTGCCAGTTACTTGGGGCAAGAACCTATCTTATTCATCTCTGTGACCACAGTCTGCATAATTTGTTCTTAACTCGTGCTTGACTAATGCTAATAACTGGGGCTCAATTGATGTTTGTCCAATGTGTAGGTGGACACAAGGATAAACCCCACTTTAATCAGATTCCCAGTGTCAAAAGGGTGGTGATGTTACCCATTGGCTAACTGGGTCCTACGGCTCTACCTACACAGACATTGTGAATGGGCAAGGAGAAGCTCTCCAAATCCAGTCTTTGGCAGCATCTGTATCTCTGAGCATCTGATGGCAGTGAGCAGTGACAACAGACAGGCAGGAGCAGCAGCAGCCAGTGGCATCCTCTAGTGTTACAGCTCTTATGTAGGCCAAGGAGGTCAAGATTCTTCAGTCCTTCAAATGTTGCAGCACCTATGTAGGCCCAGGAGATGGGGACTCCTAGGCCCATAAATGCTACAGTTCTAATGCAGGTTGAAGAGGTTAGAGTTCTGAGCCCTTCATGGTAGCAGCTGGCATTGCAGCTTCCTTGTGGGCCTAGGTATCAGGATCCTCCACCCTTGACAGTAGCCAGTGTTACACTCCTGGGCCTAGGGTGTCTGAGGCCCTTGGTCCTAAAGACTGGATAGGTCTCTGGAACTCTTCCATCAACTAGGGCCTACAGTTTCTCTTCTTTGAAATTTTACAGACTTCTTTCTCTTCCATTCTTCTTTTTCCTGTCGTGGTCACATTCTGTCAAACTGTTCAGCTGCTTCTTCTTGCAATGGTCACTGGCACTGTTGCCACCATTCAGGAAGCAGCTATCACTGCCCTGCTGCTGCTGCTGCTGCTGCTGCCAGTCACTGATCTTATGGCCTCACATCTTCATCTATCAAGCAGCCAGCCACTTCACAAATTCTGCAGCTCAGTGTTCTGGCTGCTCTGCCATTCCTTTCTGCTACCATCACCACTACTTATTTCTTCATATTACCAGCCCTGTCCACACTACCAAAAGTAGGCAAAAAGACCACCTAAGAGAAACCTTTTATTGGCCTTAATGTTGCAACACCACAGGACAACACAGGAGAGTGTCTCCCAGCAAGCTCACTAAATGAGCCAAACAGCCTGCTTCACAGAAGCAGAACCCGTCATACAAATGATACCTACAGAAACCTATCATACAAATGAAAGTTTGTGCTTGCACCAATCAAGGCATAGCCCCTTTTGCACCAATCACAACAATTCCTCTGCTGGGCTACTAGGGGAAGGGCTCCCCTTCTGGCCTGGGCTGGTCACAGGGTAATCTACGGTTCACCAAGACTTGTGATATTAAAAAGTCTAGTGCAAACTGTAAACTAAAACAGGCATGACTGGAGTGGCACCCATAGGAACTGGAGTTATGCTGCAGCCACAATTGTCATGTGCGTTCCACAAGGCATCTGCTAAATGCTCAAAACTGCTGGTGCTGAGTAAGGGTGGTTCAACTGACTGCTTGACTGAGAGTCCTTTACTCAGTAACAAGGGAGAGTCCAACAGTTGCCATTTGGGGAATCAAGTGGCCCCATCCTCCAAACATCTGTGGTTATTTACAACAAAATAAACACCAGAAAGAGCACTTACAATAAGAACCAGAAAAAAATCAGACCGCCTTATCATTATCACTAATAGTGATTTTGGACTGGGGTTTAGCTCAGTTCGTAGAGTGCTGCTCCACACTCTCTGAGGACCTGATTTGATCCCCAGCACTGCAAAAATGGGAGGACATGGCAGTCCACTCCTGAGGCGATCCTGAAACAATCAGCCATTAAAAACCCTATGAGGTTCACTTTGAGTCAGATCTGATTCAACAGCACTTAACAACAACAACAATAGTGATTTTAACGGATTCTAACAGCACATAGGGCTGGGATTTAGCTCAGTTGGTAGAGCACCACTCTGCAGTCTCTGAGGTCCCAGATTTGATTCCCAGCACCACAAAAAATGGAAGAAGGATGCGGCAATCCACTCCCAAGGCAATCCTGAAACAATCAGCTGTTGAAAACCCTGTAAGGGTCGCCATGAGTCAGACACAACTCGACAGCACCTAACAACAATAACAGCACATTAACAATGCTTGACACCTGTGCGGTGCTCCAAGAAGAGGTGGGTCTCCTCTCACCTATCTATCTCAGTGCTGCTGCTGCTGCTGCTGCCCCATGAGCTGTCAGCCCCATGAGCCCGGAGCAGTGGACTCAGAAGGTCACTGGATCTACAGAGATCCTGCTCACCCTGTATGTCTGCCTCCCTGAGGTGTGAGGGGTGCATTCGGCTGGCCTGGCACTGACCTGTTTAATGAGCACAAAACAATGTCTCCATTGCCTAACCTTGGAATCATAGGAGGGGGCTTCCCAGGTCCCCATCAAACCTGGGGGGCTCCCCAGGCCCCCATAGCATTTATGGGCCTAGGAGTCCCCATCTCCTGGGCCTACACAGGTGCTGCAACATTTGAAGGACTGAAGAATCTTGACCTCCTTGACCTACATAAGAGCTGTAACACTAGAGGATGCCACTGGCTGCTGCTGCTCCTATCTGTCTCAGTCACTCATCTATCTCAGTGACAGTGGAAGAAATGAGCAGTTCTTCTACAGCACTGAGGAAAGAAAGCTGGACAGGAAATGCAGAGAAGACCTGAACCCTTCTTGGAGTTGTGGCTGTCACCCTCTGCAGCTGGCAAAGCAGAAAGCTCCTGGCCATGTCTGGAGTGGTTTAGATGTGCCTCTGCCTCAGGCACAGGATGGCCTGGGAGGACCTGGGGAGCCCCCTCCTATGATTCCAAGGTTAGGCAATGGAGACATTGTTTTGTGCTCATTAAACAGGTCAGTGCCAGGCCAGCCGAATGTACCCCTCACACCTCAGGGAGGCAGACATACAGGGTGAGCAGGATCTCTGTAGATCCAGTGACCTTCTGAGTCCACTGCTCCGTGCTCATGGGGCTGACAGGCTTTGCCTCCGCCGCAGACCAATGATAGCAGCACTGTCCAGCCTGACTTGCTCTGGGTCCCAAGGCCACTGTGTCATGCCCAGCTGGTCTGGTGGCTGGCACTATCTGCTTCCACCTGCCCAGGAACTCCCTTCTAACCATTAGGCTCTGGTCAGCTGCCTTGGGACCCACTCAGATGGCAGGCCTCTAGCCTGGCTACCAGCCTTTGCCTTGCAGAACACATGACCCAGACTGTGCACGGACCACTCAGAGACCAAAGGCCTCCAGCCCAGGGCATTGGTTCAGGGGGAGCATGTGACCAAGGTTGGTCAAATCAGAAGCAGTCCAGGGGGCTTGCTCAGGCACCCATTCATTCCCCATGAGGCTCACTAAACCCTGTAGAGGGTTGAAGCTGCACCTGCTAGGAAGTGAAACTACAGGGCATGGGTAGCTCTTCTAGAAACAAATTAGCTTGAAGGTTGGTAATTGCTTCGTATTGGCTTTTGGTCTTGGAAAAGCCATGTAAATTCCGTAGCTTACCTTCGGTTAGTAATAATAGATACCATGAACCACCTGGATGAGGATCAGAGGGAGGACCCTAGGTGAACACACTGCAGTCTGTAAGGAGTCACTTTCATTTAGCCATTAACTGTGAATGAGTATCGATAGGAAAACTGAGAGGAAGAAGTAAAACTCACAATGAACTGGGATCAGAGGATTCATTTTCTCCCCCAGCCCCTGGCACAGGACCTGATTCATGACAGGACATGGAGTATTAATTGGTGTTTATTAAGTGAATGAATATAAGACAGAAAAGCTTACTGAAACAGCACAATGCCTTCTCTGGAAATTGCCTCAGGTCATCAGTTGTGACTGTGGGTGGGTTTTGTGAGTCTGTGGGGGTTCCCTTCAGAAGATCTTATGGTGGGCATGGTTGACTGATGACCCTGCCCTGCTAAACCTTCCCTCATCCACAATGCTGGCTTCTAGCCCATGACCATTCATTCTGACTTTCAAATAGTTTAATTTAGGTATAATTCATATACTATAATTCACTCACTTAAAGTGTATAATTCATTGGATTTTTTAGCACATTCATAGAGTTGTGCAACCATCACCAGTATCTAGTTTTAGAGCATCTTCATCACTCCTAAAAGCCACTCTACACCCATTAGCACCCCCTCCTCATTTCACCTTACAATCAAACTTCTTGTTGTTGTTAAGTGTCATCCAGTCAGATCTGACTCATAGCAACCTTCATAGGGTTTTCAGTGGCTGATTGTTTCAGGATTGCTTTGGAGTGGATTGCCACGTCCTTCTCCCGTTTGTGTGGTGCTGGGGGTCGAACACATGTCCTCAGAGAATGCAGCACTCTTAACAACTGAGCTTGACTCCAGCCCCACACAACGAGCCCTGTTGTTGTTAGGTGCCATTGAATCCTGTCCAAATCATAGCAACCCTATGTACAACAGATGAAACACTAATTGTTGTGCTTCTCTGCTATTCATAGGGTTTTCAATGGCTGATTGTTTTTTGGGAGTGGGTTGTCAGGTCCTTCTCCCAAACCTACAGTACATGGTGTTCCCAGTCTCCCATCTAAGTACCAACCAGGCCCGACCCTGCTTAGCTTCTAAGATCTGATGGCATCGGATGCCACAGAGGTATGGCTACAGGCTGTACCAGCCCTTGTTGTTGTATCAAGATAGCCAGTTGCTCCAGTGCAGATGGAATTAGCCTTTGGGGCAGATTTTCACTTCATTTCCCATAACCATATCACAGGACCATGTTTTCCTGCTAGTTTAACTCAGTTTGACACTCGATTTATCTTATCTGCACCCAGGGCATCTTGACCACTGTTGGCAGTCCTAGTTGGCACCCCTAATAGTGTCCTTGTAAGAAATTCAGGTTTTTACTCAAAGTGGTGCTAGTTTGCATTCTGTCATTTGCAGCGAAGAAAGTAAACACACGAAATGTTTGTTTTTTAAAAACCTTACAGAAAGAAGACATGCTGACAGTTATTTGGTGAAACAAGAGGAAAGGAAATCAAAATTCCAGTTTTCTGACAGTATTTCCTCTATTTCTGAAAGTGCAAAGACAAAATGAAAAGGGGACATTAAAAGGAAGGAGGGGGAAATAATGATTATGAGCATTAACCTGTGCTATATATGTGTTTAGGAAGTTCTGTTTCACAACAAAACAAAGATGTTTCACCACCTGGGAAAGCAGGCAGAAAACACTACACTTCCATCAAACATCACCTTTTGAAGCTCGTCACTCTAATGAATAAGGAAGAGCACACCTAACAGACTCAGGACGAAAACTATCAGGCAAAAGGTTATTTAGCAAGAACTCATTAATCACTGGTGAAACTTAGATGGTGATACAGTCTTCTGGGGTACCATGTACCAGACACTATAGTAGTTACTAGGTAAATAAAGGTAAAAGGATTCAAGTCCTGGCTCCATCTGTTCGTACTGTGGTAGGAGGTAAACACTGGTAATAATTGCAAGTGTGTTTTATTAAAAAAAAACAGCATTATGGAGACATAATTCATATACTATGTTTTTTTCTGTTAGGGCTATAGTGTCAGGTCTGACTCCTAGTGACCCTAAGTACAGCAGAATGAAACACTACCCAACACTGTGCCAGGCACACGACCCTTTTATGTTTGAGCCCATTGTTGCAGTCACTATGTTTCTTCTCATTTTGAGTCATGCCACATCAGCAAAAGGAGGTCCCAAGGGCTTTACTCCATTCCCATCATTAAGGTCACATCTACTTTGATGAGGCAACTCTTCCCCAGTCATTTCTTGAATGCCTTCAAGCCTGTGTGTGTGTGTGTGTGTGTGTGTGTGTGCTCATTTTCCAGCACTATATTTGACAGTGGTTCTCTGCTATTTACAGGGTTTTCAATGACTAATTGTTTGGGAGTGGGATGCCAGGTCCTTCTCCCCAGTCTGTCTTAGTCTGAAAATTCAGCTGAAACCTGTCCAACATGGGTGGCCCTGCTGGTATCTGAAATACTGGTGGTACAGCTTTTAGCATCACAGCAACATGTAAGCCCCATAGCATGACAAGCCGACAGACATAAAATTCACCTATTTGCAGGGCACGGTGGCTCACGCCTGTAATCTCAGCAAGGAGGCAGAGGCAGGAGGATCACAGTTTCAAGACCAGAGGCAGTCTGCATAATTTAGGGAGACCCTGTCTCAAAAGGTCAAAAAATGGGCTGGGGGTTCAGCTCAGTGGTACAGCACTTGCAAAGCATGCAAGCATGAGGCCCTGGGTTCAACCCCCAGTACCACACGCGCACACACACACACACACACACACACACACACACACACACACACACACAAACACACACACAAATTACCTATTTAAAGTATGTAATTTGGTGGCTTTTAGTATACTACATTTTTAACTTTTAAAAATTGTGATAAAATATAACAAGATTTGCCATTTTAACCATTTTACATATTCTTCAGAGACACTAATTGCATTGGCATTGTTGTGCAACTGTCATCACCATTTATTTCCAAAACTTCTTCATCACCTGAGACAGAAACTCTGTAACCATTAATTCTGCTAATACATACTCCAATACTTAATAACAGATAAGCAAGCATAGATGAGCAAGAACCAGAGAAACAACCATTGAGCAATAATTCACTCTTACATAGCTCTCAACCAAGGCCCTTGGATATTATGAATGTAGCTATATTGAACATGGGGTACAACTATCTTAGTTTTTGCTTTTCTTTCTTTCTTTCTTTTCTTTTCTTTTCTTTTCTTTCTCTCTTTTTTGAGTATCTACATAGGAGTCTTCCAAGTCTTAGGGTAATTTTACGTTTAGATCTTTGAAAAATACAACTAAGTTTCTGGCAGTGGCAGGCTAGGTATTTGGACTAACACTCCCACAGAAGACAATTAAAAACTGAATGAAATACTTATTAAAATCTTATTAAAATCATTTGAGAGCCAATCATATAATATGAAAATATTTGGGATCTGAAAGAGAGTAGAAATTGAGAAGCATGAGATTAGGCATGCAGATGTTCTGGCCTGGCAATGTTCACTAATCTAGAAAGAAAACTGAGACTGACACGTGCTTCTGACATCCTGAGGGGATTCCAAGGTGTAGGGTAGACTAGGAGCACAGGTAGCCCCTCTGCTTAAGGACTGGATGTGAAGGGTTGTATCAAAGGAGTGAGGGTGAATTGGAAGTAAACTTATTTTTGCATGGATTTCAGCCCAGTTTTGAATCTTTTGGGTTGCCCAGAAAAATCCAAGGTGTAACCTGGGAATCATGTGACCCAGGTGACTAGGTGCTTTTTGTGCTCCCTAGAGAAAGATGACATTTACCACAAGCCTGGAATCATAAGTCATAATTTTGCTAATATATTCTCCAGTACTCAATGACAGATTAATAGGTATCCATGAGCAAGAACCAGAGAAACAACAAAAAGTGGAATTATCAGATAAGATTATAAAGAAATTAGGTTTACTACATTCAGTTGGAAATTTTCAGGAAGAAATTAGAAACTATAAAAAAATTCCATGGCAAATTTTAAAAAAGTACTAAAAACAAGTTGTAAAACTCAAAACATATAATAATAGAGACTGAGAACTTGAATAGCTTTAATAGCAAATTAGATAGCTGAAGGCAGAAACAGTAAATTGAAAGATAAGCCAAGTAGAAACAATCAGGAATGAAACGATGATAAACAAAGGATGGAGAAAAAAGAAGAGAAAGTAAGACAGGATATAAGGCCTGACCTAGGCCTTCTAGAGATTCAGAAGGACATACACAGAAGCAATATGAACAGACAATAACTCAGAATTTTCTAACACAAATGAAAAAAAGTAATCCACAGATCCAAGCATCTTAATAAATCTAAAACAGTTTAACCAATAAATAATAAATGAGGCAAACAAATCTTAGCTAGACATATCATAGTGAAATTACAGAATAACAAAGAGGAAAAAATTAAAAGCATATCAGGAGGTAATAAAAACAGATTATCTTCAAAGGAGCAAGACTTGGACTGACAGTTGATTTTCCAACAGCAACAATGGAAGCATGGTATAAAGTCAATGCAGTGAAGAAAACTGCTAACCCAGTGGAAGTATGCTTTAAAAATGAAGGGAGGAATTCTCATGATAAAACTTTGGGAGAAATGAATGAAATAGAGATGTTTATAGATAAATGAAAACTGACAGAATCTTCTGCAGAATTACAGTTAAGAAAATTCCAAAGGTAATCTTTAATCTCACATGGAAAGTGAAGTGCAGAGAATGAAGAATGATAGGAATGGGAAACATGTGCATAAATCTTAACTGTATAAATAATAAAGTTATATATATATACACACACAATCTATATAACAAAGGCTATATACTTTACAAGCAATAGAGAAAATAATCACTGGAATAATAAAAAAATATTAAGCAATGGAATAAGAAAAATATCAAAAGAAAGCAAGAAAGGGAACATAAAATAAGTGAAACAAATTACATGGTAAGATGGTTGATCAAAGCAAAAACAATTAGTATTTTACATAAAATATGAATGAATTAATGATGTAATTAAAAAACAGTGTCAGAATGACTATATACCATGTCCAAAAGATACATCTAACATCTGAGGATACAGTAAATTAATGGAAAATTGTCATAGAGACATAAATCAAAAGAAAACTAGAATAACTAAAAATGAGGAAAATGACTGCATATACAAGACCACAAATTCTCAATAAATTTGAAATGACTAAATAGTACATATTCTGTACAAGAATATATAGAGAATACAAGATATGTACTCTGACCACATGTAATAGAGTCTCACTTCTAACTCATTGCAATATATTAGATTATATTTTGAATTGAATGATAATGATAATGAAGTTGTTGTTGTTAGGTGCCATTGAGTCATGTCCGACTCATAGCGATCCTCATAGGGTTTTCAATGGCTGATTGTTTTGGGATTGCCTCAGGGCTGGATTGCCATGTCATTCTTCCATTTTTGCCCTGCTGGGAATGGAACCCAGGACCTCAGAGACTGCAGAGCAGCACTCTACCAACTGAGCTAAATCCCAGCCCAATAATGAAGCATTATGTGTTAAAACATTGGGATACAATTTAAAGTAGTACTTAGAAGAAATTTTATATTCTTAAATGTACATCTTAGAAAAGAAATAGGAAAATTAAGTTAATAAACCTGACATCCACCCAAGCAATAGGAAAAAAGAATGACAAACCTAATGGAAGTTGAAGAAAATAATCAATAGACTAGAAATTAATAAAAAAAGAACACAAATGCAAAGAGGATCAAAGCAAAAAATATTAACAAGATTAATAAACTTCTGATGAGACTAATCAAGAAATAGAAGACGCCCCAAGTAACCAGTGCAGATTTACAATAAGATGACTTATATGTGCTTAGAAACACATACTCATTCTGACAAATCTCATAAAATGCAGGGCTCAGCAGAAAAATGGGGTTTGGGTGGATAGCTCCAAGCCTGGATGCCAACCACTAATAAAAGGAATAAACAGGTAAACCATCAGTGCCACAGAGTGCTGCAGAGGCCCAGCTTGCTGTGAGGCCAGAAGCTGTAGTCAGTGGGTGTTCACAGTGCAAAGGGCCATTAGTGTCAGGGGACCTGTGGGCATGGAGACTGCAAGTCACCTGACCCTCACTGGCACCATCCCCTGGCAGGTGTGGGCCTTCAGTTTGAGTACGTATTTTCATTGTCTTCACATAGAGTTGATAGTTTCCTCCTTAGGGAGCCCTGCTGACAGTCACAGTTCAGTCTCTGTCTGGATCTGTAGTCTTGATGTTTGTGTCCCAGAAGTTCCTAGGTTGAACTTTGACCTTCAGGATGATAACACTAGAAGTGGGGCCTTTGGAAGGCAATGAGGTCAAGGGGCAGTGTTGTCATGAATGGGCTGAGTACCCTGATAGAGGAAGCCAAGACAGCCTCTCTGCCTCTACCAAGGAGGATACAGGAGAAGGTGCCATCTGTGGACTGCATCTGTGGGCACCCTGATCTTGGACTTGCAGCCTCCAGATCTGTGAGTAGTAAATCCTGTTAATAAAGCCACCCAGTTTGTGGTTTCTATTACAGCAGGCCTAACACATAAGACATCTTGCCTAAGAAAAATCTCTATGAGCCAACATGGTGCCCATGTTCTGGCACCATCATTCTCTAGTTCCTAAGCCTGGCTGACCTAAGTGGGGTTATGAAAGCACACAGAGGAGAAGAGACAGTGCAGTGGATGAGGACAAGGACATCCTGAGAGCCCCGCAGACCTTACAAAGGACATGATGAACTGTGCCTTCCAGCACATTCAGTCTGCACTCCACAGGTGCACACCCAGGCTCCTCAGCTTCCAGGCTGAGCGGGGACACAGGAATCCTGCTCTGCTCTCCCAGGCCACTCTTAATGCTCATCTCAAGACCTGTCCCCACATGAAGAGCAAACCACTGCCTAAATCCCAGGGGACACTCCTCAAGAACACCACTGTCACCTTCCTCATCCCCTCTTATGCTGCCTGCCTCTGCTGCCCAGCCACTTACATCCTCCCAGGTTCTGGTGGGCAGTGGAAGACGAAGCCTTCAGTGAGTTTAGGGTTCAACAAGCAAGAGCCAAGTAAGGGGCTACCTTCTTGCACTTGACATTCTTCCAATAAATGAGAACCCGACATTTATATCCCATATGTTTTCCTTCCCTTCTAGGAGCGTGGGCAGAGATGCTCCTCTGCTGGTGTGCTGCGCTCCATTTGCCAGGCTGGTGGGCAGAGGAGGAAGCATGTTGTAAAGGCAGGGAAGACACACCTGAAGCTGGAGAAGTGGGAAAGGATAAGGGGACACAGATCATAGGAAAGCCGGCAAGCCTCAGATATTCTTGGCAGGCCTGGTATCCATTAGTCAATTAAGAGATGTTAATCAGTAAGGGACAATCAAAATAATTTAGAGAGATCACTTGGGAGAGTTTGCACTGTACACTAGAAGTTAGCACAGTATATTCTTTCCCAAAGGCCCAAGCCTATGACCCGAGCAGCATAGAGATGTTGTTCTGTGTTGACGGCCCTCACTGTCCAGGCCTCGGTGGGAAGGTGCTCAGCCTTCTTCCCACTGGACTCCCTTTTGGAGCAGCCCTGAGAATGTGCATCAGTTCCCACCTGGCCACTTCCAACAACGAATGGGGAGGCCCATTGTTGTTGTTATTAAGCTAGATCAGGTCAGCTTTGTAGCGACCCTGTGTCCAGTGAAACACTCCCTGACACTGTGCCATGTCCGGCACTTTGTAAATGCTTCTCTGGTACTCACAGGGATTTCAATGACTGTTTTCAGGATTGTTTGGGGAGGAGGCTGCCACATCCTTCTCCCATTTTGGTGGTGCTGGGGATCAAACCCATGGCCTCAGAGAGCACAGAGCAGCACCCTACCAACTGAGCTAAACCCCAGCCCCGACAGCCCATTATTTAGCAGAATCCTTGCACCATCAGCAGCTCAGGTGATTCGCAAGATAATCTTTACGCTGAGTCAGGGCCACGCAGCCCACACCGTCCACGCCAGGAGTCATAAGCAAGTCTGACCAGTCTTCCTGCCTGGCACCTCTTCAACCTGCCAAAGGCCAAGTTGTCTTTTGTGATCAGGCTCTGTGTAGTTCTTTTCAGATGGTTTCATTTATTATGGCTGATAGACCTTCCGTCTTTGACTCCCTCTCCAGATGAGATCTGATTCGGTCAAATAAATATGTACTAGTCAGTCTTCTCTAGAGCAGGTGTCCCCCGTGGCCTATTAGCAACCCAACAGCACAGCAGGAGGTGAGAAATAGGCAAGGGAGCCTGTGAAACTTCATCTGTATTTACAGCTACTGCTGCAGTTGAATCATCCCAAACCATCCTGTTCCCATCCATGGAAAAACTGTCTTCTAATGAAACTGGTTTCTGGTGCCAAAAAGGTTGGGGACCACTGTTCTAGAGAAACAGAACCAATAATAATATGTGTATACAAAAAAATATATATAATACATAAATAGAGCAGGTATATATATCTAGATATCTGTATCTCACATATACATAAAATACACATACATGTCTCATGTGTTCACCTGAATATACACACTCAATGAGCATCTTAAGAATGAGATTTATTTTGAGGAATTGGTTCACTGGTTATGTAGATGATGGAGCTGGCAATCCCCAAATCTGGCTGGCAGGTGGGACCCAGAAGCCACTCAGGAAGATGAAGCCCCAGGCAATGGTCTTTAGCCAGCCCTCTTGCTCAGGAGGTGGGGATGTGAGCCAGGTCAGTCTTTGTTCTGTGCTGTGTTCTAGCCATTAGTGATGCCATGAGTCTTCCCCACATCATGAGCGGTAATCTGCTTTACTCAAAGTCCATTGACTTAAATATTTAGTTAAAACGCCACGGAAACACCTAGAATAATGTTCGACTACGTACGTGGCACTGTGGTCCAGCCATGTTGACACACAAAAGTAGCCATCACAAGGTCAATCTTAGCAGTCTGGGGTGCAGCCCTGAAGGCAGCCAGCGAGTGCACGGTGAGGTCCTGCGGTGGTGACTGGTGAATAGCGCCTCATGGCCCATGGCTCTCGTGTCTGTCACACCTCCATGCCAGCCCTGCTACCTTCTCAGTGCGCTGTCCAGGCTCTTAGCGCCTTGTCTGGGGGCAGCTGACCCTAGGACCAGATGTGCATCCTACTAATCCCATCCCTTCTTCCTGTTGGGTTTACCAGGTTTCCTGAAGGAAAAGCCAACATCCAGTGCATCCAGCTCCTGTCTTTCACTCCTTATTTACCTTCCTCTGGCCGCCCTCCCTGCTCCCCGTTCCCTGGATTCCCAAACCCACTGGGAACCCCTAGCCCAGTGCAGCCTGGGCGCTGATGGGAATGTCCCACCGGGCAAGGGTCCACACACAGAGAGGAGGACCTCTGACCTGGAGAGGAGCAAGTTTATTTGGGGCAAGGGAAGGTGGGGATGGGCAGCAGTTTGGGGAGGGAGGAAGGGAGATGGGGTGCTGCCACCAGCTCAGGCGAGGCTGGGGTTCCTTCAAACGCAAAAGGTCTTTCTTGGTCTTATTGGCGGGAAGAGTTTCCTTGAAGGAAGGGGAGGAGAGAGAAAGTTTGGCAGGTTGGAGGGTTTGCCCTTCCTATTAGGTCATCAGGGCTGGGATTTAGCTCAGTTGGTAGAGCGCTGCGCTGCAGCCTCTGGGGTCCCAAGTTCGATTCCCAGCACCGCAAAAATGGGAGCAGGACCTGGCAATCCACTTCCAAGGCAATCCCGAAACAGTCAGCCATTGAAAACCCTATGAGGGTCGCTATGAGTCAGATACCGACTCGATGGCACCTAACAACAACAACAATTAGGTCATCAGGGGGTCTCCGCTATCTCAGGACCTTGGGCTTGGGGGAGGGACCCTCAGTCCTCTCAGGCGCCACCACTGTCCCACCCCAGATGCCCCTCGTCCCTCCCTTGGCCGGCAGGCCTCCCTTGTGGGTGGGCTCAGCTTGGTGGGCGCCAGCTGTGGACGCGGAGCATCTGTCTCGGCTCCCCACAGCCGCGTCCCTTCAGCAGTTTAGAAGCAAGCCGTGGGAATGGGCACCGGGAGGAGGCGCGGCTTCAAACACGCGCGGCCCCCGGGCCAGACTCCGTGTCTCCACGGAGGCACAGGCGGGAGGCTGCGCGAGAGCCTCTAAGCAGGTTCAGTGCAGGCCGGGAGGTTAGGTCAAAGGAGGGAAATCTTGGGGTCTCAAGCCAGCGGCCTCCGCGGGGACCCTGAAGGGCGAGCCGACGCTGCTGTGCGGCCGGAGGGACGCTGCGTGGCGAAGTCGCCGGGGAGCTGCGGCCTGCGTCGGCCTCCTGCGCTGTCCAGCGCTCGCCTGCGACCCGGCGCGGGCTGTCGGGCAGGTCAGCGCAGGGACTGAGCCAGCTCGGGTGACAGGGTACGGGGCCGAATCCGGGGAGGCCTGCAGGAAGGAGAGGAGGGCAGTTGAAGCTGGCGATGGGGCGATCGCCGGCGGGCTCAAAAGAGGGCAAACGGCAGGGCGCGGCTGCGGTGTTTGGGTAACGGTGCCTTCGAGGAGGAGAAAAGACTTGGATAGAAGAAATTTGGGTATCTAAAACCACTGCTGCATCCCAGGCGCGACGAGGCGCCCCCAGTGAGGCCACTTCTGGACCCAGAAGGTCTGGGCTGGGGGAGGCTGGGGGAGGCTGCGGAGGCCCCTCTGAGGGCTGGCGAGGCTGTCGGGACGTGCGAGCGAGCGGTTGCCACAGTCCTTGTCAGATCTGCTCCAAGGAAATCATGCTTGTGGATCTGGGGCAGCGGCATGTTGGGGCTCCCCAACCTCTCATCTCCTCACCCTGGGAACACGTCCCTGAACCCACACCACAGATCCCAGGGTGCTGCAGACAGTGGCGCCGCCAAGTTTACCTCTGCGAACTTTGGCGGCCATGGTGAACGCACCCAGGCCCTGAACTGTCCTCTCCTGCCTGGGTTTCCCAGAGCGGCCGCTTCCCTCCCTGAACCTTGGAGCGGTGCCCACCCGCCCACAGAGTCTGGACAGGTTGTCACCAAGCACCACGTGCAGCAGCCAGAGTGGGTTAGGTTAGGGTGAAGCCGGAGGAGGGAGTGCTGGGGAGGCGCCTTGAGAATGTCGTCCATTGCTGGCAGGGAGCACCCTGTAAGGAGGACACACAGGCAGAGGCTGGGCGCACTGGGGGCCTTCCTGGGCAACAGAGAGGCTAGGTCACCAGGTCCCACTAGGACGGAAGATTTGCCTGGCAGAAAGTGGACCTCCTCCATCAAGACCATGGCAAATGGACGGGCGTCGCCTCAGAAGTTTATCAAATTTGAGTGTAACTTAAAATTCCCTTAAGTCTGTCATCTTTTATTTTCTAGGGGAAATGAATGTAAAATATCTTTCTAGTCTTGAGTCTCCCAGGGGCTTTTGAGCAATCACTGCTCTTTTGAAATGAGCCTTTTTCACTGGAGGAATGGGCGGCCTGAGCTTTGAGGGGTACATGGTGCCTCCTGGCAGGATCAGGTGGGTGAGGTGGAGCTGGGGATGGAGACCAGATGGAGCCTCTCTCCACCGTCCCAGGACAGTGTGAGGCTACGCATGTCAGTGGCAAGGACAGGATGAAGGGCTGGCTTGGGGACGTACTTCAAAGGAGGAGCAGAAAGGTCAGCGGTCACATGTAAGAGACCTGGACACTGGCGAGAGGGGAGGGGAGGAGGACTGGCCTGCTGTGTCGCCGCTGTGCCCAGGACCCTCTGACCAGGCTGAGGGAGGCAGGGAGGTGGCGCCTAGCCCAGAGAAGAGCAAGGACCCTCACCTGGCCCCCTGGGTCCAGACAGAGGGCCCCGCCAGGACCGAGGACATGAAGCAGGATGGAGTCTGCCTTGGGCCCAGTCTGGAGCAGTGGCCACTAGCAGACCCTCCACAAGGGCCTTAACAGGCAGCGATCTTACCCTCACCAGTGCAGGATCAGGAAAGCAGAGGCCCAGCCTCCAAACTGGGTCCAGAGGCTCTGCTCTGGCAGGCTGTTGATGAATAGATTGTAGGTGGGACAGCAGCCAGTTTAAAACCTAGTTAAACTTCTGGTTGCTCTTCTGGCAGGACTAGAAGGCTCTCTTTAGGGCCCTGCCACTTTTTCTTCCTTCTGTCCTGCCCTGGGCAATCTGCAATGCAACCTTGCCATGGCTCATTTCTTTTAACCTTCCATGGTCTGTCCACAGCACTTCAAAAAAGAGGGTAGAGCCCACAGGATCTCATCACTTCTGGGAAATGCAAATCAAGACTCCAATGAATTACATAGTTAAAAAAAACAACAACAATACCAAAAACCAACCAACCAACCAAATAACCAAATAAAAACACCCCCAAAATAACAAGTGCTGGTGAAGATGCAGAGAAAAAGAAAGTCTTACATGCCATTGGTGGAAATGTAAGTTACTACAGGCACTATGGAAAATGGCATGGAAGTTTCTCAAAAAACTAAAAAATATAACTACCATAAGATCTAGCTACCCCACTTCTGGGGATATGTCCAAAGGAAATGAAATCAGCATACTAAAGAGATACCTGCATACCCATGTTTAGTGTGACAATATGCATAACAGCTAAGATATAGAATCAGCCTACATGCCCGTGGATAGATGAATGGATTCAGAAATAAGGTATATATACATAGTGGAATATTATTCAGTCCTAAAGAAGAATGGAATCCTGTCATCTGCCACAATATGGATGGAACTGAGGACATTATGTGAAGTAACATAAGTCAGGCACAGAAAGATAAACACTGTATGTTCTCTGTCATGCATGGATGCTAAAACAAGATGACCTGAATGTAGGATAGTGGGTAAAGGGTGGCTGGCTTTGGTCCATGCTTATGCATGTATGGTAATATCACCTTGAACCCTATTAATATCTACAACCAATACATGTTAAATATAAAATAATAAAGTTTAAAAGTAAAATAAATATTTTTTAAAAGGATATAAAGTTCATTAGACAGGAAGAATATGTTCTGCAGATCACTGTGCAGCATGGTGACTATAGTTAGTAATAATGTACTGTGGACTTGAAAATTGCCAACAGAGCACTGTAGATGTTAAATGTTCTCACTACACAAAAACGTAAGTATCTGAAGTGACACACGTTAACATGCCCGATTTAATCCTTCCACAAATATATACAGAAACACCACACTGCACACCATAAATACATCCAACATTTGTTTTTAAATTAAAAAATTAAAGACAAAAATAAAGATGAATAAAATAAAAACTAGACCTTTTTTTTTTTTTTTTTTTTTTTTTTTAGGGCCGTTTCAGGTTCACAGCAAAACTGAGACAAATGCAGAGATGCTGTCCCACTGCCCACCAGGGCAGCATCTGTGAGCACCCTATGCTGAGTGCCATCACCCAGGCCTCAGCGCCCCTGGGGCACACTCGTTGTGGGTTTGGACAAACGCATGGTACTTGCTTTACCCCTTTGGGATCCTTTGGTAGCTCACCTGGCAGGAATGGGCCTCTGCCTTCCACAGGGAGAGAGGCAGCCGTCTCCTGTGCTCATCGGGCTCTGCTTTTGGCCTTTCTGCCTCCCCGTCGTTAACCTCTCACTCCCCTAGACTCCCTGTTGGCCTGGCTGCCTGCCACCTGGCACTACGATGCCCTGGGTCCCATGGCTCCTGACCACCCTCTGGGCAGGTGGGAGCAGGACTGTATTTACCTCGTCCTGGCTCACTCGGTCAGAAACAGCCGCTGTTTCAGCCTGTGGACAGATGCGCTGTGATGAGGTCTGTGCGCACAGCGGGAACCAGACATGCACCTGCCACCCCTGTCGCACTCTGGGTCTCACCTGTGCTTGTGCACCCTCCAAGTGACTGCAAGGTGTCCACTGCTGTGCGCTCGGTGTGGCTGCAGGTCGCCCAAGGGGTGGGGGTGGGCCAAGGCTGTTCTAGAATAGGAGTCAAATTAATGCTGCCCTGAGTAACTGCCCCTGGCCTTGGACTTCCCTGATCCGCGAGGGCTTTCTGCGTATTCTGACGTGATGTTTGAGGGTCAAACCAAAGGACCGTTGGCCCCCTGGGACAAGAGGATGCCCCTTCTTCCAAGTTGTGTGCTCTGGGCAATATCGTCACGTTTGTGAGTTATCACTCTGGAAATGTGGCATTATTTATCACATGGTATTCTGGCTTTTTTTTTTTTTTTTCCAAGCTAAAAAGTAAAAGGATTTGAGGAATGCATACAGAGTGCAGAGGGCCACCCGCTGTCTGGAGAGGGCTTGGCTGATAAGCCAGCAGCGGGTAGGAGTGCTCAAAATTGAGATCTTCAGAAAGGGTTGGCTTCGAAGCACAGGCTGGAGAATTCTCCAATGTTTGACCCCACATGAGGCTGTTCTTTGGCTACTCAAATCTCTTAGTGGACAGCCTCTTCTGCAGCATTGATTGTGGTTAGGTGCCGGTTGAGTCATGTCTGACTCATAGCGACCCTCAGGGTTTTCAATGGCTCATTGCTTTAGGATTGTTTTGGGGTTGCTTCAGGAGTGGATTGCCATGTGCTTCTCTCATTTTTGTGGTGATTCGAACCTGGGTCCTCAGAGCGCAGAGCAGTGCTCTACCAACTGATCAAAACCCCACTCCCCTGAAGGATTTAGGTATCAAAAAGCAAAAATAGTCTTGTACTTGATGCTGAGTCAACGTAAAAAGCTGAGAAAAACCCTTCCTCCCAGTGTTGCTGGGGTTTGCGCCCCTGCCCTACAGTCCTGAGGATGACCTGTACCAGCTCCAAGGCCTGCACCCTGCCATAGAGCATCCTCCCATTGGGCAGTGCCTTCTTTCCACCCGGCACATAGGGTGTCAGAACAGAAGGCACAGAAGTGGGTCAGAAGAGCCTTCTACACAAATCCTGATGCACACATACACTGGGCTTAGGCTGGGTGCCGTGGGCTCGCCTCTAACCCTAGTGACTCAGGAGGCTGAAGTAGGAGGACCGTGAGTCTGAGGCCAGGGGTAGCCTGTGCCACTTAAGCGATACTGCGTCTCAAGATGAGAAAAAAGCGGGGAGCTGTGGTGCAGCCTAGTGGGTGGCACATGCATACATGCATACATACATACACACATACATAGCCGGGCTTAGGACTCATCGCCAGGGCTGACTTGATGTTAGTTTTCCTGGCGTTCCTTTGACTTGTCCTTCTGACATCACGTTTCTTTATAGGTTGTGTCCAAGAGAGTTCTCCAGAGAAACAGACCATCAGGACACTGGAGGAGGAGGAGGTTTATGATGGGAATGGGCTCCTGTGTTTACAGAGGCTGAGAAGGCCCAAGAGGTGCGGTCTGCAAACCGACCACCCAGGAAAGCTGGTGGTTCAATTCCGGTCTGAGCACTGAAGTCTGGGAACCAGGGTGGCTGACGGCACTGACCCTCTGAGGGCAGGAGAAGACCGGTGGCTGGCTCAGCAAGCAGGAAGCCAAAGGGGCTCTACAGGCCCTCAAGGGATTGATGAGGGCCAGGACGGGGGAAGAACTCATAGAGGCCAAAGATCTCAAAGCCACCCTCATCCTGACACATCCTCAAGGCTGCACCCAGTCACAGCTTAAGCCAGGTGCCCCAGGACCCAGTTGAGCTCACACACAGAACTCGCCCTCATGTAGGTCTTCTTTTCAAGGTTCTTCTTAAAGCCGTAATAGGAGCACATAGGGCAACCCCACAATTCCCAATTACCTTTAATCATAACTATACCTGATAGAGGGGCTTCTTTCTTTCCTTTTTTTTTTTTTTCTTTTTGGTGGTGCTGGGGCTGGAACCTAGCGGATCACGCACCAGCCATCTGGTGACGTTTGGGGTTTCCAGGAGAGCCAGTCCTCATTGTTGGGCTCCTTCCATGGGAAGCCTGCACACAGAACATCCTGTGGCTGCCCAACTATGCCAGAGGTCCTCATGGCTTTTCTGATGCGTGTCTGGCAGCTGGGCTTCCGTGATGAGGAAGGTGCTGCCTGCCTCACTGAGACACTAGGGAGACAGGGAAGACCTTGTAGCTACCAGCTACAAGGAGGAATGACTCGTCCTTTACACAGTTCTTGCTTGAGTAACTGAGAAGATTGTGATTAATCAAGGGGAGGAGGTTGAGTTTGATGTGTCTCTGAGACACACAGGACAAAGTCCTAAACATCCCTTGACATCCCACAGGACATCCTTGAAAACAGCATTCTTTCTGCTCCCATTTAGAAGGGAAAATGTCTACAATGTTCTTTTTGGGTACTTTGGTGCCCGCCAAGGTCAAGGGCATTTTACGTTTAAACAATCAATGTGTTACGTTTCCTGGGTCTTACGGCATTAGACATCTTTACATTCCTGAGTCCTCTTTTATTTTCTATTACAAAATGCTGACTTCTTGTTTCAAATATCAGTGAGTTAGCGCTTCATACACTGCCCAGATGAATCAAGCCCATTGACATCATGAGCTCTCTTCTGAGTGAGTTTTCCTCCACACACGTATCATTTACCTCAAGGCTTTGCATAAGATGACTTCGTCCTGGAAGCATCCCTAATGGGTGCTACCCAGGAGGGAGGCTGCACCATGTCCCTTTTTGTACCACATGGTGTTGTAGGCTTGAGTTGTTTTTTGTTTTGTTCTGTTTTATTTTTAGATGAGTCTTACTATGTTGCCCCAGCTGGCCTTGAACTCCTGAGCTCAAGTCATCTTCACCCTCTCCAGTAGCTGGGACTACAGTCTTACACCACCATGCTTGGCCAGAGTTGGCTTTCCTATGGTTTCCCTGAGTGTCACCCCCATGGTAATCCTTCACCTGCCTGAAGCACTGGCTGAGGATGCATACCAGAAGATGGCAATTTCCTCAGACCATGGAGTGCTGTGGCCTGATGCATCTGAATTTCAGCAGCGTCAGCGTCCTTCCTGAGTTTTTGTACATGGGATACAGAAATGTACCTGGAGTTAGCAATGTATCACCCTGAGGGGTCTCTGATGGCCCATCACACCCTTGTGCTGCTTCCTGTTTCCCATACATTCCTTCTAAGCCAAGTCTCAGCCGTGATTTGGATGCAGATGTGGCTGGCTCATCTACCCACATCTACCTCGCCACCACAGTCAGGGGCAAGTGTTCCAGTGGTCTCTGCCGCTCCCTCAACTCTGGCCTTAGTGCTGTCTCTCCTGGCCGGATGTGAAACATCACATCCTATTTTCCTTCATCTTCTCTCTGTTCAGAGGCACTGGCCTCCTCAAGCAGAAAGATGGCTCGCTGCCTGTGCTGTGTGGGCTGTGTGGGGCAGTCATGTCTGACTCTTGGGAAAGCACGGGGACACCAGGAGGACCTCCTGAAGATGCTGTGGGTAGAAAGGGCGATGGGTGAGGAGTCCAGAGCTGGCTCTGCTGGTGGTTCTGCCAGTGACCAGCTCCATGACACTGGATCAGGCACCAAACCTGCTTCATCAGTGATGTACTGCTGAGCATCTCAGAGGCTGTATGAGAAAGTCTCTCTGTAAGCTGAAAAATGCTAACTAAATGTTAAGCACTACTGCGATCAATAGTTTTATCTCAATTGCTTTGAGCAAATCAGGCCAAACTTTGAGTAATAATGAAGCTTTTGACTATGAAAGTGGATTCCTGAATGACTCAGAGGCATTTTCTGAATTTGCTTATTGTAGTAGTCAAACATTTCTTCAGAAATGGAAAATGCTTTAAATTCAGCTCTCATGATTATTAAACTCTATAAATTTTATGATTGAAATTCAGACATTATCTCCTTTAAAAAAATTTGGGAATAGAAGAAAGAAGATAAGACAAAATAAAAGGAAGACATCTCAACATTTAATTAAAGTTCTATTATCTTCCTTTTCTAGATTTTTAATGTTCACATATTTACAAGAACTTGAAGGCAGATTTTTGGAAGTGGTTTGTAACTGTAATATAGGAGAGTTTTCCCTGGAGGAACTGCTGTGTCTAGAGATCACTCCCACCATATGGAAAAAAAACAAACACACACAACAAAGTATTTGCTATTATGACTTACCCAGCTCTTACTGGGAAGAGCCAGTGAGCTCGCCTTCTTCTAGAAGTTCCTTAAAGATTTCCTTTGCTCTCACTCTTGGTCAAAATTACTTATTCTCTTAGCAATTTTTAAAGATGAGTACAAGGCTGAGATGTTTCCTGTGCCTGCTTATTGTCTGAGTGTGTCAGTTTGTGGCTCAGGCTGTACCCCTCCAAACTGTTTTCTTTGTCCCTTGGCTTTTAATGATGATTAATTGCATTCTGGGATGGTCTTAATTTTTGTTTTTATGTAGGTAAATCTATTATTTCTAGCTGAATATTTTACCAATTTTTTCCCAGTGTTCTGAAAAATGCCAATAGGTATTCCAAAAAGGTCCCATAATGAAATATGTGTGGCAAATATTGGGTCATACATGCAACACTAGATATGTCTTGCGATTATAGGTTTGCTAATGTACACATTGAAATTTCAAAGCTTCCATGCATTTCATGTGTGTGTGTGTGTGTGTGCGTATCTTGAGACAGTGTCTCCCTGTGTTGCTCAGGCTGGCCTCAAGCTTGTGTCATTTCTCCTGTTTCAGCCTCCTGAGTGCTGGGATTAGAGGTGTGCATTACCACACCCAGTTTCCCAAGTGTAGTTAACAAAAGGATCTTTTTGAGTTCACAGAATAGTAACATTTCCTGAGAGGTGTTCAGCAAAGCCCAATCTGGGATATGCCAGGTTATAATTTTTATTATATTTATATCTAAATGCCTGAAAAAAGTAACTGTGTCCACATGAGGATCTCTTTCCATTGTTCTTTGGTCTTGAATTCAGAATTCTTTAAAAAAATAATTCTGTGTAACATGCATGCTATAGAACTTACCACCATAACCGTTTTAAGTGTATAGTTCAGGAACCTTGAGGAAATTCCTTGTACAACCATCAAGGATCCCCTTTTAAGGTGCCCGGTCATTGTGTTCTCAAAAAAAGTTTTCTTAGATCCACTAGGTAGTATTGATTCCTGGGGAACACAGACTCAATGCCAGCTGCTGGCCAGGTCCCTGTACACATTAGGATTTATCCATGGCTCTTGCCCTTGCCCCTGCTGGCCCAGCTTCCCCTTGTTCTCCACTCTCCATTCCTGGCAGCCGCTCTTAGCCTGCCTGGAGCCTGGATTCAGAGCTGGTTTCACAAGCAGTTTTGCTCCCTCCTGTTTCTGACAATGTTCCAAATCACCATGCTGTGGTCTTCATTTCTGTACATTTCTTTTTTAACCTACTTATCTTCCTCTTTGCCTGCAGCTGTAGCCCTGTGGTGTTCGATCCCATCAGATCTGGGAAGCTAAGCAGGGTTGGGGCCTGGTTAGTACTTGGATGGAAGGCCGCTTGGAAACAGCAGGTGCTGTAGGCTGGGGAGCAGGGCCCGGCAACCCACTCCCAAAAAACAATCTGCCATTGAAAACCCTATGAACAGAAAAGCATGACTAGCGTTTCGTCCATTGTATGTAGGGCCATTATGAGTTGGACACTGACTTAATGGCACCTAACAACAACAATCTTCCTCTTTAGTTTATCATATTATCTTTTTCTTTTTGCTGCTTCTTTATGGGTTTCAGCTTCATAAATATCACATTCCCTTAAATCTCAAGAACACTAGTGGGGTTTTCAATGTACTTTAGTTGGTTTAAGAAATAATTTTCAAAGTTTCCAGTTGACATTTCCCTGTCTTTTCTGAGGAATGTTTGCTCACTCGCTCCACAGTGATTTCCTTTCTGCTGACTTGCCCTCAACTGAAACCAAGGTCAATAAAGATGCAGGGGCTCATCCCTGCGTGGAAACCTGGGGGCTACTTCTCACGCCATTCCAGATTTCCCTGAGCTGACTGGCAGGTGGATTTTTCCTGCCCCTTTCCCAGAATGGAGCTGGCACCTGTTAGTGCAAGTCCATAAGGGGCAGCTCTTTCCTTCCCTTGGCTTGGTGGTGGTTGTTGTTAGGTGCCATCAGGTTATATCTGACTCATAGCGACCCTTTTGGGTTTTCAATGGCTGATTGTTTTGGGATTGCCTCAGGAGTAGACTGCCATGTACTTCTCCCATTTTTGTGGTGCTGGGAATAGGACCTGGGACCTCAGAGACTGCAGAGCAGCACTCTACTGACTGAGATAAATCCCAGCCCCCCTTGGCTTGGTACTGAGGACAAACAGGCTGGGAAGGGGGCAGCTCCATCCTCCCTGGGCCCTGGTGCCCCGGCCCTGCCCCGCTTACCCTCAGTATGCTTTGGGTACAGGCAGACTCCAGTCAGGCTCACCCTGCTCCCTGCCCAGGGTTCTCCAAGCGCACACAGTACAGAGAGTCTGATGGGCCAGGGTAGGACATGGGATAAAGTACAGTGCTGTGGCCGATGGAGAACCCCAGCCTCTATGGCGCAGGGTGTGTGGGCAGGAGGGTAGAAGGGAGAAAGGGTCAGTCCCTTCATCCAGGGGAACCCAGCTGGTCTCAGCTGTTCATGAGCTTGTAGAAATTCCTTCATAGTCTTCAAATAGGTTGAATGTGTGTCTGAGTTTGGGAGATTTTGATTCTTTGCTTTCTGCTTCGTCACTAGTCATTTAGTGAGAAGCAGGAAGAGGCTGTTCTGAGATACCATTTTAAACCAAAAAGCTGTAATTAACTTCTTGACTTTAATGGTGGGAAAAAAAAACATTAAATGATTTCTTTCCTAATATTAACAAGTATGCAATGACAGTATGCACAAGGACAACGCAGTGGGTCTGGATAAAGATGATGTGATGTGAATCTGTTTCCCCTATGTACCTGTTGCTTGACCTTCACATATCACTTTGCTGGTACCTTTATGGTCAAGATGGGATAGTCTGAGTTCAAGACCTCTCCATTCTGAGCTCATTTGTATAGTGCCTGAGCACTCAGTTCCATGGCTACTGTAACTAACTATTCAAAGCATTTGACTTTGATGCATTTTCAGAGTGTAGTATGTTGGTCTTAAGAAATGGCAAATCAGGCCAGGTGGGGTGGTGTGCACCTGCAATCCCAGCAACTCAGGAGGCAGAGGCAGGAGAATCTTGAGTTCGAGGCAAGAGGCAGCCTGTGTAACTTACCAACACCCTGTCTCAAAATAAAAAATAAACCAATGGGCTGGGGGAGCAGCTCAATGGTAGGGCACTTGCAAAATATGTGTGAGGCCCTGGGTTCAACCCCCAAGTACCACCAAAAAAAAAAAAAAAAAAAAAAAAAAAAAAAAAAAAAAAAAAAAAAAAAAAAAAAAAAAAAAAAAAAAAAAAAAAAAAAGGAAGGAAAAAAAGAAATGGTGAATCATTCTTAATAAAACATAGGTGTGATCTTTCGGAAGATGGTGTCAAATTGTCCTAAGTTGAAATACTTTTGCTTTTTAAAAAGGTTTCTAATGTAATGGATTACATATCAACAGAAAGTGGCACAGCTCCGGGCAGTGGTCACAGGATGAAGTGCCCCCACCGTACACCTAACAGCTCCCTGTGCAGGGCAGTTTTCACAAGTTCACTGAGTAGGTTCCCTATGTTCAAAAACTTTCCCAACAGGCAAAAAGCACTATAATTCAAACAAATTATTTATTTCAAGTTCCATGGGTGTAAGATTTGCCAGAAATTATTGCAAAAGTGAATACTGAATCTAAATGCATCTTCACATCAACGGCATTCAGAACAAAGTTGATCTCTTCATGACCTGACTTAAAAGATCCCATTACTTAGAATCCATGAGGAAGGTGTTGAAGTCCACCTCCAAGTCAGAGACGAGGGTGCCCACGAAGTCATCAATGGATGGGCACTTCTGAAGCATACCTGTAACCAAAGCAAAGACCAGCTCTACATCAACAGGAGACCCCTAGATGGGCCAAGGACACAGGCCCAAATCTACACACCAGGGCAACAGGCTGGATTTCTGAGAAAAGGGTTTGGCTTTATAACCTGACCATGAGGACATCCCATGATGTCATGGACATCCCATGTCACGTGGGCCCCAAACCCATTTGTGATTTTAATGTATGTTACTCTATAATCAACAGTTAGAGATTTAGCCTGAACATATTTCCCATGAAATTGTGTTACTGCAGATTTTATCACCCACTTGGAATGACTTTGGAAGACAGAATATTTTAGGTAGTTTTGACTGGGATGATTCAGAATCTAGTAAGTATAATTACTAATCAAGTGTTACTATCAAGTAATATACATTTGAATCAACTTAATTCTTTTGCAGAAATCTTATATCAGAATCCCTTAAGATTTCTCTCAGAGAACTGCTAGCTTTACAACTTATTAACTGCATAATGCGGAAGACACTTAAAAGCTCTGGTATCCAAATTTCCTCATCTTATACATGAAGTTGCTATAAAGATAAAATAAGAAATTGTTGTTAGGCGCTGTTGAGTCATGTCCAACTCATAATGACCTTATGTCCAACAGAATGAAATGCTCTCCAACACTGTGCCATGCCCAGCACCATGTCAGTGCCTTCCTGCTATTCATAGGGTTTTTGACAGCAGATTGTTTTGGGATTGTTTTTAGGAGTGGGCTGCCAGGTCCTTCACCCATTTATGCAGTGCTGGGGATTGAACCCAGGGCCTCAGAGAGCTCAGAGCAGCACTCTACCAAGTGAGGTAAACCCCTAGCCCCAAAACAAAAAATAGTAGAAAGCAATGAGGCACCAGGTTGGGTGTATATTAAATAATTCAATAAAAAGTTGAATTCACCTACATTTTTCACTCTGAAGAAGTGAAAGCCTCAAGCAATCAATCTTACTGCTTCAACTTATATTCTTGGCAGATAATCCTTAAGGGATGGACAAGCTTTCACACATGGGCATTTAATGTGAGGGATTGATCCTGCAAAACTACTTCCAATACCAACATATTAAAAGAGTGCCAGAATTTCCTATGATCCTCTAAACCAGGAAGGTCCAACCTATTGGCTTCACTGGGCTACACGGGGTAAAGAGGAATTTGTCATGGGCTGCACGTAAAATATATAATATAGTTAAGTGTATATACATAATAAGACCTCTTTGTAAGTATTTTTATTACAAAGTTTAGAGATATGAGAGAAATATAAAACTAATGGGAAATTTCACTTTGTTTTTATAAAACTAATCTATCAATGTGGGCTGGGGTTTAGCTTGGTTGATAGAGTGTTGCTCTGCACTCCATGAAGCCCTGGACTCAATCCCCAGCAGTGCAAGAACAAGCAAAGAACCTCGCAGCCCACTTCTGAAACAATCAGCCATCGAAAACCCTTATGAATAGCAGAGAAGCACTGGCATAGTGCCAGGTGTGACACAGTGTTAGGGAGTATCTCATTCTGTTGTACATAGGGTTGCTATGAATTGGACCTGACTCGATGGCACTTAACAACAACAACAACAACAGCAGCAGCAGCAGCAGCAACAATCTATCAGTGTCTGGTCATAAACCTTAATGAGTTCTAAATGTCCTTTAGAACTCAAAGAAATTTTGCAATGGTAAATTTGCAGAGTCTTGAATTAGATTTTCAAAATTATTCTTGGCAACTGCTGTGTTTTACTTGCCAAGATGCCCAAAACTCATGTAATCTCTGATGCACCCTTCAGTGGCTTCAAACAGCTTAGAATCACTTTGAATTGAACCCTATTATACTTGACTGACCAGGTGGTGAGTGGTGGTACTAACCTGACTCACCTTATTGACTGACATATTTCTACTTATTTGAAGGTTAGAATTTGACACTGGCGCCATCCCAGCATCTTGTATGGAACCACTCAGAGTTATTCTGTAAACATGCTCACTGTCGCTTTGGAACTTCAAAATTGGAACATGGGGTTATGGAGAAAATAAATGCTAAAAAACATGATGTTAAAGGATTTTGTGGGGCCTTATTACTAGCTGTCCCGGGCCGCACCTGACCTCCAGGCCATGGATTGAATATGCCTGCCCTAAATGTTTAATGTAATTCAGTGAGCAGGTATTGAGTACTTGCATTGTGCAAAGGATGGGCGTAGGACACAAACACACAAGGTGAGCAGGCCACGTCACGGTGTGAAGGCGTGAAGGACACAATCTATGAGCTAACTGGGTAGAATGGGACATCACATGGGGGAACCTAACTTGGGCCCCTCAGCCCATACATAAGAAGTAATCTGAAGATAGTTATACACCAGGCTGTGAAAGCTAAAGTTACAAAGTGTCTAGAAGTGTCACAGATTCCCTTTTTGACTGAGGGAGACAAAGCATTTTTAGGACAAGAAAGGAATAAGCATAAAAAATTGATATGCTAGATTTCATCAAAATCAAGAACATCTATTCTTTAAAAGAAACCACTAAGTAGATAACTATGCAAGTAAGTGGGAGAGAATATTCACAAAACACTTCTGTACACGCAGGACTGGTGCACAGAAACATGAAAACTCCAAACCTTCCTAAAAAGTTACAAAGAGTAATAAATGGACAAGAGATCTGACCTTTCAAGAGGTCATATCTTTACGAAAGAAGATATCCAAACAAATACGTTTAACAAATTGTTGTTGCTGTTGTTAGGTGCTATTGAGTTGTATCGGACTCATAGTGACCCTTGTAGGGTTCTGGATGGCTGATTATTTCATGATTGTTTTCAGGAGTGGGCTGCCATGTGGGGGCTGGGGGTTAGCTCAGTTGGGAGAGTGCCACTCTGTGCACTCTGAGGACCTGGGTTCAATCCCCAGCACTTTAAAACAAAAAACATATAACAAATAGGCACCAAGAAGACAATCAACATCCTTAGTCACTGGGAAATGAAAACTAAAATCAAAATGAGATGCCATTACACACCCACCAGAATGGCTAAAATCAAATGAATACCACTACATGTTGACAAGGCTGTGGGCAACATGAACTGTCATATGTTTGTGGTGAAAGAGTAAAATGATACAACCCCTTTGGGAAAAGGTCTAGCGGGTTCTTACAAAACTAAACATATATCTGCTCTATGACCATGCAGTTTCACTCCTATGTGCTTACTACACAGGCATGAAAGCCTGTCAAGCCACAAGGGAAACGATGCCAGTATTCATGGACAGGATGTGGGCATACACACACCGCTATGTTCATATGATGGAGTCTTGCTCAGCAAGAATAAGGAATCAGCTGCACAAACCTGTGGCAATACGGACAGATCTCGAATGACAGATGCCCCAACAGAGGGAATGCTGTTTGATTTCACTTATATCAAGTTCAAAGCTCCAATCTATAGTGAAAAATCAGAATCGTGGCTGTCTTAGGAGTGGGTTTTAGAATCGCTGAAAAGGGGTTTGAGGGAACTTTTTGGTGTGATGGTAATTTTCTGTATCTGGATAGTAATTTGAGTTTTAAGGGTGTAGGAGTACATGGGTTAAAATTCATTAAATGGAACATTTAAGATTTGTGTATTTTACTGTCCAAAGATTTTACTTGTAAAAAAGGAAAGAAACATTGAGCACTAAGGCTATGAGTGCGAAGTATGTGGTAAAATGTGCCAATGTCTGCTACTTACTGTGAAGTGCACTGAAGTAAATGATGTACTGAGGGGGGAGATGGAAAGAGAAACACGTGTAAATATTTCATGTTAATTAAAACAAATTTTTATAGCTGGGTATAGTGACACACACCTTTAAATACTAGCAACTCGGGAGGCAGAGGGAGGAGGATCGTAAGTTTGAGGCCAGAGGCAGCCGGCGTAACTTAGCAAGACCCTGTCTCAAAACACAAAGTGAAAAATGGGCTGGAGGAAGAACAGCTCTGTGGTTGCACACTTGGAAAAAGCATATTCGAGGCTCTGGGTCCAACTCCCCAGTACCACAAAAAAAAAAAAAAAAAAAAAAAAAAGAATTAAGAATTTTTATTAAAAGCATTCCAAACATGTTCTTGTAAGCCACTAACTAGGCCAGCTGTAGCTGAGAACAATATAGTATTTTCAATCACATATCAAAATATTTCCAGCCTCATTCAGGTTCCGATTCTAACAGCTCTGTCTTAGGGAATATCTGAGAAATGAGGGGTGGTTACTTGGAGAGAATCTCATTGCTCTACCTTTATTTGTACAACTAAAGTTCAAGGCATAATCTTCATCTTTAACAGTAAAATTATTCCTTTACATGAAAGCAGACCTCTCCGCTTACCCACTTATGTTGCTAATGAGAGAAAGGCTGGGTCTTTGATGACTACTAAAGTCGCACATTTCAAGGTATACCTTCCAGATGTGGGTGAATCATAAGTAGAGTCCATCTGATTATAAATCAGGTTTCACGCACTTCCTGTGTGCCAGGTTTCTTCATGTGGAGCACATTTGTAGGGAAAATATTTAAACATGGATTTTAAACAAATGTGTTAACCTATTACACCATTTTCTTCCTTTTAATATTTGAAACATTTCTATAATTACATGACTGGTCGTCTATAATTACATGACTAGCACTGTCAGAAGGTAAAACCATTCATTCAGAGCCAACCTATTCACGTACCTATGACCATCCTGTTCCTTTGAAGTGGTTCACTTCAACTCAGCAAGCTGCCAACATAAACGTGAACTTGCCCTCTCCTTCCTGGCAGATGGAGCCAACATGGGTCCAGCTCAGTTTCCCACCTGAAACCATTCCTGAGCCTCACATGGCAGCTGTGAGCCCAAGAGGGAAACACACATGCTCATGGCATTTCTTAGACTGTGGCGACAGCTCAGTGGTTTGGTATTTTTTAACATAATGTGATTGCTGACAGTGGAGGTGCAAAAAGGAAGTCAGGCTAGGGGCAAAGGCTGGAGGACCACAGGTTTAAGACCAGAGGCTGCCTGCATAACCTATCAGGACCCTGTCACAAAACACAAAAGTAAAGTAGAGGCTGGGGGTGTGACTCAGTGGTTAAGCGCTTGCAAAAAGCATGTGTGAGGTTCTGGACTCAACTCCTCAGTACCAGGGGGGAAAAAAGAAAGAAAGAAAAGAAAGAAAGAAAAGAACAAGATATAGAGCAGGAGGAGGAGGAGGTCTGGACCCAAAGGGATCAAGAGTAAGCTGTGAGGAATGTCACGATGTGTCCTCATTCTAACTAGACTTAGATGTTTGAGAGTAATGACATGAACTAACTCTACTCAGAATGAAAAGCCCAATGTTTCTGGCAGTTCCACAAAAATCAAAACAAAACAAAACAAAACAAAAAACTGAAGTTAGCTTTTACACAAGTGTAGACTCAAAAACTTCCAAGAATACTTTGATTTTTGTTTTAAAGGCTGATAAATGCCCCCTTTGTCTTTAAGCCTTAACTGTAAAAGGATGTTAGTTTTTACTTTCTCAGGAGCCCCTGGCTGGAGTTGTTAACTCCACAAGTGGAAAGAGCTGCAAACATACTTCACTGTGGAAATCACCTAAATTGGGGAGAGGGGCAAATGGGTGTATTTTGTCAGAAAGATTCAAATAAACAAGCAATTAACTTCACAACTAAAAGGAGAAAAATGTCAACAGCAATAGAAGAGAAACTCTCATGAGGACACATGCCACACATACTGGTCACAAAAGTGAAGCAGAGAGGTGAGCTTCATCTACTTGTCCTACTTAGAGGATTGTTGTTGTTGTTGTTAGGTGCCATCGAGTCGGCGTCTGACTCACAGTGACCCTACGTACAACAGGCGAAACACTATTGTCAGTGCTTCTCTGCTATTCATAGAGTTTTCAATGGCGGATTGATTTTTGGGAGTGGGTTGCCAGGTCCTTCTCCCAGGTCTACAGCACCTGGTGTTCCCAGACAGTCTCCCGTCCAAGTACTAATAAGGTCCAACCCTGCTTAGCTTCCAAGATCCGACGGGATTGGACGCCACAGTGCTACCGCTGCAGGCGTACTTAGAGGATTAGACAATGTATAAACATTGAGCAGGTACGAGTAAGGATTTGTTTTTCTCCTCATTTTGACCTGACAGGTAAAAGGCTAGTGAATATGAACAAGCCAGAACACCTGTGTTTCTACTGCTCTGCTCGGGGAAGTGTGTTTCCTGACCTTGCAGTCCAGGAGGTTACTGCAGAGCTGCCTGAAGTAAGTGATGGTACCTAACAGATTTCAAGACTGACTCCTGAGCCGGGCGCAGTGGCACACGCCTGTAATCCCAGCGGCTCGGGAGGCAGAGGCAGGAGGATCGCAAGTTCGAGCCTAGAGGCAGTCTGTGTAACTGAGCGAGACCCTGTCTCAAAAAAGTAAAAAAATAGGCTGGAGGTACAGCTCAGTGGTCCAGTACTTGCAAAGCATGTAAGCACGAGGCCCTGGGTTCAACCCTCAGTACTGAAAACAAAAAACAAAAAACAAAACAAAAAAACAAAAAAAACCCTGACTCCTGCAGCAATAAGGGTTTCCAGCTGCACTGTGTGCTGCTCCTCCAGGTGGGAGCTGACACAGTGGGATGGAGTGGAGGCAAAGCTGCCACACAGGCAGAGACTGCGCTGGACACCTGGTCTGGAGAAGTTATCGGGGAGACAGCCACCTGCAGCCCCAGCAAATGACAGCAGTACTTATGGACCACTTGATGAGTGCCGGCCTCCACTGAGCATACCGTGAGGAGCTGAGCTCAGCTCACAATGAGTGAACAGGCAAGGTGAGGTTGCACGACTGTCCTGATCTGGCTCATGTTTTTGGAATTCTGACAGTTCAATTCCAGAGTCCTGTGACAGCTTCCTCATGCCCTGAAGTTGTGTAAAGTAACATATGCCAAGAGGGCCCATGCTCAACCTCAGTGTCTCTGATGTGATAAAAGCCTAAGTGTGTGGGGAAATCCTGGGGGAAAGGTCTCCTGCTTCTGGATGCCATGAGTGACCTGCACGGCCATCATATCCCTCGCCCCTCACCACCGTGGAGATGGAGGCCAAAGGCCCACTGGTCTGGGCAGGACCACTGCTGTCCTGTGGAGTACACTTTGTGAGCAGCCCTCAGTGACTATCTGACTGGAGGTAGAGACAGAACTGGTTTCTGCTGGCCGGGCAGCCACTGGTATGGGCGATGTGGCTTTGCCCAGCTGTGTGTGAGTGGGACAGTCAGGAGACGAGGTCAGGCTCCCACTTCACGACCCAAGGCCTCTTCCGACTGGGTAGAGCCCTCCTGATGTGCGGCTGTGGCTGGAGCTCTGGTCTTGGCACAGGGATGATACAGGGAGAGAAAGCGCCCAGGCGTTCTGTGCCTCAGGATGTTTTCTGGGTGGCCTCCAAGTATCTGTGGCAACCCCTTACAAACAGAAGCCCTCGTGTGCTTTAGGGGCTCCTTCCTAAGCATATTTCTATGCTTCACCGAAACAGGATTCCACCCGCTCCCAGATGGGTCAATACATGTCCAGGCTGCAACTGCATGCCCTGTGACTCTACTGTACAAGCACACAACCTACCTGACCCTCACTGAGAAACCAACGCAAGCATCCTGCACTCTTTGACCCTCCAATGCCTTTCTGGATGTATACCCAAGGTAATTATTTGCAAACATAACTGAGAGCAACTGGCTGGCAGCTAGGATATTCCTCTAAACCAACCCTGCAAAGACAGAATCTTCTTCTGGCTCTTTCACTTAGTGCCTGGGGGGAAATGGTTTGTGTACTGTTTAGTCTTGAGAATGTAGGGGATTACTGTGGTAATTAAAAAACATTAGAATTATGTTAAGCCTTGAAAGAGAAATAAAAGAGTTATAGCTCCCCTTTGAATCTATTTCACATATTGCTTAACACCAACCAAGGGTGTCCAATAAAATAAATCTGTGGTTGTTTGATTAAAGTTCAGTGAAAGACAAAGAAGGATCAATGAAGCAACCATGAACAGAACCCTCCTAAGGCTTTTCCTCCCATCCACCCATTCATTTTCTCCATCTGTGCCTGACTGCCTAAAGTGAGTTAAACACTGGCAAAACAACCCCCCCCCCATATTTAATAAGAAGATGGTATATATAAAAATTACAGAGGATCTGTCTTGTAGAAATTATGATCCAGTGGGCCGAAAAGTAGAGGCCAATCTCACTGGTGTTGCCTGGGGACCTGTTAGAAATACAAATTTTTCTTGTTTTTGTGTGTGTTGCAGGGATTGAACCCAATGCCTAGGCATGCAAAGCAAGAGCTCTACCCCATGTGAATTCTCCATCCTGATCCCAGACCTCTGGAGTCAGAACTGTGGTGGCCTGGGACTTGGGCTTTCACAAGTCCTCTGTGAGATTCTGCAGCATGCTCAAGTATGAGAAGTGCTACTTGGAAGGACTGGAAGAAACATACTGAAGTCGAAAACAAGATGTAGTTTCTCTCAAATGGCAAGCATAACATAAAAAGCACTGAGCAAGAGAGATGCATATTATTTTCTATTGTTGAGAGGTGTGCAAGACCAGGTCTGGGGAGGCACGGGGTGAGACCACCTCACAGACCCGTCCTCCTAGAACTGGCTCTCTCCTTGTGGAGTCAGGGAGGGAAATATCCATGCGGTTTTCACAGGTGCCAGGAGCCTGGCTCCAGGAGGGAGGAGGCCTGGGTTCTCTGCCTGGGGGCCAGGCAGATCAAAGTCCTGATACCAGTCAGGAGTAGGCAGCTCTTAGAGGCCAAGATGGCCAAAGGGAGCCATGCCTTATACAACAGCCACAGCCCCGTAAGGTTTAAATCAATCAAGTTCTGACGGCCAAGCTCATGTCTAAGGCTCACAGCTGCCACTTATTTAGAGACAATTTAGTGATCCCCGAGGAGCCTCAGGCTCCAGAGGAACTTCCCTGTGGACCCTCACGGGACAGCAGCCCTGATATGAACATCAACAGCATAATTGTTTTGCTAAAACAATAGCCCCAGGGCCACTGTGCAGGCTGGAACTGAATGGGACTGTATCTGGTTCTGCATGGTATTTTATAACTTAAAACATTGGTCTAGCTCTCTTCAATATGCAGAAGATTTTCTGTGAAAGGATGAGGAGGAACAGAGGAAAAATATATTCTTCTGTTTCTAAATACACCTTCAGATGACTGTAAAGACGGCAATGCATTCTGATGACTGCAGCAAGCGCCTGGTAAGCGATCACCCCAGGTTAAACAACTGGTTAAGAGATGGCAGCCCCATCACCTAGCTTCCCTAAACCTTATTTCTGCCTGAAGCAATGTGAAGAAAAGTAAAATGCTGGAGTTTAATATAATGTTTGAAGCTTATGAAATTGGCTTAAGTCACCAACTTCGCTAGATTGTTGTAAGGATTAAATTACGTCACTTGTTTAACACAGGGAAATGCTTCGTAACTGGCAATAATAACAACCAGACCCAAAGATTTATGAAAACCTACTTCCCAGTTCAAGAGGTGAAGGATGAGGTTGCTTATTATTTTTGCACGAGATGAATTCCAAAACACTGGTCTATGGTTAAGTATTTAGGTTATTGTTGTAAAACTTACAAGCTAAGTATCCAGCCCACTTTTTGTTGCTTTTTTCTGCCTTTTTTTTTTATCAGATAAAGGAAATAAGTGAAAGATGCTAACAAAAACCACTCCATTTTCCTATCTGCTAGTCGCTGTGATAAAAGGTTATTATGAGGTCACTGGGGTGGTGGGAATGTTCTGGAAATGGATAGTGGTGATGGTTACACAACGTTGTGGGTATATAACATTGTGAATGCTTCTGAACTGTATACTGAGAAATGTTAAAATGGCCGGGCACCTCAGCACATGCCTGTAATCTCAGCAACTCAGGAGGCACAGACAGGAGGATCACAAGTTCGAGGCTAGAGGCAGCCTGCACAACTTAGTGAGACTCTACTTCAAAATTTAAAAATATATAAAAAAGGGGTTAGGGGTATGGCTCAGTGGTAGAGCACTTGCCTACCATGTGCAAGGTCCTGGGTCTCACCCCTTGGTACTAGAAAAGAAAAAGGTCAAATGGTAGACTATGTTATACATACTTGACCACGATTTAAAAAAAAAAAGAGAGAGAGAGAGCAGAAATACTACAGGGGAGCCCTGGATTCACCCAGTGTGCAGTCATCTGGGTTGTAACAATGTAACGATACTTGCATCTATGGAAGAGCAGATTATCCATATGGATTGGGAACTCATGAACACGGGGCCTGGGTTTTCCCAATATTGCTACCAATTCTAAAAAGCCACTGTAATAGAT
Organism: Pedetes capensis; assembly: GCA_007922755.1. Taxonomy (NCBI): domain Eukaryota; kingdom Metazoa; phylum Chordata; class Mammalia; order Rodentia; family Pedetidae; genus Pedetes; species Pedetes capensis. The sequence continues at coordinate 158,137 of VMDO01001506.1, forward strand.
AATGGCTATTTTTATGCTGAAATAATCCCATGTGCAAATTCAGCTCAGACTGGATGGAGAACTACAACTACAAGGGCTAGCCTGGCAGCTTGAAGAATCTTACATGAATTTTATGAGATCAAAATTCTCATTTCAGCTCTGTCACTCCCAAGCCTAGGGCAAGTGCACAGCTCACCTTCTTGACTTTGAAGTTCTTCTCTGTAACAAGGCTACCCACGCCTTTTGCTGAAGGTAGATTCCCACTATCTACCTGTTCCTGGGAACATCCAACCACCAGCCAGAACATAAACTTCCTGTCTTCCTTGAGCTGAAGAGCTCCACTGCACCCTAGCCTGGGTTAATACCTCTTGCTGCTCAGACAGAGGCCGTATCTCTGCGGTGTTACAGGCGGCACCAAAGTGCAGCTCTGAACTTTAGCCGGGAGGTAAGCAAGCCAGCAAGCACAGCCCTACATGCGTGCTGTTTGCACACTAGATTATTTTAATTCCACCTCAGATTTAATAATTCCATTTAAAGTTACATTTCTGGGTTACAAAACAGAAGATACTGAAGCTCAATTCTTCCCTAGACCAACACACCCACACATCAAACACATACACACCCTCTTAAAAAATCAGCACATGTACAAAAGGGAGGCTGCAGCCTTGAGAACACAGGTGCTTGCTTCTATTTTTTTTCTTCCAAAAAGCTCTCAGCTATTTCAGAGGCTCTATTGGGTAAATATATAAATAAGCCAAAGATTAGGGGTTCTATAGGCTATTATTCTGACTTGCCATTTACCTTTATTTTTGAAACTATGTCATAATCCTAGAGCTACTAAATTCTAACTCTGCTGCCATGACATGCCTTCTTCATTTATTCCTGTTCTGCTGTGCAAGGAAAGAAGGTTCCTGGCGATGAGTACGTTGTAATGTACCAAGAAATGCTCTGCCTGGACGCACTTGTGTTTGCATTTGATGGATCATATTTTCCATAAATCGTTTTACTGTGTGTCCAAGGGAAGGGGTACTTCATCAACTCGAGTTGCCATATGTCACCCTGCAGATGTGCCCCCATGATATTTTACTCTGACAACTCACCAGTAGCTTTAGCATCAGTATATTTCTGACTCGGTGATTTGGTTGCCAAAAATTGTAACTTGAGAAAGAAGTGTTAGGAATTATCAGCCCATACAAGGTGAGTCATTGTTCTACCCCTGCCACTGGGTGACCTCAGGCAAGTTACTAAGCACCTACTGGCCTACTTAGAGAACTTATAATACATGCAAGGCATATAGCACATCAGAGACACTCCTTTAGTTTTTGGTGGTAGTTATTGCTCTCATGACTGCTCTTATTGCTACTTTTGTAACTCTCTCCTGTCCATTCAACTCTAGAAATATAAAAGTAGAAGTTAGTTTCACAAGTTAATATCCAACACATAGTACCACTTACCTTTGGGAAATCAGTATACAATACAATATGAAATGCATGCGCATGAAAAGGAAGGCAAGAATAAATCTAGCATTGAAATTTTAATTATTTTGAGTGTATGATTTGAGATTTTAAGAAAATTTTAAAGCGTGGCTTGTTGGCATGGCTTAAAGGGGAAATATAAGCAGAGGATGGCCTTCCTCCTAACCCCCCAGTGTAAGCAATTCAAAAACACAGTTGGCACCTCAGGGAGAGAGTGAGAAACTGAACATGCGTGTACGTAACATACTCTAACTTACATGAGGTCAGAAACAGAATCTGATGATGTTGCCCAAATATCTGAGACATGCAAACTCTGAGATTAAGGTGGGGTTATTCTGTAAGAGCCTGCAGCTGTATCACTGCGGCATCAGATCCCATCAGATTTCAGAAGCTAAGCAGGGTTGGGTCTGGTTAGTACTTGGATGAGACACCACCTGCGAACACCAGGTGCTGTAAGCTTGGGAGAAGGACGTGGCAACCCACTCCCAAAATACAATCAGCCATTGAAAACCCTATGAATAGCAGAGAAGCACTAACAATACTGTTTTGCCTGTTGTATGTAGGGTCGCTATGAGTCAGATACTGACTCGACAGCACCTAACAACAACAACAACTTCTTATAAGAAAAAACTGCAATGTAAAAATCAATTCTTAAACATTCTTAAAAATTCTTAAATGAAAATCAGGCTTAGGTACTCTGATTCCATCATCCTATCTCATCAATGTTTCATACTAGTCAAAAGGAAAAAGTTCTGTTTAGATAGTTGAAAAACTCAAACACTAGAAGATAATTTGTGGATGGTTTTTCAGGAAAGAATTACATGAAACCAAGAGACATTTATTTGCCTGTGGCTGTGTTCTGGGGGAACATTTCCAACAAGAGGTGGTTACCAAATGTCAATTCCAATTTTTTAGCTGAAATCTGTTCTAAATCTTCATAATTATGATGGCTGAACCCTCTGTTGGTGAATCTTCCAGTTGTAAACTCATCAGCGTAGCCCCAACACCAGTCCTGTCAGAGGTTTACACAGCCCCTTTCCCAGCCCTTGAAGCCTAGTGACTCAAGGTATCAACAACCAATCGAAGAATCTAGGCCAAGAGCTTTGGGGAAATGACATATGCTTTTCCTTCCTTTCTTCCTTCCTTCTTCCCTTCCTCCCTCCCTCCCTCCCTTTCTTTTTTTTTGCAGTACTGGCAGGGTTGAACCCAGGGCCCCATGCATACCTTGCTAGAACTCTCCACTGGGCTGCACCCTCAGACTTATGTTCACACCTCACCTCCCCCGGCACGGTTGCACCCCAGGCTGCTTCATCTGGTTGTCCCGTTGGCACAGAATACTAAGGTAGCTCGCTAAGCAGGCAAGGGCTAGACACAGGACGCCCTCCAGACCCCAAGACTTTATCCTGGTGCAGGCTGCCCTAGCCCAGCGGGCTCCTATTCATAATTCTCCCAGGATGCTCCTCCCTCTCGCCTGCGTTCTCACCCGCACTGACATGGGGCCATACACTGTACTGATCTACTTTCTGCCTACCTAAGAGCCTGACTAGATGGACTCAGTAAATGGATAGGAGCTTAATGAATTGATGTCAGCAACTAATATGCATTTTCTTCTTTCTGCGAGATTACGTATGAGGCCCTCAGTGATGCAATTTAATGAACCGGAGTACTTTGGACTGCTGTTTTAACCTCAGGCTGTTCAGGGTGGGACTGAAAGCAAGCGTTCCCGGGAGCCAACACACTCAGGGCATCTGGGAAGTGGCTGAGATGGCAGAGGAGAAGCTGGAGGCCAAAGGCTTCAGGGACCATGTGGCCCAAGGCAGGCCTGAGGTTGGTCCTGCTTTAAGCCCCGAGAGTTGACTTACATGACAAAGCACCTTACTAGCTGTCAGTTCATTCAGTGACTCTTTTTTTTTTTTTTTTCCCCATGGTGGTTGGGAGCTGAACCCAGAGATTCACACATAGGTTGCAAGTGCTCTACCACCGGGCTGTACCCCCAGCCCATTTTTTATTTTTTGAATCGGGGTTTTGCTAAGTCACACACACTGCCTCTGGCCTCGAACTCAAGATCCTCCTGCCTCTGCCTGACCTCCCAAGTCACCGGGACCACATGCTTGTGCCACTGCACCAGCTTCAATCAGTGACTCTTAAATTGAGTGGCAGAATTTATTTCTGACCTAGAGTAGTGAAAGTGTTTCCTACATTAATGCCCACTTCTTAAATAACTCTACTAACGTGCTTGACTGACTTGGTGGCCTTCCACCATAAGAACCACAACACTGAAGAACAATCTGTCTTACAAGTCTGTCTTACAAGCTCTCACTGCACAGGGGCTCTGGAAAGTGTGATGAATGTGCGTGGTGCTCAGGGGCAAAGCTCTACAGAGAGGCAAACACAGCACCTCAGACGGCCAATTGGCGGTGGCCGTTCAGGCGCCATGGCTTCTTCCTGCTATGACTCTTTGACCAAACAGGATAGAGGCTGGAAAGGGTGCACACAGGTCCTGAGCTGAGCCAGGCGTGTGTCGAGAGGGACCCGAGGGTGGTAGGAGGCAAAGGCCAGGCTGGGGCCCAGGTCTCTGAGGAGATACCGCAGGGGGAAGACCAAGAGCAGGCGGGGCTGAGCAGGGTGCACACACTTGCTATCTGTAGTCTTTCTTTAACAATATTACAGAGTGTCTCAAAAATATTTAGGCCACAAAGTACTGAGAAATAATTCTGTGATAAAAAAAAATTTCAGAACCAGGCAAATAAAAACCTGTTCTCAATCTATAAATTCTTTCATGGCACAAGAAACATTTGGCTATGAAGTCTGCTTTGACATTCCTGTATCCATGCAGTTAAAATACATATTTACTGGGGGCCTCTGCACTGAGCCCCATAATGGGGCTACACATACAGCTGTGAACATGACCATCAGCTTCACTCCCCTAAAAGAGCTCAAACTTTACTGAGAGAAGAGGCCATAACAAACCAGTAAGTCAAGTAAGTTAAAATTATGTCAGGAAGTTAATAAAGAGGTTGAGAAGGATAGGAGAGGCTGCTCTAACTATAGGAGGAAGTAAAAAGGATCTATATACACTTCTGAACAACCAATCAAAATTCACCCGTGTGATTTCCTTCCAACAGGATAGTCTTTTTGGTTGGTTGGTTGAGACAAGGTCTCACTATGTAGCCCAGGCTGGCCTCAAACTCAAGATCCTACTGAAACAGTCCCTCAAATGTTGGAATTACAGGCATGCGCCACCATGCCTGGCCCAACAACACAGCTCTGCTTGGCATGCAAGCACGTTTAAATCATCTTATCTTAGCTGGGCATGGTGGCACATGCCTTTGACCCCAGCACTTGGAAGGCTGAGGCACAAGAATTGTGAGTTTGAGGTCACCCTTGGCTAAAAAGCAAGATTCTGTCTCAAAAAATCAAGTCCTCTTCTCTTTTTATGTTTAATATACCCATGTGAGGGAGTTTCCTCCTAAGTTACTTACAAACATACAATACACACTGCAGTGGTCACTCAGACTTCAAGAACGCCATGGCACTTACTCATGCTGCGCTTCCAGTCCTGGGGCACAAATGCTGCCTAAGTCATGCAAAACATGTATTTTGCCTGTATTAGTGCTTAGCCATCCCTTTAAAAAGCCCAGGTGATTAAAAAACTGAAAAGCAAAGAAATATTTAAAAAAACTTACGAACAGCTATCCAAATGCAGCACACACCTATCAATCCTGCCAGCTTTTTGCCACACAACGGCAGTATTTCAGGATTACTGAGACTGTATGAATACCTATAACTGCATGTTTTAAAACTGTAAGCAGTTCTGGGTGCAGTGGCTCATGCCTGTGATCCCAGCAGCTCGGTAGGTGGAGCCAAGAGGATCTTGAGTTCGAGGCCAGAGGCAGCCTGGGTAACTTAGAGATACCCTGTCTTGAGATAAAAAATAAAAAATGGGCTAGGGGTACAGCTCAGTGGTAGAGCACTTGCAAAGTATGTGTCAGGCCCTGGGTTCAACCTCTAAATACAGCAAAAAAACCAAACCAAACCAAACCCTGGAAGCGGTAATTAGCACTAATTCCCAGTGCTGTGAATTGATGCACAGAGCTTTTTCTAAGTAACTGTGTATATTTTGCCACATCAAGCCAGTGTTGAACGATGACACTTTATTTTGCTTTGTTGCTTTAAATATTGGCTGTGCTTCTGCTGACAGATCGGACTCGGGGCCCCTTCACTGCCATTGTGTTTGTCTTATAAAGCAGCAACAAGAGTAAAGCCACACGATAAGCACATTTAGCCCATTAGGTTGGTAGCTGGGTTATCAAAACAAGAACAAAGCAGAGCACTGATGCTTGTTACCTAAGACAATGCGCCGAAAAGGTATCAGACAAACGTGCTGCCTTGTCGGTCCAGGGCACCCACAGGGGAAATGAACTTGCCCTGTGAGAAAGCAGCTTTCCCACCCTTGGCACCACCTGGGCAGAATGGCTTCTTACAGCCACTTCACCCGGGTCCCTTCAGTAATTGAGGAACAGAATTGCCCTGGCATGGGTGCTGCTTGTGCTGAATTCTCCATGGTGGCTGACCTACAGGGAGACAGGCCTGGCTCCTGCTTCTGAATGTCTATCTTTTTCACTCCTGTACATGACATGCCCGCTGCCTGCTGCCTCTCTTGCTCTGACTGAGGCATCTCCCAGGGCTCTCAGTCGCCATAACAACCAGACCATCTCTCGGGCAGCTAAAGCCGGGAACCTGAGGGGTGCTCTTCACTTCTCACTCACTCACTCCCATGCCCAGAAAGCCCAGGAGCTGCAGACTTTGAGTCTAAGCACTTCTTACCTGGTCTACTTCTTTTCACCCCAACTGCCCGCCCCATCTCCTGGCCCTGGCCACCCTCACCTGCAGGGACCAGGGACTACCACAGTGAGGGGCGTGCATCTATAGTGCCCTGCACAACCTCCCAGACTCCTGCACGACAGAAATACTCTTCCTCCAATTATACCTATGCCTCTGCCCAAGGGATTGCCTGTGACACTGAATGGCTGGCAGGAAACAGGGAAATGTGACCAACAGAGTCACTAAGTGGACAGAACCATGGGTGGCAGATCCATTACTGAGAATCTTTCCAAGGAGAGCTTCTGCAATCCAACAAATTTTAACTTCTGGGTGGTTTAATACTTACTAAAAATGGTGACAGTGCACAGTCCCTACACAGTCCCCACTTGGCCATTCTCCCCTAATATTAAGGCCTTATGTTGGTGTGGCACATTCGTCACAACTAATGAAGCAATGCGGGGTGCGGTATTAACTAAATGTACACCACACTCATGGCCTCTTCAGTCCCAGGGCCCATCCAGGAGACAACACTACCTGGGTCCTCTGGGCTGTGCCGTTTCTGACTTGCCTTGTTGCTGATGACCATGATGGTGTTGACGAGCATGCGCAGGTATTTACAGAATGTCCTAGTTTCTATGCTTGGGGAGCAGGACCTCAGGGGGAAGTGTGCTCCTCCCCACACAGCCTCCTGACATGTCACTGTGCATGCTACCCCAGCACCTGGCAGACAGCGTGTGTGGGGCCCCTCCCCACCCTGCACCTGCCAGGAGGCTGCTCAGCCCCGCCCACTCTTAAGGGGAGGGGGCGACGCTCTACTTCCCGGTAAGAGAAACTCCAGAGTCACTCGGAACCCCTCTCTAGGGAAGCATGTCTGTGCCCTCCTGCACCCACTCACCCGTCCACATCTGTGTGCCCTGAGGATCCGTACCAGGTACTCCAGCTAGATGACAACACTGCGTATTCACTCAGTTGCTCCAAGTGCCCTGGCTTTGACCACTAGGAGCTCTGGCATTGGGTGCTAACTGCCCAGGAGACACATTTCTGAGCACACTCTTGTGTCCTGGCACTAAAGGGTGCTCCAGGGTCATCTTATCTCTCCCTGCTCCAGGCCAAGAGTCAGCATTTCTCCAGAGCCCTTGCCCCTCTTACTGGACAATGGTGTGAACCCAGTGGCTGGGTGCTGGGACCAAGAAGGTTTTTAAAGAAAGAATAAATGCCTGTATAGATTTCTTGTATTCCTCTCCTTCGGGTATGAGGGTGACCTTTTGGAGTATAAGCCATAATTCTCTGGTTTGTTTTGTGAACAAAAATAATATTTACGGAGTTAGAAGAGATGATACAAGATAATTATGGTAAAAGTGAATATGTTTTGGCAACTATAAAGCTCGGCACAAATGTAGAGTATGAAACGATTTTAATCAGTTTAAGGCAAGGCCCTGTGGGCTTCTAGACCTTGTTCAATGAGTCAGGTTGCAAGAGAGTTTCGGTCTACTGAGAATTGACTCATTTATCTCTTATTTCTTCTCGCCTTATCTGATCTCTGGTCCTTTTACAATTTGGTCAGTCATTATTTTTTATTTCTACTTGCAAACTGGTTTTTGCCAGCATAAAAACAAAGCTGTTTCTTTCTGGAAAGGAGCAGAAATAAAGTCATTTCATATTTACAAACAGCCTCCTGGAATGTGAAACCCTTGGACCCCCTCCCACTCCTTGTGGAAGGGCTGAGCGGACAGCTCAGGAACCCGAAACCAGAGGCAGAAACTGGAGCCTAGCAGCAGGCGGGTGGGCGGCAGGCTGCTGGACTGTGGCAAGATTCCTTCAACCAGTGCCATGGACATCTAAGTGAGCACACAGGGAAACTGAGGAAGGAAGATTTGCTCAATGGGTGGCAGGCAGGCTACTTCCACTTCAGTGGCAATACTGAAACACCAAATAATCAGACAATGCCAAGGACTTGGGGCTCATATCACCTGTGTCTCACCTCCTGAGACCAATCTCAGGGGAGACCTGCTGTGCCAAGGTGGCAGTGGGACAGCATGGCCTGGGGCCTCTATTAGGGGAGTAAAGTGAGGTGGCACAGCAGAAGAACCCAGCTCAGGACAACTTCTCAGTACATTAGGCTTTTTTCAAACCTAGAAACTCAGCAAAGGCCATGTGCCTAAGGATTTGAGAGGCCATAAAACTCAGAGGGACAGGCCAGTTTACAGAGGAAGGGATGTTATCCAGCAGGAGGCCTTCACGGGCCACTCACCAATTGCTGAAACCATACCCTTTCTCTCTCTAATGTCCAGACTCCTCTCTCCTATGTGCTACAATAACAATTCTGCTTCCCAGTAAGGACAAGATGGTACTTCCTTACTACTCAAAAGTCTCAGAGCACATTTACCCAGAAAACTATACATTTTCTAAAATGACTGTAATGGAGACTGAACTTTGGATCATGCTCCCCATAGCACAACTTAAAAAAAAAAAAACATTCTGGTACATATTTTATAAAATGGCAAAACGAATGAAAATGCCCTATCATCATGGTTTATTTTAAGCAAAAGTTTTAAGTTCTCTTATTGCTCAGAAATGTGATACTCAACAGAAGCCAAAAAACACCATGGGGTATGGAAGGAACAGCCGAAAACTTTCACAGTGACAACTAAATGCAGAGGGCCAAATCTTCCCTGGCGTCCCAGCAACTGTACAGTGGGTCTCATTCAGGGACTTCTGGGGTGTGCTCTGTGGGGGACAAGCAGCTCAGCAGTATGCTTAGGGCTACAAATGGTTAAGGCCAGACTACCTGAAATGTTGATTAATGCTGCACACCACACGCATCCCTGCCCCTTCAGAGAGGGTTAGGAAGAACCATTTTGAAGTCAAACCACATTTTACCTCCCCAAGGGAGATTAAGTGACTTTCCCAAGGGACTCAGTGCCAGAACTAGGAATGCCAAATCCAATTCCATTTTATCCTGCTTTCTTCTGAGGAAAGAAATGCTGCCTCCACCGTTCTTTTCTTGCCTACCCACGGTATTGAGAGTGTTGAAAGGAAAAATGCAGACTCTTTAACAGAAGAGTGCATCTTCTCCAAGGACTCCTCGGGGACAAGTCTGGTAAGGAAATGGCTACACTAATGCCTTGTAGCCCAGGGTCAGAAAGCAGAGACATACATGATTGCCTAGTAGTAGCCTTTTGGAGATGAATATGAGACAGAGAAAAGAATGGAAGGGTTTCTGGGCTCTCTGGGGTCCCATTTAGACACTGTTCCAGTTGGGCTGGCATTTAGCTCAGTGGGTAGAGCGCTGCCCTGCAGTCTCTGAGGCCCTGAGTTCAATTCCCAGCACTGCAAAAATGGGAGAAGGGCCTGGCAATCCACTCCCAAGGTAATCCTGAAGCACTCAGCCATTGAAAACCCTATGAGAGTCGCTATGAGTTGGATACCGACTCGACGGCACCTAACAACAATAAATAACAACCAGTTGCCAAGGCACATCTGTCAATAGGGACTAAAAATGACACAGGGACCATGAGCAAATGAGGAATCCCCAAGGTCCTGCGAGATGACTCTTTCTGGGAAAGGGAAGTAATCTAAATGTGCACCTATCTGAAGAGCAGGATTTCTTAGTCAGGGGCTGGGATGTAGCTCAGTTGGTAGAACAATGCCCTGCAGTCTCTGAGGTCCCAGGTACTTCCCAGGTTTTATTCCCAGCACCACAAAAACAGGAGAAGGACATAGCAATCGATTCCCAAGGCAATCCTGAAACAATCAACCACTGAAAACCCTCTGAGGGTCGCTATGAGTAGGACACGACTCCTTGATGGCACCTAATAACAACAACATTTCTTAGTCAAAGACCAAAAGCTGTCTCTATGTGACTTCTCTGATGATGTATCATTCAAAGACTGTAAGCAGAATGTGTTGGCACTTGGTCCCTAAGAAATGGCCTGGAGTTCATCTGAAATCCAACCCTTCAGCAGGAAGGTAAAAACAGTTGTGATTTTGCCAAAAAGGGACATAATTTGAAGGTAAACATACTATTTGTCTTTGGCTACATATAAATCTTTTTTTTTTTTTTTTTTTTTTTGCAGTACTGGGGGTTGAACCCAGGGCCTCGCGCCTGCATGCTCTGCAAGTGCTGGACCACTGAGCTGCACCTCAGCTCATTTTTTTTTTTTTACTTTTTGAGACAGGGTCTCGCTAAGTTACGCAGACTGCCTCTGGTCTCGAACTTGTGATCCTCCTGCCTCCGCCTCCCGGCTACATATAAATCTTAAAAAGCACTTAAATATATAAAGCGTCCATAAAAAGCTAAATTTTCATAGAAGAGTAATACCAACTACATCAGTATGTCTTTGTACCACAGATCTCAATAATTTCATCAATCATGCCTAGGGATACCCTAAAGTTGAGGCTGTGTCCATCATCTAAGATCATCATTTTATTTTTGGGTGCATGCTGGCAGCATACAAGAAAATGAGAAGTCACTACAGGTTTTGTCTTACAAATCCAACTCTACAGAGAGTGACAACAGGTATAACCTCTTTGCAGGTCTGTCCATTCATCACTGACATACAATGAACCATGTCAATCAGTGAGATCTGATAAAACAAGAAGAAAAAATATTCAAGTATAAAAAAAGAATCGTCCTACTGTTACTGTTTCCACTGTTCGTGTTAACTGGACTCTGGATGCTTAGCACCTCTAGTCTGAACTGTACACTTGTTTTTCTCTCATGAGTATGTGAAGTTGAGTGTGGAAAATATTAAGTCTCTTAACACAAAAATGTTTTGGATAAAGAACAGAATTTTTAGCAAGGTGGTTGCACCATTGTCAAGAAGCAGAGGAGAAAATGATACCAACCAAAAGAGAAACACTGAATAGGACTTAAGTTCTGTCTAGCGATGGAACGATATGGAAGTAGTATTTACATGCAGACACCATTTAGAGCCTGGTCTCAAGAAGGAGAATGTAGGTTCAGCTGCTGGAAACCACACCTCACAGAAGCTTTCCCCAGGAGACAGCAATCTGGTGTGTCTCTTCTGACTCAGCTGTGGTAGGCTGTCTGAAGAGCACTGCAAACTTCCAGTTAAAGTCACTTGCTGACTATGATGAGTCAGTTAATTTCCCTTTTGCCTGGTCCCTGTCTCACAGGCAGCCAAATGGCTAGGCTCTATGCTGGAAGCTCCAGGTTTGAACTCTGGCTCTTCTACACCTCCTGACATGGGTAGGGGAACCTGGCATGGGATGTCATCTGTAAAATGGGCACAGTGACAATTTGTCCCTCAAAAAGTTACTGAAGAGATTAGATTAATGAGTATGAGAGCATCATTTAAGACAACTCTGGCTGGGCACAGTGGCGCCCTGTAGTCCAGGCTACTCCCAAGGCAGGGGCAGGAAGATCACTTGAGCCCAGGAGCTGGAGGCTAGCCTAGCCAGTACAGCAAGACCCTGTTTCAAAACAACAACAACCAAAAGGACTGGAAGCAGCAAAATTCAAGAAGAGCAAGACACCTCACTGAGGACCCTGAAGTGGCACCCAATGCTCTTCACTGCAAGGGTCTCAGGCTCATCCCACCAGTGGCTCCAAAGGTTCATGGGGCTCCCTGATGCCCCTGACACAGCTGCCATGGCGCTGGAGCCTGGAAGAAAGCCCCAGCCATCCAATCTGGAAAGCTGATGGTGGGAGCACAAGCCCCACACGAGCAGAGGTTTTCTCTACGCATCTTCTCTGCCCCTCTGCTGGTACTTACAGTGGGTTCTGGCACACAGTCAGCATTGACCAAGTATCTGATGAACACACGAAAGAGGGAAGGCAAGGGTCTGGGCTCATGCTAAGAAGGGCTGCAGGCCTTGGACTCAGTAGCGGTAGATGAGGAGCCACAGCCATTACGCCCAGGACCCACTCAGTTACTACAGCGCAACTACATTTCACCGATCCTGGACTTACTCCCAAGTGTAATCCTGTCAAAATTGGAAGGCTCAGCTACAGCTGTAGCTATTGATGTATTGAGGGCATCCATCCAATAATATTCACATCTTCCTAGAAATATCTGTGAAAACATTCTATGCAAAATCATGAAGGGTCACTTCCATTCACAATTAAATTTTTCAAAAGTAAATTTATGTAAAAATTACTCAAAAAGTAATAGGAAAACAAACATTGTGATACTAAAAAAGAGAATTTAATTAGGTTCTAATTTTTCAATAGGTAAAAAAAGTCTATCTTGATGTATTAGAATTTGTCAGCAGAAAAAGTAAAGGAGTGAGAAACAAATTATTTAGGCAAGATGGAACAAAAGAAAAAGAAATAAAAGAAAACATTGTTTTCTGGGAATTTATGACAAATATAACAATCTTCTATCAGAGTGTTGTTGTTGTTAGGTGCTGTTGAGTCGTATCCAACTCATAGCTTCCCTCATAGGGTTTTCAATGGCTGATTGCTTTGGGATTGCCTCAGGAGTGGATTGTCCTCCTCCCATTTTTGCAGTGTTGGGAATTGAACCCAGGACCTCAGAGACTACAGAGCAGCACTCTACCAACTGAGCTAAATCCCAGCCCATGAGAGTGTTAATAACATTCTAAAAGCTAACACCAAAACCTTAAAACAAAACCCTTAAAAACAAAACAAAACAAAATTTAAAAAAGCAAAAACAAGAAGGGCCACAGGAAAGGCAGTAGCCTTGGTTTTGTTTTACCTTGAATCATGAGCATGGGCTCTCGGCCCCCACCATGTGCCAGCATCTGCCTGCGATAGCGCTCCCCAGCAGCCCTGAAGAAAAGGAGACTCTGTTACCCAAACTTGCTCACACAACCTGCCTGACTCTGCTTACACTGGTCATGAGTTTCTCAAAAGCAGCCACACTGATGGCACATTCATACAAACTGCTACCAAGTGAGAGCTAGTAACTTTATTGCTTTTAAAGATTGAATTCTGAGCTAGCTGTGGGGTGTACACTTGTGATCTCAGAACTGAGGAGGCTGGGGCAGAAGGATGATAAAGTCCAGGCCAGGCTGGGTTACACAGTGAGATCCTGTCTCAAAAATCAATCAATTCAATCAATCAATCAATCAATCAATCATATCTGACATTTGGATGACTCTCAAATGAATAAAACCAGGTGTGATACATTCACTATAAAAGTTTAATTATATCTTTGGCTTTCTGTTTCCTTAGCAAGGAGCCTCCCTCTGTAGAAAGGGTTAGCTTATATATTAAATAATACATAAAAGATGCTATCCTAGTCTGTGTAATTTTTAGGATTATTTTAAAGGGAAGTTTGAAAGTATTTATGCCAGTCTTTACTTTTGGAAGAGAATTTGAGATGGCATGTAGCAAACAAAACCAACTCTCTGAAATCACGGTGAAGGATAAGGAAAAACAGCAGAGGGTGGCCTGCAGCAGATGCCCTGGCACAGGACAAGGTGCGGCTGGGAGCCTGGACTCTCACGTGTGCTGTGGCAAAGGCAAAAGAGGAATCATGGCTTACTCCATCTCCTCACCCTCGTCTGCAGGGTGCACCTATGTGATACTGACTTCTATGAGGCACACTGTCTCACTGACTCAGGAAGGAGGGTAGCCCAGGCTGGTCTTGAACTTGAGATTCTCCTGCCTCAGCCTCTTGAGTGTGGGGATGGCAGGCATGCATCACCATGCCCACTCCAAGAATTTTTGTATACAGAAATTCTCCACATTAATGGTGTCTGAAAATAAGCTATTTGGTATTATTTTTATATTTTATGCAAAATATAATTCTTTTAACATAAGCAACTGACTATACTTTCTGATGAAACAAGTTCAACAATTTTTTTTTTTAATGTGTGCTGGTGGGTATGGAACCCAGGGCCTCGGGCACATGAGGGAAGAGCTTTCCCATTGAGCTGTACCCCAGCCCTGAGTTAAATAAATTCTGTTATTATTTTTATTCCACTGGCTTTAGAGCATCTTTATGAATAACAGGCAGTTTTGTGAACATAGTCTTGAATTGGACTTTTTGATAGTGCTACAGCATCAAGTTTGTTGGTGCCAAATGCTGCCTGTGGACGTGTCTTGAAGTGAGCACTAGGGCCAGTGGGAGAGCTGTACAGAGGTGGCAAGGACTTCCCAGGGAAGGGCGGCAGAGGGTCCTGCTCAACATCCCCTCCGGGATACAGGACACCGTGCCTCTTCTACTAAATCAAAGCCCTCCTTCTGGGCCTCCTTCCAGTGAGCTCCACGATGGAGGCTCTCAGCCTGACTCCAGTCAGAAGGAGCATCAAAAGGCCCCCTTAGTGCGTGCCTGCTGCCCCAGCACTGGGGAGGCCAAGGCAGAACTGTCAGTTTCTCTTTTCTTTTCTTTCTTTTCTTCTTCCTTCCTCCCCTCCTTCCTGGTGTTTTGAGGCAGAGTCTTGTCACGTAGCCCAGTTTGCATTCCAACTCGTGATCCTGCTGCCTCAGCCTCTGGAGTGCTGAGATTCCAGACATGAGTTTGAGGCCAGCCTGGCCTACACAGTTAGACTCTATCTTAAAAAAATAAAAAGGATGGGAAAAAAGGACCATTTGATACAAGTTAGAAATTTCCTAGTCCAGTAAGCATTTTTACCAGCAAATTTTTATGTGTCCATAAAAGTACAGCAACTACATGTCTAGGCAAGAATGTATATATAACCAAGATATAAATACGTGGAAATATATGTCTTTAATAGTATGTGGCTTTCTAGTAAAGTGTAGTTCTTTCAAACAAGATGATATTTTGCCCATTTTATAGCAAACTCCAGTAAAGAGCTGCCATCCCTGAAACTGATTTACTGAAGTCAAGTTTGGCTATAGCTCCTTTGAAGATAATAAAATCTGAAAAGCAGACCAAGTGTCTGCAGTTTGTAAAGGGTAAAAGACAAAATAACATGTGGGTACCAAGCTGTAAAACATTAAAAAAAAAGAAAAAAAAAAAAAAACTAAAAAAAACAACCAACTCTATGACATCAGATTCAAGTTCAAAAGATTTTGGAACTCAATGTGATCATTAAATGCTGAGAAAACCCAAAATCTGTCAAGCTGTATGAAAAGCCAAGGGGTATGGAGGAGGCAGGCAGGGGCACAGAGCTGAGGGTGGAAGCCCCTCAACAGGGAGTTGAAGCCTGGAACAAATCGCTCACCTTCCCCAAACTTGTTTACTCCTACAAAAGTCCCTGTTCTGCCAAGCTGCTGTGAACGCCACATGCCCACTCCCAGGCACTCTAAAAGTCTAAGAGAGCGTGTGTTCTAAACCACGGCAAAGCAAGGAAGATAATAGTCATCTCCCAGAACCTCCTAAGAGGTATTCGGAGATGTGTTTATTTAAACATATGACATCAGACCATAATTACTGCTTTGCTCTCAAAGGAAGTGCCTTCCAAGGAATCATGAGATCAAGATCTGGCTTCCTCTGGGTTCCTCTTGTGAAAGGGAGTCTCGCAAGGTCAGTTAGGTGGTGCCACATGCCTGAGTGGCTGGGGAAGCAGGCCTGCCACCCAGGGCCTGCCCTCCCTGGACCACGTCCTGCTCTGTCCTGGGAAGAGGGTGGGCGTGACAGACCCACAGTGGAAGTGACTTGTTCCGTTTCCTGGCTGCATCATCTAGGCTTACCATACTCCCTACTCATCTGGTGCGCTGTGCCCCTGGGAGAGGCGGAGGAGTCACCATGCACACAGTGGGGGGCACTGCTGCCCAAACCTCTGGTGATCCTGATGGAAACCAGGTGCCGCCCAGGCCAGGTGCAGAGAGCGGCTTGGGGGGCGTGGGCAGCCACCACACTGTCCAGGTGGCCCCAGGAGGGAGCTGAGCCAGCACCGTAGGGAGGGCAGCTCCCTTCCCCAGAATGCCCCCATATCCCACAGGGACAACGCCCCAAGAAAGAAAGTGTTCCCAAAGCAGGCGGTGTGTGTGTGTGGGTAACTTCCAGAAACAAAATGCTTCCAACAGCACTGCAGCGAGCGAGAGGAATAAATGCACCTTGTGGGCAAGAAAGAGGAAACAGGAGCCCAGGTGGCTGAGGAGACCCTGAGCACAGGAGCCAGGGAAACAGGAGCAGCCGGGAGGGCAGAGAGGACACTGCAGGGAGACACTGCAGGGAGAACTGCAGTGCTGCTGTGTGCTGACCAAGGAGCCTCCGGGGGCCCCTGTGCACCTGAGGGCAGTGGGCCACCCATGAGAGACCTGAGCTGGAAAGCAAGACAGGACCTCAAGGCTACCAGGAGGCAGGAGGGCCTGTGGGGTTCGGCACTGCCCTGGGAGAGGTGGGGCAGCTCCTGGGGGGAAGGAGGCCCACCTTCCTTACCTGTTGAAGGGGTCCTGTAGGAAACACTCCTTCCACACCATGGCCGCCACAGCTCTGGACATCAGGTAAGAGTAGTACTTGGCGCCGTAGCCCACGAGGTGGCTGAACCTCAGCTGCCAGGCCTGTCAGACAGATAACACAGGGTGACTCAACCTCCACCTTTCAGGACCGTTGTGCATGGGAACATGATGGAAGTGCAAGGAACCTGTCAAGGTCTACTTTAAATCCTGTCCTAAAGGCTCAGGTCCCGCACAGTGTTTCTGTTCCCACTTTTGGTTCACTACCTTGGACTCCACTATGTCTCCCTCAGCTGAAGCCCTATTAAGTCAGTACCTCGGTGTGTGGCTATATCTGGAGACAGGGCCTCTAAAGAAGTGATGAAGTTAACATGAGAAAATCTGGATACTCAGAGACACCAGGATGTGTGCACAGAGCAAAGGCCATGAGGGTACAGAGAGAAGGCACAAGATTCAGGAGGAGAGAGAGGTCTTGGGAGCAACAACACTGCCCACACCTGGACCTGTGACTGCCAGTCTCCAGAGCTGTGACTCAAGAAACTCCTGTGGCTTAAAACACTCAGTCTAGGGTATTTTGTTATGGCAGCCTAAGCAGACTAATACATACACGAAGAAAGTTTTATACCAGATAAATGTAATCTTCAGACAGGTATATGTACATACATACATATATGTGTTTTATTCTAAATATATGGTGTTTAACTGTCTTCACTGAGTTTAATTATTTACACTGATTATGTTTGTTTCAAATGACTAGAAAAAAGACAGTGTCATGAGTTTACTTATTTACAATAATTTGGTTAGTTCAAAATGTTTTACTGTGCAGTGACTAATTGCTACCTACTTCTAGGGGGGCTGATTTTTCTAAAAGTTTCCCTATTTTTTATCATGATTATGTTTTATGACAAGCAAAATGGGAGAGCAGAAGAAAAATGAGACCAAGCAGAAAAATCCTAACTATGTAAAGTGCACTGCTTTTAGAAAAGGCACATGCTACAAACCAAAGGTAACCAACCACCAGCCACTGAGGCCTGCTGGTAAAAGGGTAAGAAATTCTTAAGACTCTTCTGCCTTCTCTAAACTCATTCAGCTTGCCTGCCTGTCTTTATGCTTGCTTGTTTGTCTATCTGCCTGCCTGCCTGCCTTCCCTTCTTTCCTTCCTTCCTTTTTTCAAAATTTTTTACAGTACTAGGGGTGAATCCAGGGCCTCACACATGCTAGGCAAGTTCTGTACTACTGAGCTGTACTCTCACTCCTTGTTTATTTTTTACTTTGAGACAGAGTCTCACTAAGCAACACAGGCTGCCTATGACCTTGAACTCGAGATCCTCCTGCCTGTACCCTCTAAGTTTCAGCCTCCTGAGTTGCTGGAATTACAGGCATGTGTCATGGTGCTTGGCTCAGTCAGCTTATTTTCTAATCAGAGCAAGGAAGCTGCCCCCTAATTACTTTGTACACATCCATCACTCTGAGATTCATTTCTGTATCGGAAGCAGAGAGGACAATGCAGAGATGGCAGGAGTGCTGACAGTGGAGCAGGGCTGGAGCTTCACATCTCTTCCAGCCATCCTGAGATGCAGTGGGACTGTAAGAGAGAATGTCTGTTCCTTCTGAGAATGTGGAGTAGTTACTGAGGAAAGGCCATGTGGGTCTTCACAGGACAATCCTCCTGCAGTAGAAACTTCTATGTTCTTTCTGGGAACTCAGAAGCTGAAAATACCCACATTCTGACAAGTGAGTGGGAGGAGGGCCACACAGGGGCACACCCCTGCACTCTGGTAGCTCTGCTGCCCAGCAGAAGCTGAATTGCAAATGCTGTCTTCAAAGGACACACTTTAATAAGTTTTACTTTTCTGAAACAAGCTTAACATGCAGTTATTCACTTTCTTGTAAGACAAGTTTTACCTGATATTAAAGTTATTTTGAAAAAAAAAAAAATCCCGGGAAGCCTTTTTAGAGCAATCATTTTCTTTCTTTCTTTCTTTTTTTTTTTTTTCTTTCTTTTTGTGGTACTGGGGGTTGAACCCAGGGCCTCGCGCTTGCATGTTCTGTAAGTGCTGGACCACTGAGCTGCACCCCCAACCCACTTTTTTACTTTTTGAGACAGGGTTCACTAAATTACACAGACTGCCTCTGGTCTCGAACTTGCGATCCTCCCGAGCTGCTGGGATTACAGGCATGCGCCACCGTGCCCGGCTTGCAATCATCATTTTCTAATAAACCTTTTAACTCCCTGAAAGTATGAACTATAATCCTTACCACAACTTGACAAACCAGATAAACATGCAACTGTACACTTCTAATATATGCTTTATCTGACATTAAAACATTTTTTGAAAAAAAAAAAAAGGAAGCTTTTTTAGGTGGACATGGCTGCACACAACTATAATCCCAGCATTCACAAGGCTGAGACAAGAGGATCACAAGTTCAAGGCCAGCGTGGGGTACAGAGCAAGATGAACATGAAGATGAAGACGACGAAGAAGAAGAAATTATTCTTTAACAAATCTTATAAATTCCTGGAAAATAAAGTATAAGTAAAGTATAATCCTTACAATTTTAGTTCTTTGTAAACCAGATAAGCAAATTTTGGTAAACATATCAAGAAAGAGATATTTGAAGAGAGAACTCCTTGGTCACAGAGGCGTACAGGGTCAGGGCACTCTGAGTCCCACACCCACCTGAGTATAGGAGCAGCCTGGCCTACACTAAATTAAAAAGCTAAAATATGGGTTAGGGGTGCTTGCTCAGTGGTAGAGCTCTTGCAAAGCATGCATGAGGCCCTGGGTTTGACTCCCAAATACCACAATAATAATAATAATGAATAAATACAAAGAAAGCATTGCGGTTAATCCATGGTATGAAGCAGGCCTTGGATTAAAAACCTGTTTTCTGCCAGGCATAGTGGTACTTGTCTGGAACCCATCACTTGGGAAACTGAGGCAAGAGGATAATGAATTGGAGGCTAGCCTGAGCTACACAGTGAGTTCCAGACCAGCCTAGGTACTTAGTGAGATCCTGTCTCAAAAACAAAAACAAACAAAAACCAAACCAAAATAAAAACACACTTTTTTTCCTTTTTCATCTTCCCTTCCCTTAAGCCAACCATTGCTCCTCTCTGAGAGTCATTTTTTCCACCTATAAAAGGGGAAGCTGTCTCCCAGGTGTGGGGCACGCACCTCCCGGTCTGGCCCGGATGTTTGGACTGGCGGCACCACCACACACATAGCTACTAAACACAATTCACTTGGGACCCTCGGGTGAGGGGCACGGATTCCTGCAGCCCTTGGGACACCGGCCCTCAGACATGCAGCCATGTGCTAGCTGCTCTCTGATTATGTCTATCTGTCCAGCAGTCTGCCTGCCTGGCCTGGGTGAGGCGCTTCCACAGGAAGGGGTGCAGGAGCACTGTGGTCACCACAGATGTGAGGCCAGTGTGGCAGCAACATGCAGTGGGCCTGAGAGTCCACTCTCCCTCCCTTCCTGTGAACAGAAGTGATTGGAAATAAGGCAGGAGTCTTGTGAGTGGCAAACAAATGAATGGGCTGTGCCGTGCCTGCTGTCTCCCTGGGGTGAGAGCAGCGCCACACTGACGGTGGGGGCTCTGAGGCCTAGCAGCCGACCCTGAACTACAGAGGTGCACTGAACAGCCACCCTCCTGGGCCTCTGTCACTGTGGCCAGGCTGCTCCTACACAGCACAAGGCCCCTCTCACCCCGGCACAAGGGCTCCCCACAGAGCACCCAAAATCACAAGCAGTAATAGTGGGCTCAGGCTCCCATGGGCTCACGGAAGCCATCCCTGCTGGAAGGAGCCACACATCAGAACTCAGCCCCCACAGCCTCCTGCCAAGGCCCTGGCTGCAGGAGGCAGACAGCATCAGACAGAGGCTTCTCACCCTGTTGGACACAAGTGGTTTTTTAAAAGAAAGCAAGTGGTCCAGGGTCACACCGGTCCAATTTCAGCATAGTGTACTTTGACTGCAACTCCAGTCAAAGGGCCTCTGGGACTCCCTGGTCAGGTGCATGGTCCTGCACAGTCCATCTGATATAACAAGAGGACACTGCATGTTTTTATATCATGCTGCAATCTCCACCTACTCAGCGTTCCTAGGACACTAGCCCACTGGTGGTCCCCACACGGGGCCATCTGGGGAATGACACTGAGGGTGATGGACACAGCCTGCTTCATCAGACATGACACCGCAATCCTGGGCCCCTGCTCCAGATAACATCCTCACTGCCTTGCAGAGTGGAGACCCAGAGTCAGCAGGAGGTGGCTAGGAACTTTGCTTCTGAAACTCTGCTCCTGGTGACCTGCCAGAACCTGTCTGGCAACCTTTCCCAGGCAGAGTGGAGTGTCCTGTTTAGATTCAACCTGGATACAGCTTAGCTTATCTTGAGAGCAGGCTGACTTGAGCTAAGAAATGTCTAGGTTCCTTAGTGTCAACAACTCATAAATGAGTTCCCATATAGCCAGAATAATAAAAATCAGACCTTTCAGAACTGGAGAAAGAGACATCAGGGATTTGTGTGACAGACCATCGCCAGAACTGCTGTGCTGCTGGCCTTACTGGAACATCTTACCTGAATACAGGTAGTCTCACTGCATCTTGCTCTTTAATTATAGGTTTGAGTTCAGTACCACACCCTTCCCTTACCTCAAGACACATTGAAGAAATTACAACACCCAATGACACCTTTCATTAGAGATTTCTAAGTTTATGACTAAGACCCGCAATTCCACTGTGTGAACACAATTGCTGAATTCCTGTTAATTCAACCTAATATTAAGTCCTTGTTTCTATTTCACTCATTCATCTGGAAAAATGAAAGATAGTATTCCGTGTGAAGCTTGGAATTATACCTCATCTTCCTTTTAAATTGAAGTTTTCTTCCTCCTAAGGGGTATCTGTCAGATGGACAAAAGTTCTCGCCCTTTGATGTAGAACGCTTGGGTCTGGCTTCACAATCAAGCAACACACAGATCTCTGCAATGTCCCCTGGGTTATGGCTGGAGATGGAGATTTGCAAATTGTCACACTACCCCACAGCATGGCTACTGCACTTGTCTCCGGCTAGATAACCTGAGGGAGCCCACTGGGAAGGCAAGATGCAGAACTGGCAGGCGGTGTGTCAGGAAACCACAGACACTGGTACCTGCCTTAAAGCTCTGAGCAATGGGACCTCTGAGGCAGCTTGTTTGCCTGTCGCCCACCTCTGGTGCCACACACTGCAGGAGCAGAAGGGCAGCTGTGTGGCTGTTCATTTACTATCTTCCCTTTTAGACCTGTCACAGGGCAGCACTCACTAGCCACCTGCTGAATGCTGAATGACAGAACTAATCATTTCTCGTAATTACACTACTAGAAGAAGACACACTATGTCTTCATTTTCAGCAGTATGTGTATAAATCCACTCACCTAACACATTTGGTGAAAGAGTCTTATCACTTTCCACATTACAAATTGCACAAGAGCAGAAATGGCCCCCACTGCTTCCTTGCCCTGTGTGGCTCTGATCTGAATTTTCCTGAAGGTTGTGGGCTGTCTGCTGAATCCTGGTCTATACTCAGTGTATAGTCACTGGAGCACAGTAGGAATTCAATGGCACTCGGTGCCTGGTTAGCTGGACAGAAGGGTGGATGGTGGCCAGACACTGTGGGACTCTTCCCCAGTGATGCTCAATGTTAGGACAGACAGTACTTCCAACCCAGATGAGGCACCCAGAGTCACCTTACTCAAGAGCTGTGGTGCTAACACGAAGCTGGGTACTAAGCTACTACCAGTTTGTCAGAGGATTCTTTGAGTACATTATTTGGAGGTGTAAGACTGTTTGAGGGTAACTGTGGCACTAGCTCTGCTAGCTCTGCAGATCTGGCCTGTGCACAGAATCTGAGCAGGGTTCCAGAGGGGACTAGTGCCCGAGCCTATCGGCATCACGGTACCTGATACAGAGGAGGAAAGAAGCAGCCCGTGTGCAGACAGGCCGACTCTGCTGCTCTGGGGAGCATCTCTCACGACGCCGGGTCACCAGCACCCAGAGCACTGACTCTCTGATTCCAGGGGTGGGCGGGTACCTGGCTCAGGGATTAACATGGGTGAGCATTTCTAACTGACAGAAAGGACCGAGGGACATTTCACCAGAACCCAGGGAACAACTGCATTGAACAAGCAGGCTTCTTGGGTTGGAGTACAAGGTGCTGCTGGGTGAGACACAGGTATGGTGGCGGATGCACGCTTGGGTGGCCCTGACCCTTTGCCTTTATGAAATCCCCTCGCTAGAGTGTAGACAGAATCTGTTCCTTGCTCCCAACCAATGGAACATGGCAGGGTGCCTGCCGGATGTCACTCCTGTGATGCCTCTGTCTTGCTGGCCGACTCAGGAAATCCCCCTCGTTAGCTGGAGCGAGGAGGGGAGCCCCTGTCAGAGAGCTGGGAGAGAGGCCCATGGGGCCCTGGGAGGATGCATCTATACCTGGAGGAGGCCTCCAAGACCCCAGGGACCCTCAATCTGACAGGCCCAAGGAAATGAGCACCACCAGCTGGGTGAAGCTGTCAGGGTTCTGCCAAGATCTCAGAGACCACAGCCTGGCTATACCGACTTGCGGCCTGGGAGCATAAGAAGCAGCTGTGCTGTGCAAACTCCTGACCCATGGAAACTGCCGGACATGTCCAGTGGTACATCACGGTGTTTGTGGTAACTTGGCACACAGAAATAGAAAATTAAAGCCACTATTATATTCTAAATAAGTGCTGCATTCAGAAATAGTATAAAAGAGATAAAACCCTGACAACATAGAAGGGACACTTATATTTATGTCTTCATGAAAACCTTTAGAGGGAGTTATTTTTATAAATAATTTTAGTTTTTTAATAAGTATATTAACAGCTTATATTTTACAAATTACTCAAAAACATAATTTGCCCAAGGCTACTGGGGGAGACTGCCAAGTGTCCCCTCCTTCCACTCAGACACAAACTGGACCCTTCTGCCAAAGCTGAGTAAGGACCTGGGCTTCTCTGCCAGAGACTGCAGGTCCCAGGCTGCCCGAGGCCTGGGCTGGCTGTGCCGCTGACCTTTGGTGGATAGACAGGACGGATAGGAGCAGAAGTGATGTGGATAGCCAGGTCTGTCAAATGGAAGCTACTCACCCTCCTTGTTCTCTTTTCCCCTTTCTGCTGGCCAGGAAAAGACAAAGCTGAAATCAATACCTTTTACTCAAAGATAAAGCTACACGTAGAGAAGCCACCAGTCCCCATCCCTTGTCCACTCACCTCTGGCTTGTGAGGAATGAGGAAACCAAATGTATGACCACCCTGATTTCAAAGTATTAACACCCAAAAGAGAGACCTCAGCCACCCTCCTGTGTTTATATCAGATTTCTGTAACTTTTAACTTCATATCTACCATATCTGCTAAAACACAGATCCAAATACTAACACAGTTGAAAAGTAAGTCTTTACATAAGTAACAGGCATTTTGTAGTTTAAAATGTTAATATCACCCTCCAATCTGTAAAAATATGTATCAGGCACACAGCCTTCTCTACATTATCATACAAATCTGAATAATTTACAGAAGTGTCATTTTATGAGAAACCTATAACATCCTGATGACAACTTAAAAAAAATCCTTTTCAATGAGAATGGCTGAATTACAGCCTAGTTTAAGGAGATCATCCCAGTGTGGTAAGAAAAACTCCTTCACAACTCCCTTTAGGGAATTTGTAGAAACATGGCAGGCATACTGTTAACAAAGCACAAAATATTAACTAGGAGTAAGTCTCTTTAGTATGCCACCCTCAACTGTCAATTGTATTCATATATGAATAAAAAGTCTTTGTAAAACAAAAACAGAAACCCTGGAAATACAGGCTTGTACTTATCAAAGGTTAATCTATTAGCAGACCAAAGGTACAGCTGTTTTAATAGACACACATTAGATGAAATATAGAAAAGTAATGCAAACCTAATTAAATGGCAGAATAAATGAAAAGTAAGCAATAAGACCAGAACTGGAATCAAGGAATATTCACTATTTTCCTTCCTAATCGAAACTCCCTAACATGGCTTTTTCTGTTACCTATAACATCTCAAGAGAAAAAGTGGATTGCCCCGTCATTCTAAAGAAGCCACGCTCAAGTGACCCAGAAAATTAAGTCCATGGTCAGGAAGGGCTGCCCAGGAGAGCAAGGGAGACCTCAGCAGGAACAGTTCCTAGTGTCTAAGCGGCCACTGGGCAGCTCTGGGTGTTCACAAAGCCGTGGTTGTATTGTATGGACACCAAAAGAAGGAGGCTGCTTTTGTCTTCATGTGGCCATGAACTGTGCAGCAAAGGAGGTGGTGTTCTGCACAGGCAAGATCATACAAAAAATACAACAGGAAAATGAAGAGGGATGTGACTGCCCTTTGCAGAAAATGGGATTTTCCTGCTCATGCATAAAGAGTCCAAAAAGAGCAATGCAGAAGGGATAGTGACTTCTCCACAGGAAGAAAGCCCAAAGGCAGATGTGTCACGCACAGCGTGCATACAGGTGTGCAAGGGAAGCAGGTGTGCATGGAGGGAAGGGCCAGGTGCAGGCTTGAGAACCAAGGTCTCAGGGTACCAGGCCCATGGCATCCCTACACTATGAGATCTACATGGAACACGGAGGGCAAGGATGAACAGGAGGATTTCATGTTGAAAGGGCCCCTCACCTTCTTGCTTTACAAAGAACCTGGGATTTCCTCCTTCTACCCCTCCCAGCCGACCTCTCTACTCTCTCTCCTGCTCATGCTGCTCACCACACTGGTTGTGGCCTGACAACACAGCAGGCTTGTCTTGGAGTCTCTTGGCCTCAGAAGCTCTCCCACCTAGGATCTGTGTGGCTCTCACTTTCCTCAATGCTAGTTCAGATTATACTTCATCAACAAGTTCCTCCCTGACAAGTAAAACCCATGCAGCAAAGGGCCCTGCTTGCCCAGTGTTTCCTGGGGCTTTGTTTCCCACTGGCCCTGCACACAGGTAGCTCGGCCTCCTGAGTCATGACAGAAAGACCCCTTGTCCCCATCAGGGTCGTCTGTGCTGGACACTGTCCTTTGCCATGCTATGAGTCCTGGCTGGGCAGGGACAGCCCCTGGCCTCCCTGGTGTGCTCTGGGGTGGCATACCCTGGCCTATGCCCCTTTCCTTCAGAGAGCCCTGCCTGCTCCCCATGACTCAGGACAAGGTTCTCCAAGTGGGGGATTTATGGAGGAGGGGGTGGGACATGTTAGCTTAATAGTTTCAAAATATTAGCCCTGTTACAAATGACTTTTTCTTGAGCCCTTAAAGTCTTCACAAAGAGAACTGGAGAGCATTCTGGCTTGTCCTGGGCCCTCAGGATAGCCTCACTAGGGGCCCTCAGGACAGCCTTACTAGGGGCCAGGGCCCAAGCTGTCACACTCCATTCTTCTTCCTCACCTAGGTGTGCAGCACCTAATGGACAAGCACAGACTCAGTCATCCATCTGTCTAAAATTCATGGGACACCTGTGGTATGTGGACATTGACTACAGGAGACCCTGAAGTCATGGCCAGTCTACTGAGGGCAGCCATTAAATAAAGCGTCCCTGTGCAAGCACAGGGCAGCTGCACCAGACCCTTCACCACCCCACATCCTTACGCTGCAGGTGTGACAATGTCACAGCCACACTCATGGGTTAAATGATAGCGAGTCAAGGGTGTGTGCTGCACTGGCCTTGGGCATGCTCAGTTTGTCAGCTACTACTTAGCCTTTCTGCAGGCAGGGAGACACAGGGCACCTCTTTGTAGCTTGTGATCAGCAGTGCCTTCAATAAATACCTCCCCCTAAAGATGACAGAGCCTGCAGCTGTTGCCCTGTGGCATCCAATCTTGTCAGATCTCGGAAGCTAAGCAGGGTCGGGCCCGGTTAGTACCTGGATGGGAGACCACCTGGGAACACCAGAAGTTGTAGGCTTGGGAGAAGGACCTGGCAACCCCCTCCCAAAAATCAATCTGCCATTGAAAACCCTCTGAGCAGCAGAGAAGCACTGACAATAGTGTTTCCCCTGTTGTACAGAGGGTCGCTATGAGTCGGATGCCGACTCGACGGCACCTAACAACAACAACAACAACAAAGATGACAGAAGGCATAAAGAATCAGGTACAAATCACTGCAGTTTACACAAAATTTACATTTGTAAGTTCAAATTCTTTCTACACTTTCAATCATCACTAACGTTATAAGGACAAACATACAGCATAACTTACTGCACATACACATTCCATACATCTGAATTTCTGAAGTGACAAATCAAAATTAAATTATTAATTTTTATGAATTTATGGATCAGGCCAAAGCAGAGGCGGTGCTAAAGGATGTGGGACTCTCAGGCAGATTCTCCTGCACAGTCACGTGATTTCATCTGACATCAGGCCTGGTGTCTGCACACTCACTTCTTCACCTACTGGCTCTCACCTTGTCTTTACTTAATAATTGTAAATGGTGCTCACAGTTCCCTGGCTGGGACAACTGCTGCTTGCCAGACTAATTTTCTTTTTCTTTTCTTTTTTTTTTCCAGACTAATTTTCTAATTCTCCAGATGATAGAGCTCTCCGGGTCATTTGAACAAATGTACCCATCACACCACCTAAGAGTGAGACAGCTAGACACGTGCAATTAGCAACGGTGCCTCACCAAGCGCTGCGCTCCCAGGAGACGAAATTCAACTAATGAAGATGGCAGAAACACTCTCAACCCCAGGAGGACTTACCAGCTGCCTCCCTGCCCTGCAATCCTGAGACAGCATTCCAGAAGTTTATTAACTGCCTATTCTCAAGTGCAGCCCAGGGCCTGTCATGGTCTGTCATCTGCAGGTCATGTTACTACCTGCGTTTTCATACAACACAGCTGACAGAAGTAAAGTACACAAGTGATCCACTGGAATTACCAGGGTTACCTGCATTCTATCAACATAGCATCAGTCTTCCCTGATTGTCTTGTCTGAGGAATTCCCAGAATTCTTGACGCAACAGCTTTTAGCAATTTTTTACACAAAAGGAAACTATTACAGTTGTGGCTAATACAGGGAGAACGTGAGTAATGCTAAACAGTACCTGTCTGGAATTTTTGAAAAAAGTGTTAGATAAAAAGAACCAATACCATTAGTGAAAATTATTTCACACATAAATAAAGCAACACTAAAGTATTATTGCCTGCAGCTGTAGCCCTGTGGTATCCGATCCCGTCAGATCTCGGAAGCTAAGCAGGGTCGGGCCTGGTTAGTACCTGGATGGGAGACCGCCTGGGAACACCAGAAGCTGTAGGCTTGGGAGAAGGACCTGGCAACCCCCTCCCAAAAATCAACCTGCCATTGAAAACCCTATGCACAGCAGAGAAGCACTGACAATAGTGTTTCCCGTTGTACAGAGGGTCGCTATGAGTCGGATACCGACTCGATGGCACCTAACAACAACAACAAAGTATTATTACAACTACTCATTTTATTAGATGTAGGAGCTTTGTAAGAATATTTGCCTTTCAGCCCAGTTTGGTGGTGCATGCCTATAATCCCAGCACTCATCAGGAAGCTGAGGCTTCCCCAAATTCAGGACCAGTCTGGTCTATATAGCAAGCTCCAGAGCATCCTGGCCACAGCAAAACTCTGCCTCAAAATAAAATAAAAAGGCTTTCTTTTGATCTTAAATTTGAAGGTTAGCAGATGAGTTTGTTTAAAGGGAAATATAATCAAATACATAGAAAATGAGGGATTCCACAGTCAGGACAGGCAGCCCAGGTTAGTGAGGGGGACCTTGGCAGGAACAATTAGTTCCTAGTGTCCAAGCTGCCACTGAGCAGCTCTGGGCATTCACTAAGCCACAGATGTGCTGTATGGATGCCAACACAGGGGTGCTGCTTTTGTCTTCATGTGGTCATGAAGACAAGAATGATTTTCCAAAGGTGCTGTACTATTTTGCATTCCCACCAGCAGGATGGCCTTATATTGCCTTCTAAATATATCCATTACTAAATTAAATCTTAGCCCACAGAACACCTTCTTGCAGTGAGCTGATCTTGAACTTCTATAGCAATTCAGTCTCCTCCATCATGGGAATGAATTAAGACCACCAAGTGTGACTCAGGATCCTTCCAGCTCTAAGACATCATGTCAACATTGACTTTTAATTGACATAAAAGTCATATAGCACTATAATTCACTGGAGTCTTTTTGGAGGTACTTGGGGGTTGAACCTAGGGCCTCACACATACTTTGCAAATGCTCTACCATGAGATGCACCCCCAGCCCATTTTTTATTTTTTATCTTGAGACAGAGTCTTGGTAAGTTATGAGGGCTGCCTCTGGATTCAAAGTCATAATCCTCTTTTCTCTACCTCCTGAATCACTGGGATTACAGGTGTGCACCACCGCACCCAGCTAATTCACTCTTTTAAAATGCATACTTCAATGTTCTTAGTATATTAACAAGATCATGCAACTAATACCAATTCCAAAATATTTTCATTACACAAAAAGAAACCCATCTATCCATTAGCAATCATTCTTCATTCCTCCTTCCCATAGCCCCTGACAACCACTGACCTATTTTCCGTCTTTCTGGTGGACAGGTTCAGCTGAGCTTCCAGACTAAGACAGACTAGGGAGAAGGGCCTGGCAATCCACTCCCAAAACAATTAGCCATTGAAAACCGTACGAATAGCAGAGAAACACTGATATAGTGGCAGGCATGGCACAGTGTGAGGGAATGTTTTATTCTCTTGTACATAGGGTCGTAATGAGTGGGACCCAACTCAATGGCACCTAACAACATGGCACCTAACAACTTACTCTGGACCTTTCTTACAAATAGAACTGTACAACATGTCGTGTTCTGTTACTGGCTTCTCTCATTTTGCATATTGTTTTCAAAGAATGTCCATGCTATAGCATGCATCAATATATTCATTATTTTTTTTGCAACTAAGTAATATTCCATTACGTAGATACACCTCTTTTGTTTAACCTTTCATGCACTGATGGATATTTGGATTGTTTCTACCTTCTGGTTGTCACGAATAATATTACTGTGAGAATTCTTGTACAAAATATTGGGTTGGTGTATGTTTTCAGTTCTATTGAGCAGAATTCCACTCTTCTAGGAGAGGAATTGCTGGCTTATTTGGTAACTGTTTAACTTTTTGAGGAACTGCCAGAGTGTTTTCCAAAGGTGCTATACCATTTTATATTCCCACCAACAGATATGAGAGTTCTAATATCTGTATAGCCACACACTTTTCTTTCTGTCTTCCTTTCTTTCATTTTCTTTCCTTCTTTCTTTCTCTCTCTCTCTCCCTCCCTCCCTCCCTCTCTCTATCTCTCCTCTCTCCTCTCTATCTTTTTCTTACATTTTATCTATTACAGTGACAGTAAAATAGTATGGTTTTGATTTGCTTATCCTGGACTAATGACAGGGAACATCTTCTCATGTACTTACTGGGTTTCTGTTTATCTCCTTTGGAGGAATAGTTCTTCAAACTCTTGCTTGCTTTAAAATCGGGTTATTTGTCTCAATTGTATTCCACTGATCTTCATGTCTAGCTGATGCCAGTACCACACTGTCTTGATTACTGTAACTTTGTAGTGAGTATTAAAATTAAGAAGTGTGAGCCCTCCAACTTTGTTCTTTTTTACAAGATTGTTTTAGTTACTCTGGGTTCCTTGCATTTCTACATAAAATTTTGTGATCAGAATGTCAATTTCTACAAAAAAGACAGCTTAGATTTTGATAGACATCTTCAATCTGTAGGTCAATTTGGGGAGTATTTGCATCTTAACAATGGTAAGTCTTCTAATCCATCAACATGAGAAACTTTCTATTTACATAGGTCTTCCTTAATTTTTTTCAATGATATTTTAGTTTTCACTACACAAGTCTTACAATTTTCTTACATTTATTCAAACTATTTTATTCATTATGATACTCCTCAAAATAGAAGTGTTTTCTTAACTTAATTTTTGAGTTTTTACTGCTAGAGTAATAAAAAACTGATTTTTGCAAACTGATCTTCATGTAACTGTACATTATTATTAGTTCAAATAGTTTTTTTGTGGATTCCTTAGGATTTTTTTTTAAAACAAGATCATACTATCTGCAATCAGAGATTATTTTATGTCTGCCTTTCTAATATAACTGGTATTTATTTCTATTTCTCAGTAGCTCTGGATCAAACCTCTAACACTTGTCTTAGAGAAAGCTTCCAGCCTTTCACCACTAAGACCTCAGCAGTGAGCTCTTCCTAGGTGGGATCATCACTGTCTAACCAATGCCAATCAATCTTCAAGTCTTGACACCTTTATCTTAATGTGCTTCTTGTAGTTACATTCATTAAACAAAATAAAGATGCTGTGGAAAAGGAAGAAAAAAATAAGAAGCTGCTATGGAAAGAAAAATACAATTGCCAAAACAAAAAACAAACCAAAAGCAGTGGGGAGAGTAGGAGAATAAAGTCCAGGCAATCTCCCAGAAAAGAACATAAAACAAACGTGTAATAAGAACAGAGAAACTGCATGAAGAAACTCTGTTTTCACAGCATGATGGGCATGGTTATATTCAACAACTTTCCTGAATGGAACTTAAATGTTGGATAAAACATATTTTAAAAACTTTTGTAAATGTAATCCTGAGAAAGAACAGAATACCTAAATGATCTAGTAGAACATTTTTACAAATAAAAAATGATGTTCTGAAGTACATAGTAAAATTTGCTGCTTTTATATTGCTTTAATCTATCACTTGGATGGATTCTTTTCTTTCTGCCTCCTGTGTTCTCCAGCCCACTCTCCACACTGAAACCATAACTGTCCTTGCAACTCATATCTACTCCTGTCAGGGCTCTGTCAACCAACTGCAGTGCCCTAACATATCCCTACTCCTTCCAGGTTAGGCCCAAGCCTTTGAGCAGGCACAATGGACTCTTGACTGTTGGATCCCAATCCAATTTTTAACCTCTACACCACAGCCCTCTTAAATTCCCAAGCTCCCTCTTGGCAAGCAACCCTAGACTAACATAGTCACCAACCACCATCTGCCACACCTCATTTCTTTCTCATTCCTTCCTCCTAACCATGGTTTAAAGTAGGGTAAAATCTGAATTGGAAATGACTATATCCAGATAAATCTTCAGCCATACCACTGTAGCATCCCATCCCACCAGATCCCCCAGAAGCTAAGCAGGGTCAGGCCTGGTTAGTACTTGGATGGGAGACCACCTGGTAACATTAGGTACTGTAGGCTTGGGAGAAAGACCTGGAAATCCACTCCCAAAAAAGAATCAGCCATTGAAAATCCTATGAATAGCAGAGAAGCACTGACAATAGTGTTTCACCTGTTGTATGTAGGGTCTCTATGAGTTGGATACCAACTTGACGACACCTAACAATAACAACAACATCCAGATAAAATGTCACTTCTGAATCCACAAGGCAAAATTGAATACTTCTCTCTATATAATGGAGTTCTCATAGCACTACATCATGCCACTTCCACAGTCTTACACACCCTCTACTCAGTTGTCCCGACAGATGTCTGTAAATAAAATAACTAGCACACAATGCAAAATGCTAGGCTAGGATTAAGTAGGAGCTGTGCTTCTACTGTTCTATACAATTTAGCTCTAGAACATCTCCATCTGTAAAACATTTTATGACTGACTTGGTAAAAAAGCAAAATCATGAGGCAAGAAAGGTTAACAATGAGTTTTTCAAACTGTGGATTATTACCTATTAGTGTTTTGGGAAATCAACATTGGAGGTTGAAATCAGCACTAAAGAAGTAAAGAAACAGAAGAGAAAAATATTTTAGGACTGTGTTTATAGACTTTTGGTCTGTGGCACTTCTGTTTCCAGCCTTTCACTCACACACATTCACAGGCACACTTAGACATACAACTATTTCTATACCAGGTCACAATGTAAAATATATTTCTTACTGTGTATTTGGTCAAAACATTGAAATACCAATGACAGAGAAAAGAAAATCAGTGTTACTAAAGTAGAGAAAGCCTGCAGCTGTAGCCCTGTGGCATCCGATCCTGTCAGATCTCGGAAGCTAAGCAGGGTCGGGCCTGGTTAGTACCTGGATGGGAGACCGCCTGGGAACACCAGAAGCTGTAGGCTTGGGAGAAGGACCTGGCAACCCCCTCTCAAAAGTCAATCTGCCATTGAAAACCCTATGAACAGCAGAGAAGCACTGACAATAGTGTTTCCCCTGTTGTACAGAGGGTCGCTATGAGTTGAATACCAACTTGACGGCACCTAACAACAACAACAACAACAAAGTAGAGAAAAGCCAAGGCTACAACAGGAGTTTAGAAGCTTAAGATCTCATAGCATATACTGATTTTATCCATCAGGCAAGTAGAACATGAATAGAGGAAGGGCCTCCGTGGTTCTCTATGGGCAGCACATTAAAATATCTGTTGTTCTATCATTGTAACAGGATACAGACTCTCAGTGAAGTCTAAGTCTCCACTGATCCCATGTCTACTGTTTCTGTCTTTGTAACATGCATGAAGTCTGGTTATCATCTACACAGAGCAAAAAGAGTTGTTGGTTATAGGTGAAATTTGTTGAGTTTTAGCAATTCTGAGTTATACCATACTGAAAATAAAAGTCAGTAAATTTCAGAAGTAATCATAATGAACAAATACAACACAAAAAAGTAATTCAGATTACTGAGGGAATAGTATTGTATCAAGGTTTTTGCCTGGATTTGATGATGCACTGTGGGTATTATTGGGAAGCTGGGTGAAAGGAACAAGGGCATTATTTGTGCAACTTGTGGATATTAAGCTGTTTCAAATAAGGAATTATTAGGAAATAATGCAGAGGAAAATGTTCTGTGGATTTCTTAGAACAGTGCCAAGAGGCTAGTGTGAGACCACTGCACCTCACTGTGTATTACCTACTGGGAAGACAAAGCAGCTCACAGCTGAATTCTCCTATTTCAGCTCAACAACATCTAGTATTCTACTTCTTTCAATCTGTTGTTTCTCTAAACTGTGGCAGCATATTATTCTTCAAAACCTTTTTACATATTCTTTATTTAACTTCAATCTTAATTCAACACAGGACTGGTTCAACTTTTTAGAGGATGTACTAAGTTTTTCAAGAGGGAAAATGAGTTAGATAAAATGGTCAAGAAATAAACTATCATTTGATTTATAGCCATCCATTGCTTCCATTTAAAGGACTTAGCAGTGTGAAAATGTTGTTTAGACTATACTTTGGCTTAAGTGGAAAAAAGGTTTTGCTGCAATTGTATAAATCATTTCAAATACTGTTTGATTTTGGCTTTTAAGTGTCTGAGTTTTTCTAAACGTTCTGAAAAAGTTTGGTTCACTTTTCACTCTCCATAAATCAGTGAGTATTTCAAAGCGTCCCTGAGACGCAGAAAAACATACGCATGTGAAAAGAATGATTGCATCACCGCTAAGTCAGGGATCTGAAGATAATGTATATTGAGAAAGGCAACTCACTGGGTGTGCTCTTTTATAATTATTAAATATACACATTACAAGTCAATATGTGCTGAAGACATCAAGATAAACTACTTTAACAGATTAGTAACCACATATGGTCATGGAAGGTTGTTAGAAGGGCACAGATCTGCCATAATGGCACTCAACCAAACAGCTGTGCATCGTTATGAGGGCCTCTGGTGCCCCGACAAGAGGTTGTGCTTGGCGAGCAGGGATCCCACTCAAAACTCACTGGTAGAAGCATGCAGAACACACAGGGAGATCCCCACCAGTGTTAGGCTGCCAACAGGCTTTTCTTGCTCTGACTCATTCTACATGCAACTGATGAAATTATTTCCACATACACTATTTTTATCAAAATTTAAATTCCTCTTTCAAGCTCTACAACACTATGTTGCTGTTGTTAGGTGCCGTCGAGTCATGTCCGACTCATAGCAACCCTCACGGGGTTTTCAAATCCTGTTTTGAGATTGCTTTGGGAGTGGATTGCCACATCCTTCTCCCATTTTTGTGGTGCTGGGAATCAAATCTGGGACCTCAGAGATTGCAGAGCAGTGCTCTACTAACTGAGCTAAATCCCAGCCCCTACCTCATTATACTACCAATGATAAAAATACCTAACATCCAGGCAGTGGGCTCAGCACTGTTGACATACATTATATCATTTGCTCCTCACTGTAGCTTAGTGGCTGAGTGCTTGCAAATAGAAAGAAAGAAAAAAAACAGCATGCATGAGGCCCTAGGTACAACTCCCCAGTACCAAAAAAAAAAAAAAAAAAAAAAAAAAGGCCAAGGGCAAATCAGCATAAATATGGGGAAATAACAAAAATAGTATGTGAAAACATGAGAAAACACCATAAAGATGTTGATTTTACTAGTAATAAAAGAATTGCAAGCAAAAATAAGCTATGTTGTTGTTAGGTGCTATCGAGTTGGTATCCAACTCATAGCAACCCTACATACGACAGACGAAACACTATTATCAGTGCTTCTCTGCTATTCATTGGGTTTTCAATGGTGGATTGATTTTTGGGAGTGGGTTGTCAGGTCCTTCTCCCAAGCCTACAGTATCTGGTCTTCCCAAGTGGTCTCCCATCCAAGTACTAACCAGGTCCAACCCTGCTTAGCTTCCAAGATTTGATGAGATCGGAAGCTACAGTGCTGTGGCTACAGGCAAAATAAGCTATAGTATTGGTAAAAATTAAAAGCAGCAACTAAGAGTGCCAAAGTCAAATAAATTGGATTATAACTCTACAATGTGTAGTGGAATAGAAATTGCATACCATTTAGCCCAGCAGTTCCACTCTTAGGAATGTATGTGAAGGCTAAAGTAGTCAAGTGTGCAAAGAATTATGCACCTGCAGGGTTATCTGCAGTACTTCCACAATAGTGAAAATGGGTTCAGAATCCTTAAGAAGCAGCTGGGGCCAAGAGAATAAGGTTATGGGGCTGGATTTCAGATCAAGTGGAGAAAATGTGAAGACTAACACTGGGAAAACACATTAGGAATGAAAGGAAGGTCACACCTTGGCATCCACTCTGCAAAGTATCAATATCCTGTGCCAGGCATATGGGAAAAGGTTCTTGAAAAATATGTGATAAAGTTTAAACTGAGGATCTTCATCAGTCTGCGTTGCTATAACAAAATGCCAAGGACTGGGCAGCTTAAACCACACCAATTACTTCTCAGGAGCTAGAATTTCAAGATCAAGGTGCTGGCAGGTCCAGGTGTGGGCCTGCTTCCTAATTAGAAGACAGTTATCTTCTGGTTGTATCTTCACATAGCAGACTGCAGAGGAAGAGGGCAGCAGCAAGCTCTCCTGGATAAGGTATTCAGGCCTTCAAGAGAGCTCCATCATCATAACGTAATGATCCCTCAGGGGGCTCGCCTCCTAATACAATTACTGGGGCCAGGATTTCATTCACTCTCATTTGTTAATTTATGTACATTTTAGCCAAGCAAAAATATGTTTTCTCTTTCTTTAATGCTGGCTTTTTTTTGTTATTGTTTGTTCTGTTTTTTTGTTTTTTTTTTGAGAGGGCAGTACTTGGGGGTCAAACCAACGGCCTTGTACATACTCTCAGGCACTCTACCACTGAGCTGCACCTCCGGATGCCTTTATAAAAATGTTTTTGTCTTGCCAGGCACAGTGGTGCATGCCTGGAATCCCAGGGACTTGGGAGGTAGAGGCAGGAAGATTGCAGGTTCAAGGCCAGTCGCAATCTGCATAACTTAGCAAGACCTTGTCTCAAAATACAAAGGAAAAAATGGGCTGAGGGTGCAGCTGAGTGGTAGAACCCTTGCAAAGTATGTGAGAGGCCCTGTGTTCAACCTCAACCCATAAATAAATAAATAAATAAATAAATAAATAAATAAATAAAATAGATAAATATTTTAAAATTTGAAAAATAATTTTTCTTTATTAAAATCTTGAGACAGAGTCTTGCTAAGTTATGCAGGCTGCCTCTGGCCTTGAACTCGTGATCTTCCTGGCACAGCTTCCCAAGTCACTGGGATTACAAGTGTGTGCCACTGCACCCGGCCCTCCACCA
This sequence comes from Pedetes capensis, assembly GCA_007922755.1. Classification (NCBI taxonomy): domain Eukaryota; kingdom Metazoa; phylum Chordata; class Mammalia; order Rodentia; family Pedetidae; genus Pedetes; species Pedetes capensis. Next base: position 194,782 of record VMDO01001506.1, read on the forward strand.
GGGCACTTTTGCATAGTGGTCTGTAATGAGTGCTTATCACCTCAAAGGACATCTCTGTCACTTTTCTGAGGTAAGAGAGTTTGCATTCTCAATGCCCAAGTTCTCTTAAAGGAGAGAAGGAAAATATTTAGGCTCCAGAGGAGTGGATTTTATATCCAGAAGTAAAGCCAGGGAGAAGGGGAATTTCTGCTCTGAACTGAATGTAAGTTTTGTCTTGATTCTTTGTCTCAGTTGGGATACCCAGGTATGAAAACACCCATGTTATTACTATCATGTTTGTGAGTTGTCCCTTTTTAATGGTGTGGTGAGGGTTAATGTTCATTCTCAACTAGGCTGAACTCAGAGCCACCTAGAAGGTGGGTAAGGCACACTTCCAGGTGTGTCTGTGGGGACCTCTCCAGAGAAGATTAGCGGTAGGGAGAAGACCCACCCTGAATGTGGGCTGCACCATCCCAAGGGCTGAGGCCTGGATGAAATAAGTGAAAAAGGAGAGAGCCAGGGAGCTCTGGGACTCTCTCTTTCTCTGCTTCCTGGCCCACCATGATGTGAACTACTCTGTCACACCCTCCTTGCCATGATGGGTGACACCTATGAGACCATGAGTCAAAGTAAATTTTTTCTCCCTAAGCTGTCCTGTCAGATATTTTGTCGCAGTGAGGAAAAGCTAACTAACACAGGCATAAAGAGAACTGTTCGAATGCCCATGTCACAGAGGGCCAACTGGAGGAGGGTGTGGGGTGTGTGTCCCTTTCTGGTTTTACAAGGAGTACATGTTCATTAGAAAAAACCTAGAATATTATAAAATATATAAAAAGGAATGAAACTCATCTTAATTCACAAGTGTGTGATATAAAAGATTGGTAAATATTTTAAAGTATTCTTCAGACGCTTTCAAAACATAAAATCTATCAACAATTTTATATCCAGTTTTCACTAAACTTATTTTAAGAATTCTCTGTAAACATTCCCAGTGGGCCAGGAAGTAGTTGTATATTTCAGCTGTATAGTCTTTCATCGGGCTGGGATTTAGCTCAGTGGGTAGAGCACTGCGCTGCAGTCTCTGAGGCCCCAAGTTCAATTCCCAGCACCGCAAAAATGGGAGAAGGGCCTGGCAATCTACTCCCAAGGCAATCCCGAAGCACTCAGCCATTGAAAACCCTATGAGGGGCGCTATGAGTCGGATACTGACTAGACGGCACCTAACAACAACAACAATTCTTTCATCATGTGGGTTACGTTAGTCAGACTACCGCAAGTTATGATACAATGCTATGGACCCTACAATCTCTGTGTAGGGTCACAGAGGCCCAACTGTGGCCCAACTCAGGGCTGCAGGCATGGGGCCATCAGGGCCTCTGCCACCTGGGATGTCACTGACTGGTATCAGGGCTGAGGGCAGAGGAAGTGGGCTGTACAGCAGCTCTAGAAACCACAGCCTAATGATGTCACTTCTACTTGCATTTCCTTGGTCCAAACAAGTCCCATGGCCACAATTACATGGGACAAGGAAGTGCAAGAGCCCTAGGGGTCAGAAGTAGGCAAGCCAGATGGCTCCTGACCAGGCCTGGAGACCACCATGTGGATACGCCAGGGTTTACCTGATATGCCTCCAATAGTGGGCTCATTCCAATTTTTATGTACATGTGGTGATTATCAAGTATAATGATATACTTGGGTTTATATTTTCTCCTTCAGAATAAATTCCCAGAAGTGTATGCCAGCTTTTCAGGTTTTTGACCTCCCCTGCCAAATCAACTCACCCTCCTCTGAACAACATAAAAATATATCAGTGTATCGACACCGGCACCAGAGGCTCGTCCTTTTATAAAACATTTACTAATCTGTAAGTGAGTATGCCATTTTCACTGTCATTCTGTTTCCATATTTTCATGTGCTCGGAAAATTGATTTTTCATATACATGCACACACATACATATAAATCATGTATGTTTCCCTATTTTGTGACAGACCTTTTTAATGACAACATGTATTTTAAGGCTTTCTAGGGCTTAACTTTTCCATTAAGTGTTCAAATCCACCTAGAACTTATTTCAGGACAGTAAATTAGTATAACTGAGAGAACTCTAGTCCAAACGTCAGGCAGTATGTAGACCAGTGCTGCCTGCAATACTTCAGGTAAACTACTTATCCCTGCCTCTATCCGGTCCCCACAATGCTACTCCAAAGTCCAGAAAACTAAGGCAAAGCTTCTTAGCTTCAGTACAATGGCCTCTGCCACTACCCAGAGTACCAGGAAAAAAGAAAGGGACATAGATGTCCTACCTCCTTTTTGCACATGAATGTGAAAAACACCTGTCATTTTCCATGCCCTCCTTCATGACAACCAGTTTCTGCAATACGGTGGGTCCTGGGCTTGCCTCACCCCATGCCATGCACTCTGAGATCAACCCTCCATTGGTCTCTGCTCTGGTGTCAAGTGGAGGCCCAGGGCTCTAGGTGCTCCAACAAGGTGGCCCACGCTCCCTGGACCCACCTCCCACAGGTCCACCAGGAGAAACCAAAGACCTGCCTGACACAGCCACCACAGGAAGAGCATCTCCAAACAGCTCTGCATCCCAGCTTCTGGCCTCTGCTTTCCCGGCCCCCATCTTCTGCAGAGCTTTCTAGAATTCAGTCCCCAGAAAAATCACCTGTCTTTACATCTGCCTGCTCTGAATGACCCTGTCACCTTTCTGTTCTAATAGAAACCTGAGTCTCCATTGAGAATCCTACTCTCTCACAACTTTTTCAACAGAGGGTTGCTTTCTCCTCAAATCCCATCTATTGTTGGGCTGGAGACGAGCCAGTTGTGTCCTCTGTTTCATGGCCAGTTGCAGACCACTCTCTCTCTCCCTTTCTTAAAGCACCTGGACTCCCTTGATAGCTGAGTGGGACAACTGTCCCCCAGCACTGCTGCAGTTATTCGCAGGCACGTCAGGTGCTGCCACTTGTTCCTGGACAATTTTGTACTTTGGCTGGATTTCACTCTCCCCAATCCTGCTCCTGTGATAATTATGGCACCATCAAAGCCTCCACAGCTGCTGTTCAAATGGCTGGCACAGCAGAAAGAACAATGCCCCTCCCAAAAGACACCCCCAGCCTAATCCCTGGGACTGTGGATGCCATCTTATATGGGAAAATGGACTGCGGATGCAGGGAGGATAAAGACCCGAAGATGAGGACATGACCCTGGCTTATGTGGGGACCTCTGGAAGGAGGCAATTCTGCCAACACCATGACAGAAGTCCCTTAGGACTCACTGGAGTTGTGGCCTCTTGGACTATAAAGACAATACATTTTGTGTTGTTTTAAGCCACTAAGTTTGCAGCAATTTGCTGCAGCAATTGAAAATGAGTTGAAAATGAACTCAATCTGGCCATTCAGTTCATTAACCTGCTCTCCTCCCCTGGTATTGCCCTTGGCCCCTACCCTTTCCACAGTGGCAACCTAGACCTTGCTGTAGAAAGGAAAGGAAAAGGAAAAGGAAACCCTTCTGCACCCGATCCTCCAAAAGCTCCTCTCCTCAGACATGGCTCCTCCGCTCTCTGACTCTTCAGAACCTCATCTCAAGCACCATGGGGACCTCCAAACCCACTGGCAAATGTGCCCCAGCTTGGGCTCCCCACGTGTCCTTGTCCCAATGGGACCCCATGGTTGGTACTTATGATCACTTTTCACACAGCTCTCCTGACTCTCTGGACTCACCTCGCCACGTGACAGCCCTGTTGATAGCGTGACACCTCCCTCTGTTGGGAAAGGCTTGGGCTCCTGACCAGCGGCCATCTGCAGCTACACCTCACATCTCCATGCCGGCTCCGACTCGCCCAAGGGCCCCTGCAACCCTGACCATTCCCTCCACTAGCGCCAGCCTGTGGCCCTGCCTCCAAGGCCTGGGACCACTTTCCAGGTGTAGGACCCACTGCTGCTATCCTGCAGTGAGCATCTGCCAACCACGTTGTGAAACACAAGATCTCACCCCCACTCGGGAACACTTGGTCTCCCCAGCATGATCAACTTTCCAGACTTAAAGGATCATCCCTTTAGCCTGCCACGCCTTATTCCTCTCAGTGAATATCAAAAGGAAGCCAGGCCCCATGGCGCATGCCTGTCATGCCAGTGACTCAGGAAGCAGAGGCAGGATGATGGAGAGCTCAAGGCTAGAGGCAGCCTGTGTGACTTAGCAAGACCCTGTCTCAAGATAAAATAAAAAATGGACTGTGGGTGTGCCTCAGAGGTGGAGCACTTGCCTACCATGTGTAAAGCCTTGGGTTTGGTTCCCAAAACCAAGAGAAGAAAAAAAATCAAAATGAAACTAGTCACATAAACAAGCAACCAAACCAAACCCTGTCCCTACACTCCTCCGAGTCCATTCCTCCTCTCTTCATGCAAGGAAACACCCAAACTGCCTGCATTCCCTGTCTCTAATTTCTCTCCCTCCATTTCCTTGAGAAATCCACTCTACCTTTGCTCCATCAACCCCTGAAACTGTTCCTGCCCAGTGCGCCTCCATCTCTCCCCTTGCGGAACCCAGTGGCTCCCTTGCCGGGGTCAACTTGCCTGGCCCAGGTGCTGTCCATGCAGCTCATGACCCTCCTCAAAGCTCAGTCTTCTGTGGTCTCCCAGAGGCCACCCTCTCCTGCTGGCCCTCCAACCTTGATACTTTTGCCTGCTCATTCTTTGTTGGTTCCTCCTCATCTCCTGTCTCTCTAAATGTCAACATGCCCTAGGGCTTGCCACCTTTCCTACTGATGCCCTGTGCTGTTCTTGTGCATACACAGTCCTCCAGTTTAGTGCTGCCCGCACAGACCATTCCTGTGAATGCTGGCTTTGTGCATCCACCTACTGACCTGCTGCCCCATCTTCTGGTTTGCCCAAAAGGCATCTCACACTTACAGCTCCCAAAAAGGCTTCAGGACAGTCTGGGCCTATAGTCCACACCTGTGCTTCCCACCACCCTCTGGGGATCAGTGCCAAGGCCAGCCTTCAGGACGCCCAGGCCAAAACCTGTGCAGTGACTCTCAACTCACCTCTTCTTCACACCCCCCACACACCTGTCAGCTTGCTGCCAGAACCCTGCCTCCCACTGCCAATGTCTTTCTGTCTCATCCAGATGACAGACATTCTTACACAGACAATATTCCAGTGGCCCAAACACGTGAAGACATGCCCCATATCCTTGTTGTTGTTGTTGTTAGGTGCCATTAAGTTGAGTCCTAGTCATGGCAACCCTATGTACAGCAGATCGAAACATTTCTCAATTCTGTGCCAGGCACGCGATCTTATTTATATTTAAGCCCATTGTTGCAGACACTGTGTCAATCCATCTGGTGGAGGGTTTTCTTTTTTTTTTTTTTTCTATTTTCTTTTCTTTTCTTTTTTTTTTTTTTGTTGTTGACTTTCCACTCTCCCAAACATGATGTCTTTCTCCAGGCACTGATCTCTCCTGACTACATGTCCAAAATATGTAAGATGCAGTCTGCCCATTCTTGCTTCCAAGGAGCACTCTGGTTGCACTTCTGGGACAGATCTGTTTTGGCAGTCCATGGTATATTCAATAGATGTCTCCAGCACCATAATTCAAAAGCATCAATTCTTTTTCTGTCTCCTTTGTTCAATGTCCATATGATGCGACTGAAAATACCATGGCATGAGTCAGATGCATCTTCATCTTCAATGTGATATCTTTGCTTTTCACTACTCTAAAGAGATCTTTTGCCACAGCTTTTCCTAGAGCAATGCGTCTTTTGATGTCTTCACTGCTGCTTCCACAGGTATAGATTATAGAGCCAAGCAAAGCAAAATCTTGGACAACCTCAATCTTTTCTCCATTTATTGTGAAGTTGTGTACTGACCCAGTTGTAAGGATTTTTGTTTTGTTGATGTTTAGTCACAACCTATATTGAAGGCTATGATCTTTGATCTTCATCAGTAAATTCTTTAAATCCTCTTCACTTTCAGCAAGCAGAATTGTGTCATCTGCATAACACAGGTTGTTAATGAGTCTTCCTCCAATCTTGATGCCATAAAGTCCAGCTCATAAAGTCCAGCTTCTCGGATTATTTGCTCAGCGTATAAATTGAAGAGATAGGGTAAAAGTATACAGCCCTGACACACACCGTTCTCAACTTTAAACCACGCAGTGTTTCCTTGTTCTATTTGAACAACTGCCTCCTGGTTCACATACAGATTCCTCATGAGTACAATTAGATGCTCTGGTATTCCCATTTTCCAAAGTGTTATCCATACTTTGTTATGATCCACACAATCAAATGTCTTTGCATAGTCAATAAAACATAGATAGACATCTTTCTGATATTCTCTGCTTTCAGCTAATATCCACCTGACATCAGCAATGATGTCCCTGGTTCCCCGCCCTCTTCTGAATCCCACTTGATTTTCCAGTAATTCCATGTCTATATACTGCTGCAGTTGCTTCTGAATGATCTTTAAGAAAATTTTGCTTGTGTGTGATATTAATGACACTGTCCGACAGTTTCCACATTCAGTTGGATCCCCCTTTTTTGGGAATAGGCACAAATACGGATCTCTTCTAGTCAGCTGGCCAGGTAGCTGTTTTCCAAATCTGTTGGCATAAACATGTTAACACCTCCAGTGCTGCATCTCTTTGTTGAAACACCTCTACTGGTATCCCATCAATTCCTGGAGCCTTGAGTTTCGCCAGTTCTTTCAAGGTGGTTTCCACTTCATCTTTCAATACCATTGGTTCCTCTTCATCTGCAATCTCTTGGAATGGCTGATCATCTACCAATTCTTTCTTGTATAATGACTCTGTGTATTCCTTCCATCTTCTTTTGATGTTTCCTGCATCAGTTAACATTTTCCCTGTAGACTCTTTCACTACTGCCACTCGAGGCCTGAATTTTTTCTTCATTTTCTTAAGCTTGAGAAACACAGAGCGTGTTCTTCCCTTTTGGTTTTCTGCCTCCAGCTCTTTGCACTTGTCATTATAATATTTGTTTTTGTCTTCTCCAGCTGCCTTTGAAATCTTCTGTTTAGATTCTTAACTTCATCATGTCTTCCTTTTACTTTGGCTACTGGACGTTCAAGGGCAACTTCTACTGTCTCTTTTGACTTGTAATTTGGTCTTTTCTTTTTTTCTTGTCTTTTAAATAACATTTTCCTTCCTTCTTGAATGATATCTTTTATGTCATGCCACAACTCTTCTGGTCTCATCATTTGTGTTTCATGCATTAAACCTATTCTTGAGGTGATCTCTGAACTCAGGTGGGATATACTCAAGGTCATACCTTGGATCTCATATACTTGTTCTAATTTTCTTCAGCTTCAGTTTGAACTTGCATATGAGAAGTTGACGGTCTGATCCACAGTCAGCACCTGGTCTTATTTTGACATTTTGTATAGAGCTTTTCCATCATCGCTTTCCACATATGTAGTCAATTTGATTTCTGTATGTTCCATCTGGTGAAGTCCATGTGTATAATCTCCATTTATGTTGTTGAAAAAATGTATTTGCAATGAAAAGGTCATTGGTCTGACAAAATTCTATCATGCGATCTCCAGCTTCATTTCTGTCACCAAAGACCATATTTTCCAACTTCTGAGCCTCCTTCTGTTTCCAACCTTTGCATTCCAGTCACCAGTGATTATCAGTACATCGTGATTGCATGTTTGATCTATTTCAGATTGCAGAAGCTGGTATAAATATTCCCTTTCTTCATTTGTGGCCTTAGTGGTGGGTACATAAATTTGAATAATAGTCATATCAACTGGCCTTCTTTGTAGATGTATGGATATTATTCTATCACTGACAACATTGCATTTTAGGACATCTTGAGATGTCTTTTTTGATGATGAATGCAACCCCATTTCTATTTGTTTATCATTCCCAGCATAGTAGACCATATGATTGTTGTTGTCGTTGTGAGGTGCCATCGAGTTGGTATCTGACTTACAGTGACCCTATGTACAACAGGCGAAACACTATTGTCAGTGCTTCTCTGATGTTCATAGGGTTTTCAATGGCGGATTGATTTTTGGGAGTGGGTTGCCAGGTTCTTCTCCCAAGCCTACAGTATCTGGTGTTCCCAGGCGGTCTCCCATCCAAGGACTAACGAGGCCCAACCCTGCATAGCTTCCAAGACCTGACGGGATAGGATGCCACAGGGCTATGGCTACAGGTGACCATATGATTATCTGACTCAAAATGGCCCATGCTGGTCCATTTTAGCTCAGTAATGCCTAGAATGTCAATGTTTATGCTCTCCATTTCTCTTTTAACTATTTCTAATTTTCCTAGATTCATACTACATACATTCTATGTTCCAATTATTAATAGATGTTTACAGTTGTTTCTCCTTAGTTTGAGTCGTGCCACATCAGCAAATGGAGGTCCCTGGGGCTTTACTCCATTTCCGTCATCACAATAGACTCTACTTTGAGGAAGCAACTCTTCCCCAGTAGTCTTTTGAGTGCCTTCCAACCTTGGGGGCTCATTTTTCCGGCACTATATCTGACAGAGTTTCTTTGCTCCCTATAGGGTTTTTAATGGCTAGTTGTTTCTGGAGTGGCTCGCCAGTGCCTCCTCCCTAGTCTGTCTCAGTCTGGAAGCTCAGCTGAAACCTGTCTACCATGGGTAACCCTGCTGGTATCTGAGATACCAGTGGCATAGCTTTCAGCCTCATTGCAACACACAAACCCCCACAGTGCAGCAAACTGACAGACATGTGGAGGCCCATATTCTTAGTTATGAGAAAAATGCAAATTTAAGCTGCAATGAGATAATGCTCCATCCCCCTAAAGAGGCTGATATTAAAAGTACTGGCAATGCCAAATCCTGGATAGGACATAGAAGAAATGTACAGCCAAACATTGCTGGACCAAAGGTAACTCATGAAAATCACTTAGTAATACTGCTTGCCAGTAGCTCCACTAAATTAAACATTTAATAGAAATGGATACTCACACACACCAAAAGACATACACACAAATTTTCATAGGAGCTTTATTCATAAAACCCCCAACCTGGAAATACTTCAAATACCCATCAATACTCGAATAAATAAAATGTGGCATACTAGAAATGGAGTATTATAAGACAATGAAAAAGAACGGATTATTGAAACATGTCAAGAGATGGATGGATTTCACAGATATGTTGTATAAAAGAAGCTAGAACAAAAGATATACATACACGGCATGGTGCCACTTACATGAAGTCCGAAATAGGAAAACACAGTGGTAACTTATGCAGAAAGTGTATTGACTGACAGTGCAATACAGGGGCCAATGAGCTACTAGAAATGTTGTATATCTTGATGTGGATGATGGTAACACAGGTAGAAATACATTTCTAAAATTTCATTTGTGTACTTTAAGTTATACCTCAATAAGAGAGTAAAAAAAAAACACCCTTTGATCAACATTTATTGGGCATTTACCTATCATGCAAGACCATGTCTCAAGATAAAAAATTAATTCAAAATGGATAAAAGATCTCAACATAAAACCAGAAACTTTAAAACTCATAGAAGGCAAGATAGGCAATACACTCCATCATATAGGCATTGGAAAAGATTTCCTTAATAGGACCCCAATTGCTCAAGAAATTGCAACAAGAATAGATAAATGGGACCACATCAAATTAAGAAGCTTCTGCACAGAAAAAGAAACAATTA
>VMDO01001507.1:0-204226 GCA_007922755.1 Pedetes capensis
ATGATCTTTGATCTTCATCAGTAAATGTTTTAAATCCTCTTCACTTTCAGCAAGCAAAGTGGTGTCATCTGCATAACGCAGGTTGTTAATGAGTCTTCCTCCAATCTTGATGCCGCGTTCTTCCTCATAAAGTCCAGCTTCTCGGATTATTTGCTCAGCGTATAAATTGAAGAGATAGGGTGAAAGTATACAGCCCTGAAGCACACCTTTCTCAACTTTAAACCACTCAGTGTTTCCTTGTTCTATTCGAACAACTGCCTCCTGGTTCATATACAGATTTCTCATGAGCACAATTAGGTGTTCTGGTATTCCCATTTTCCGAAGTGTTATCCATAATTTGTTGTGATCCACACAATCAAATGCTTTTGCATAGTCAATAAAACACAGATAGACATCTTTCTGATATTCTTGCTTTCAGCTAATATCCACCTGACATCAGCAATGATGTCCCTGGTTCCCCTCCCTCTTCTGAATCCCGCTTGATTTTCCAGTAATTCCCTGTCTATATACTGCTGCAGTCACTTCTGAATGATCTTTAGTAGAATTTTGCTGGTGCGATATTAATGATATTGTCCGATAGTTTGCACATTCAGTTGGATCCCCTTTTTTGGGAATAGGCACAAATATGGATCTCTTCCAGTCAGTTGGCCAAGTAGCTGTTTTCCAAATCTGTTGGCATGAACATGTTAAAACCTCCAGTGCTGCATCTGTTTGTAGAAACATCTCTATTGGTATCCTATCAATTCCTGGAGCCTTGTGTTTCGCCAGTTCTTTCAAGGCAGCTTTCACTTCATCCTTCAACACCATTGGTTCCTCTTCATATGCAACCTCTTGGAATGGTTGGTCATCTACCAATTCTTCCTTGTATAATGACTCTGTGTATTCTTCCCATCTTCTTTTGATGTTTCCTGCATCATTTAATATTTTCCCTATAGAATCTTTCACTACTGCCACTAGAGGCTTGAATTTTTTCTTCACTTCCTTAAGCTTGAGAAACACAGAGCGTGTTCCTCCCTTTTGGTTTTCTGCCTCCAGCTCCTTGCACATGTTATTATAATATTTGTTTTTGTCTTCTCGAGCTGCCTTCTGAAATCTTCTGTTTAGTTCCTTAACTTCCTCATGTCTTCCTTTTGCTTTAGCTGCTGGACTTTCGAGGGCAAGGTCCAGTGTCTCTTTTGACATGTAATTTGGTCTTTTCTTTTTTTCTTGTCTTTTTAAGAACTTTTTGCTTCCCTCTTGAATGGTATCTTTTATGTCGTGCCACAACTCTTCTGGTCTCCTATCATTTGTGTCTAATGCATTAAACCTCTTTTTGAGGTGGTCTCTGAACTCAGGTGGGATACAGTCAAGGTCATACCATGGCTCTCGTATACTTGTTCTAATTTTCTTCAGCTTCAGTTTGAACTTGCATATGAGAAGTTGATGGTCTGATCCACAGTCAGCACCTGGTCTTGTTTTGACATTTTGTACAGAGCTTTTCCATCGTCTCTTTCCACATATGTAGTCAATTTGATTCCTGTGTGTTTCGTCTGGTGAAGTCCATGTGTATAGTCTCTGTTTATGAAAAAATAGATGCTCAATAACTATTAGTGGATGATTATGTTGGTGAGCATGTTCAGTCCTGGGTAGGAGCTATTTTGTTGTGGTTTGCTTTGATGGGAAGCTGAAGAAAGTCTGTTTTACATGACTTTTCAATAAAAAGTTTAAGAAAAACATCTCTTAAAAAAACAAAGAAAGCAAGCAAGCCCTGGCCAGGTGTGGTGGCACACCTCTAGTTCCAGGTACTCAGGAGGCTGAGGCAAGAGGAGTGCTTGAGTCCATGAGTTGTATTTTTGTTGTGATGGGGTTTTATGTTTGTTTTGTTTGTCTGGTTTTGTTTTTTGTTTATTTGGGGACTTTTACTATTTGTTTGTTTTTGAGGCAAGGTCTCACTGCATAGCCCAGGCTGGCCTAGAACTCTCGATCCTGCCACCTCACCTGCTGCATGCTGGGATTATAGGAGTGTATCACCACACCCTGTGAGTCCATGAGTTGGAGACCTGCCTGGGGAACATAATGAGACCTCATCTCAAAAAAGAAGAAGAAGAAGAAGACGGAGGAGGAGGAGGAGGAGGAGATGGAGGAGGTGGTGGTGGAGGGGGGAAAGTTCCTTCAGGTTACATTTGCAGCCAGTGTGGAGTGAAATAAGATCATAAAGGAAATTGGGCACAGTGGGAATGGGAAGATTCACCAGGGAAACAACATTGACTGCCGTTTCCCAGAGGCTCAGCCTTCATTTTCTTTTTTCATCCAGCCTTTGGATTTTTCAGGGAGCAATGACAAGGAGTGAAATGGTGGGTAGAGTTCTTGAAACTGTACACACTAGTGGGTATGAACTGAGGCCTAAGACATCTGCTGAAGTCAGTGGCAAGGAAGAGGACACTGAAGTCCCTCTTTTACCATCTGGGCCTCTCTGTGGAGCTGGTCAAGGAAGAGAGCAAGCCCCACCCCCACAGCAGCAGGCCGAGACTCCAGCGTCCTGTATTACTCTCTGTATTACTCTCCTGTGGGGCAGCTGCCTCCATGAGCCACTCAGAGAGCCGCAGGTGCTCTGTTGCTGAAAGAATCTAGCTCTGGGGTAGATGAGCCAACCACCCTGGGAAAGAGAGGCATCGCGATCTGGGAGTTCTTATTGTGCACCCCCTCTTCACTAGGCAGTGTGCTACAGGGCTCCAAAAAGAGCCCTTGTCCTCTCAAAGCTCATGCTCGAGTTGGGCCCAAACCAATGGCTTCCTCACCTAAAATTCGGCCATGAACAGATAGTTCCCGGCAGGGGCAGTCTGAGAGCACAAAAATGAGCTAGACCAACACATGAGGTGACAAAGAAGGCAAAGTGCCAGCCCAGAGCGTGGCATGGAGCAGGCCAGTTCAACACTCACTAGCCTCCTCCTTGGTCTGCTGTGTGTAGGTGACACACCCCACTCAGGGACCCTGTGGGAAAACACAGACCAGTGGGATCTGCAAGATTCTGGAATCTAAAAGCACTGTGGGACTCTTCCTCCCTCCCTGTGTCCTGAGTTCTCTCACCTGACAGAGTGATGCCAAGAGGCTCCTTGTGGGCTGTTCCTAAGAACTAAGGGCACAATAGTCATTAGAGTCCAGAGTGAGAATCCCTAATCTGAAAATCCAAAACCTGAAATGTGGCAAAACTCAAAGCTTTCTGAGTGCCAATGTAACACCAGACATGAAAAATTCCACACCTGACCTCGTGATGAATTGCAGTCAAAACACAGGTACTCTAAAAAACAGTGTGTAAAATTATCCTCAAACTATGTGTATAAGATATACATAAAACATAAATGAATTTTGTATTCAGACCTGGTCTTATCCCTGACATATTACGTTATGCATAAGCAAATATTACACATATGTACACAAAAGGCTGAAACACTTCTGGTCCCAAGCACGTTGGGTAAGGAATCCTCAATCTCCATTTTGTAGCACACTAGAAGGAAATAGGAAAAAGTCACTATGGTTTCTTAGGTTTACAGTTCAGGAAGGCAGAGACCAGTTTTGTGCCCAGTCCCAGTAATAATCTAATTAATGGACTCGCTTCCCTGGAACTCCCGTAGCACACCATTTATAACTGAGAGATTGCTCTCTGCTTTATTTGAAGTTTTTGTCCACAATTTCTCTCCCACTGTCCCTATGAGGTGTGAGGCACACAGCCTAACACAGGGCACCAGACATAACAGGTGCTCCAGTTCAATCTCTGCTCTGTGAAATGTGGCTTGAGTCAAATTCCACCTCTCTGTCTCAGTTTTCCCATCAATCCATGAGAAGCCCTAGGTGGCCGGTCCTTAATCATAGTCCTCATAAGTATTTGCAGAGTCTTTAGGAGAAACTGAGTCGGTTGTGCACCATGCCATGTGCACCAGCCAGCAGCTCCCAGCAGCCCTCACCAGGCCTAATTCCTCCACGGCCAGCTTCTGCTGGGGTGTGTCTACGTGTGTGTGTGTGTGTGTGTGTGTGTGTGTTACTGGGGATCAAACCCAGTACCACAGGGCATTGAGCATGCTAGGCAAGCACAGTACCACCAAGCAACATCCCCCGGCCCCACTCGTGACTATTTTTGAGGGGGTGGTGCTGGGGACTTGAACTCAGGACCTCACACATGCTTTTTTGAAAGCACTCAACCACTGGGCCATATCTCTAGCCCATTTTTTACTTTGTATTTTGAAATAGTGGCTTGATAAGTTATACAGGCTCTCTCTGGCCTCGCACTTGAAATCCTCCTGCCTCTGCCTCCTGAGTCACTGGGATTACAGGTGTGTGCTGCCATGCCTGGTCACCAGTGACTATTGAAGGGATGTTTTGCATTTGGTAGTTCCCTCATTGAGGATCTCTAAGACAAAACTGTCCTGGAGTGGAGATCAGTTCCCACGATCTCCCAGCTCTCTGATCTCAGGGTCTAGAACATCAGGTCTGACTGGAACCCCCTTTTTCCCAATGATTATACTTACATCTCTCCTACACATTTCAGGGATAAAAACCCAAGCAGAACTCCCAGAAATCTGTACCTCAGATACCTACCCTGAGGTCAGCTCTGAGAGCAGAAATAGCCATGCATGGTAGCGGCCTTACCTGAGCCCTCCAAGGGAATGGTGAACTCTCCTCCAGCTGTCTCTAGTTCCCAGCAAATACCACAGCAAGCACCCAAATCACAGCTGGGCAATTCCTCTTGAGTAATACTCCCTACCCTTGGGACTGGCAGGCAGGATCCGGGCTGGGGGAGGGAGAGGCAGGGGAGTTCTTAGCAACTGGATCCCTCTGGCCTTCCGCAGAGCTCAGTGCTAGAGGTCTGCCCAGGACCCTTCTAGGGAAATGATGAGATAGCTGGGAGGTAGGGAATGGGGCGTGGGGGGTGGCAGATATCCTTAGGGAGGAGGCAGCTTGAGGTCAGGGAAAGAGCCCTGGGGTCAAGAGACCTGAGCTCCCTGGCTGGGTTTGTTGCTGTTAGGGGCCATTGAGTCAGGTCTGACTCATAGTGACCCTATGTACAATAGAACAAACATTCCCCAACACTGTCCCATACCTGGCAGTATGTCAGTGCTTCTCTTCTATTCATAGGGTTTTCAATGGCAGATTGTTCTGGGAGTGGATTGCTAGGTCCTTCTCCCTAGCCTGCAGCACCTGGTATTCCCAGGCAGTCAGTCTGCCATCGAAGGACTAACCAGGCCAACCTTGCTTACCTTGTGAGATCAGGCAGGATTGGATGCTAAGCGGCTATGGCTACAGACATGGCTTGGTTTACTCATCTGCAAAATGAGAGGCTGGACTCACCAGGTGGTTTTTCAAACTCCTGCCTTGAAGTTTTGAGCCTTCTGGTAAGAAGCACCCAAAGTATTTCTTCATGGATTCCTTCATATCTCCAACAATGAGGGGGTTTGAATCTTTGGAAAGTGTTTTGCCATCTTGTTTTTGTTTTGTTGATGCAGGGTCTCTCTATTGTAGTCAAGGCTGGCCTTAAACTCCCAATCTTCAAGCCTCAGCCTCCCAAGGGCTGGGATTACAGGCATGAGCCACAACATCTGGCTTGGCCTTGAATATTATGCAAGTTTCTTTATAAAGGATACATATCCTCACAATGTTACTTAATTTTTGTTTTAATGTTTCTTCAATGTATATAACATAAAACCAGGTACAAGCTTCTTAAGGTTTCAGTCTTACCATCAACAATAAAATCAAAACAAGCTTACAGATTCTATTAGAAAGAAACCATAAAAACAGGAAGATTCAAATAAGCCACATTAATTTAAATGTGACTGTTGCTACTTGCTGAAACTAAATTGCTACTCCCAGCGTGATTTAGGTCTGAGCGTGATGGAGCAGGTGGTTCCTTTGCGTCTGGGTTGCCTATATTACTGTGTGCCAGGCAATGACTCAAGTCTCCTACCACTTTCTCCGTTTGAATTGCTGCATCAGGGCATCATTTAACCTTCACTTGGTGGGAACACACCAGAATGCGTGAAGTTCCCCTCTGCTGTTTTCTCATTAACGCTCAACAATTAGAGGTTTTTTTAAAAAATCTTTTTTCAAAATACTGTGCCATCAGGATCTTCCTCTCAAGTTTCAGTGTCCTCGTCTACACTAGAGGGAGAATCATCGGCAGGATGGTGCACTTTGCAGGATGGTGGTGCACATTCATTCATTCAATCATTATTTTTGAGCATCTACTATGTAGCAGCCTGCAGCTGTACCACTATGGCATCTGATCCTATCAGGTCTCGGAAGCTAAGCAGAGTTGGGCCTGGTTAGTACTTGGATGGGAGACTGCCTGGGAACACCAGGTGCCGTAGGTTTGGGAGAAGGACAAAGCAACTCACTCCCCAAAAAACAATCAGCCATTGAAAACCCTATGAATAGCAGAGAAGCACTGACAATAGTGTTTCCTCTGTTGTACATAGGTTTGTTATGAGTCGGATACCAGCTCAACAGCACCTAACAACAACAACAACTATATATCAGGCACTGCTCTGGGTACAGAAGATGTAGCAGAGACCAGAATGGACAAATGTCCCTGCCCTGTGGAGCTCACATTTCCATGGGAGAGACTGATAAGAGAATAAGTAAAATAATATAATAGTGTTATGCTCTGAGGAAAAATGAAGCAAGTAAGGGGAATTGACAATATGGGGAGAAGTACTAGGAGGCTACATTTTAAAAGTGGATGTTCAGAGATGGTGTTGTTGAGGAGGTGACCTTTAAGGCCTAAATGAGATGAGTAAACAAGAGCATTCCAGGAACTGCCGGGAGGTCACAGTGGCTAGCATGGAATAGTGCACATAGGGCACACACTGAAAAGTAAAATACACATGCAGGTATAATAGATACCTGTTGTTTCACTGCCCAGCAACCATTTCCCCTTCCTGGCAACTGTGCCTTAATATTCCTCTGGGGAGGCACCATCCCTGCCCAAGTGCCTGTGCCTTCAGTAGGGTTGACCCTACCCTCAACTACCAGGGCTGAGAAAATGACAGGCCTAGCCAATCAAAGCATAACAACTGGTTTAGGAATGGGCATGGAACCCAATCAGAATCAAGGGCACATATGAGCCTGTAGGAATTAACCTCTGCCTTGCTGTGGCAGGGAAACTGGCCAAAGCAAACTTATGGGAAGAAATATTTATTGGGGGCTCAAAGTTCGAGGATCAGTCCCTAATGTCAGTGGGGCAGGTGTGGTGGCAGCAGGGCAGGCATGGTGATCAGGAGCAGAGAGCAGAAAAACCAAGTGGATCTGCAATTCCAGGTAAAATCCTCCAAAGGCCCACCCTCAAGTGCCTCACTTCCATTAAGCTAGATCATGCTTCCTAAAGTGTCATAACCTCCCAGGACAGCACTACTGCCTGGGGACCCAACACTCAAACACATGACTTTCGGGGGACATTTAAGATTCAAAACATGGCAGAGCCTTTTGCTGGCACCCTAGAAACAGAGGCACACAGCCTTTTCCCCTGAAGAGCCCAGCAGTAAGGCTGCATGTGGAGCCTTCAGGAATCGCCACATGAAAGCTGAGGAAAAAGCCAGTGCGGAGGAAGACAGATCCAAGAGGAGAGAAATGGAGTCCTCAGGACATCTTTGGTCCCTGGCATCCAAGTGAGGCAAGTTAGAAAGACAAGGAAATTTGGGGAGACAAGGGAAGGAAAGAGCTGTCTGGTCTGACTGGGTCTTATCAGCCAAAAATTCCAGCACAATCAAAAAGGAAAACTGCTGTGAGAATCGCCTGCATAGAATCCTGTGCTTATCTGAGAATCTCACAAAACCAGACTACGGACTGTAATTAAAATGAACAGGCCTAGGTAATTTCCTTGTGACTGAACGTAGTAAGAATTTTCTTGACTATCCCTATCTGAAGTGTGTCCTATCTCTTACCCTTACCAAATAAACTCTAAACTCTGCTCCATTTTCTGTCTTGCCCTAGAATTGTTTCCTGCATTGGAGACAAGGACCCGAATCTCCTCTGAGTAAAGGTCCTGAGAAGGGAATTCCTTAGGTCAGGTGGTAGGTAACACTGGGGTACAGCATCCCTAAACTCCACTGACACAAACTGTTCTTACTCCTAGACTTCCTAGTTAAATGCACCAATTAATTCCCTTTTTGCATAAGCTAGTGTGTTAGTTAGGCGGGGATTTAGCTCAATTGGTAGAGCACTGCTCTGTAGTCTCTGAGGTCTCCAGTTCGATTCCCAGCACTGCAAAATGGGAGAAGGACATGGCAACCCACTCCCAAGGCAATCCCAAAACAGTCAGCCATTGAAAACCCTATGAGGGTCGCTATGAGTCAGACTCACTCGATGGCACCTAACGACAACAACAACAACAGTGTGTTAGTTATCTGTTGCTGTGCTATTAACTACTGAGAAATTTAGCAACTTAAAAGAACAAACATTTCTCAGTTTCTGTAAGTCAAGGAGGGGCATGCCCTAAACCCATGGTTCTGACTCAGGGTCTCTTGTGTGATTTCAGACTGGATATTAGCAAGAACTCGAAGGCCTGAGCAGGCCTGCAGGATGGGATGTCATGGTAGTCCTCCCATGTGGCTGTTGGCAGGAGGTGTCAGTTCCTTGCCACGTGGGCTCTCTATAGGTTGACTGAGTGTCCTCATGATATGGCGCTGACTTCCCAGAGGTGAGCCATCCAAGGGAGAAGAAGTGAGGAGGAAGCCCCTGTGTCTGCTATGATCTACTCCCTGGAGTCACACACTGCTGTCTCCACTTTTTTCTTAGAAGTTATTCAATCCAGTCTAATGCTTGAGCGGAGAGGAAGCAGGCCCCCCCACTTCTCTCTTTGGCGTTTTGAGACAGAATCTTGCTGTGTAGCCCAAGCTGGACTGGAATTCGCTATGTAGTCCAGGCTGGCCTCAAACTCACAACAATCCTCCTGCCTCAGCCTTCCGAGTGGCGCGATTATAAAGTGAGCACCACTACACCTGGCTCAGGCTCTACTTCTTAGAGAGAGGGGTATCAAAGAATGTGTGGACATTTGTGTATTTTAAAACCACTACACCAGGGGCAAGAAGAAAGGGTAATTGGAGAGAAAAAAAAAAACCACATATGTTGCCCTTATGGCAAAATTGGGATATACATATATAGATAAATATCTCACAAAAAAGACATGCAGGTAGAAAGGAGAGCATTGGTGGGGAGGGAGAGGATGGGGGAGGAGGGTCATGAGAGGGTGAGGGGGAAGTTAATCTGAGCAATGTACAATGAAATGCATGTATAAAAATGTCATGAGATCCATTAAGTTGTACATTAAAAATTACTAATAAAAAAAGTTTAAAAAAATTAATACACCTAATGGAAGTTTGGTTTTCTGTCACTTGCAACCCATAAAGTTCTGATATTTAGGAGTTTATAGTTATGGCTGTTATAGTATGGTGCTTTTTCTTTTCTTTTTCTTTCTTTCTTTCTTTCTTTCTTTCTTTCTTCCTTTCTTTTTCTTTCTTTCTTTATTTCTTCCTTTCTTTTGGCAGAGTAGCCCAGCCTGGCCTCAACTTTCAATCCTCCTGCCTTTGCCTCCCTATAATATAGCTCTTGATAAAACAAAAACAACAGCCAAGAAAGTACTAACAAAGCATATTTTATAATTTCCAATTTGTTCCTGTCCTGCCTAAGTTCAAAAGCCTCCCATAGCCCCTGTTGTCTAAAGGTCCAGTTTTCTTTGCATAGGGTCCCAGACCCATCACAGCCAGGTCTCAATCTCCTCTCTACTGCTCCCCCTACACAGCCCTGCTCCAGAATCTCCAAGCCAGTGTCCTTCTGAACATTCCATCCTCTCATGTCTCCATGCCTGTGTCCTGCCGTCTGGCTTCTCCCAACAAAGCTCTGCTCATCGGGGCTCCACCCTGAGCCCTGCATCTCATAAGATACTGAGAAGAGCTCCACACGCCTGACCTTGCTCATGTTCAAGTTAAGTTTTAGCTGCCGTCCTTGTCAAGGCCCAGAGGAGATTAACTCCATCTGGGGTTTTTCGCAGGCCTCCGCAGCGGCCTCAGCCAGCTGAAACGTGTTAGGATCAACAAGAACCTTCATCAACTCATTACTGCCTCCAACCCTTACTAAATTCGTTAGGCAACAGGAGCCCCAGGGATGACCTTTGCTGCCTCAATTGTCTTGGCTGTTTTTACAGACACAAATAATAGCCAGGATACTAACTTGAGGATAAATGGTCCTTTAACCAGAGCCCTTCCAGTGCTCTGGGAACATCACCTCATGCCCGCCTGACATACCCTCCCACAGGCCTTTTCTTCAAGTCCCTCTTTGGCCCCCCTGCCTTCCAGAAAGCCCTCCTCCACAGTCCCGCCTCCATATTCCCAAGGGACTCCATCTTGGCCCAGCTTCAGACCTGTCGCAGGTCCTCGCCAAGAGCTGACCTGAGGAGAAGCCTTGTGGAGGAAGTTGTCCAGGTCTCAAGTGCCCTCCTGTCTCCCTCTGTGGTCCATCCTCCTGGGCAGTCCCTCCCCTGACCTATTTCTGCATATGCTTGGAGCAAGGAGGAAAATTATTAACAGTGACTGTGTTGAAGTGTTTTCAAATACTAAGAATGGAAAACAATGGATACATATAATCTTGTAGCTGGTATGTGGCTTGCTGCAATTGTTGGTTCCTCCATTCCCGTTGGGACAGTGGTACAATTTGTAGGTTATCTGCAAATACAAGCTGTTCCTGCAAAATTATTACCATTAATATACTTGCAAACTTGGTTGCTGGATGTCGCTATTGGTTTCTTTCACACTTTCTTTTCTTCTTTTCTTTTCTTTTTTTTCCATGATCTAAAACTCAGGATATATTTGCTTTCACACCAGAACTAGCTAATGCCTGGCGAAAAAGAAGCATACCTACCCCTTTCCCTAAAGAATTGCCAAAACATTTTGGGAACCACAGTAGATCAAAATGTGTCAGCCGGCTAAACACTTTTTCCTGCCTTATGTTTTTGTTTATTTGGTTGGTTTGTTTTGGTTCTTTTCCTTTCTTTCAGGACTTCGGGATTGAACCCAAGGCCCTGCACATACTTTGTCAGCACACTCCAATTGAGTTGTAACTCCAGTCCCTTTTTTATTTTTATCTTGAGACAGGATCTCGCTAAGTTATGCGGGCTGCCTCTGGCCTTATACTAGCGCTCCTCCTGCCTCCGCCTCCACCTCCAGAGTCACTGGGATTGCAGGCGTGCGGCACTGCACCTGGCTTCCTACCTTGTTTTTGAAATAAACCTGCAGGCAGGCAGTGATTATCTGTAGTGAGAAAGGAATGTACAGAGAGACGGACAGATATAGCAGAGCCTTCAGTCCAAAACAATGGCAGTGGCTTGACTACAAAATGGAATAATGTGGATTCTGAGATACTTTCACCTGTGGAAAGAAGTGACAACAGGACCAGGACGAGCCAGCGTCTGAATCTAACTTTTGTCCTTGAATGTTAGTTGGCGAGGCTCCCTTGGAAAACATTGTCATAAACTAGCCAGCTGGGAAGAGGGCTGGAGACGGAGCTGCCACCTGCACAGGTGAGCTGCAGAATCCACAAGGCCTAGGGAGGAAGAAGGGAGAGACGGCAGAGTTGGGAGAGGAAAACACACAGGGTGCTGCTGGAGAGGGCGGGCAGCGGGCACCACGTGGGTGTTGGTGCCCATTATCAGGAGAACAAAAAAATTTTTAAAGAATAAATTTTAATCCAGAGCCAAGTTGGGTAGGGTTCTGGAGCCCAGAAGAAAAACATTCAACTTCCTCAGGTTGGCTGGGGGCTGGAGACAGCTGGCCCAAAGCCTGGGAGGAGCCACCCGACAGTTGGAGTCTCAAGAAGAATCCTCTGCTTGGGGAAGAGAGCAATGGTTGGAATCCCCAGAAGAGACTATGTAACTCAGTGAAATTAAACTTGCCTTCGAGTCCTAGCTCCACTGCTGACACTGACCTTGAACAGGTGATAGAACGTTTTCCAGGGCTTCCTGTATGTGCGGCTCTGACTCTGAGACATGCTGTTATCTGTAAAATGGAGATATTAGCAGTAGCTATGAGGCATGGTGGATTGGTCAGGGTTCTCCAGAGAACCAGAACCGATAGTGAGTGAGTGAGTGAGTGTGTGTGAGTGTGTGAGTGAGAGTGTGTGTGTGTGTGTGTGTGTGTGTGTGAGTGTGTGTGTGTGTATGCGTGTAATTATAAGGAATTGGCTTGGGTAGTTACAGAGGCCGGCAAGTCCCAAACTCTGCAGGATGTTAGTCCACAAGCTGACACCCAGTCCGAAGCCTGGCAGGCCTGAAACCCGGGGGAAGCTGATGTTTCCCTGTGAGTCCTAAGACAAATGTAATACAAAACAAAACAAAACAAAAAACTAAAAAACTAAGTTTTAAGGCCATCAGGCAAGGAGAGTCCTCTCTTACTTGGGGAGTACCTTTCTCTTCTATTCTGGCCTTCAGCTGACTGCACAAGGCCCACCCCCAAAAGAGGAGGGCAATCTGATTAACACATTCTACCAATCCAAAAGTTAGTCTCATCCAAAAACACCCTACATCCATACCCAGAATAATATTTGACCAGATAGTTGGGCCCCTCCGTGGCCCAGTCCAGCTGACTCGTAAAATTAACCATCATACGAGGTTATTTTGAGGACCGAACAAGTGAAATCACACCTGAGGGAGCACTTGGTAACCTGTACAGATGGTAGTCAGCAGAGTAAATCACTATAACATGCCCTTGGCCTGAAACTGCCTTCTGCTCTCTCAAAGGTAGAGTCTGCCCTTGAGCTGAGGGAAGGGAGTGGGGCAGCCACAGGAGAGAAAAAGGAGAGAAGCAGCAGATACAAAGGTCTGTGAGTGAAGCCAGGACCAGAAAATCTGGGCAAATTTGCACTTGAGAAAAAGACAACTGGAGAGACTGAAATATAGAGGGTGCAGAGAGAAGGGAAAAGGCAAGGCCTGGCCTATTGGTAGACTCCACTGGGGAGACTCCCATCCCATTTTATGCCATGCCTGTTGTGATCTCTTGTGGCCTGCTGTTCCTATCAGCCTCATGCATGAAAGAGCCAGGCCAGGAGGTCATCCCTCCCTCTCCCTTGTCCCCAGCTAATGGTTGTGGGTACTGAAATTAACATACACAGACGTGCACACACATTGTCTATAAGGCTGAATTAAATTAGATGAGGATTCATCAGGGGCCAGGGATGTAATTCAGTTGTAGAGTGCATGCCCAACATGTATGAGGTCTTGGGTTTGATCCCTAGTACCTCACACACACCCCAAAGGAAATAATTTTTAAAAATATGTGTGTGTATACACACACACACACACACACACACACACACACACACGTAATCAGAAACAAGGCAAGAACGCAGACAATACACCTCTACAAGCTTCCTTTGGCTCTCAGAATTCTGGAGGAGGCAGGCAGGTTCTTATCAGGAGGTTAGATTTCCTTTTGTGCCCCCACCCTATTATGTTGTTGTTGTTAGGTGCCGTCGAGTCGGTATCCGACTCATAGCGACCCTCATAGGGTTTTCAATGGCTGAGTGCTTCGGGATTGCCTTGGGAGTGGATTGCCAGGCCCTTCTCCCATTTTTGCGGTGCTGGGAATTGAACTCGGGGCCTCAGAGACTACAGCGCAGTGCTCTACCCACTGAGCTAAATCCCAGCCCTCCACCCTATTATGTTGTCGTTGTTGTTAGGTGCCATCGAGTCGGTATCCGACTCATAGTGACCCTCATAGGGTTTTCAATGGCTGACTGTTTCGGGATTGCCTTGGGTGTGGGTGGCCACGTCCTTCTCCCATCTTTGTGGTGCTGGGAATTGAACTCGGGACCTCAGAGACTGCAGCGCAGCACTCTACCAACTGAGCTAAATCCCAGCCCACTCCACCCTATTATAGTAGGACTTAAATTATGGTTCCAGAAGAATTTACTGGTGACAATCCACACAAAATCAAGAGAATGATCACAAACATGGGCCCACCTCCACATCTTGCATGGGGGCCGTGCAGAGTCAGAGCCGAAGAACCCCTGGACACTATCTGCACCCAGATGTTGAGCAAATACATCCCCTGCAGATGCCCTAGCTAAAAGTACCTTAGTGTTTGCGGGGAGGAGAAACCGCTTTGGACCTGAGCTGTAGGCTGTCTCAGCCGGTGCCCCCTGTTCCTGCTGGGAGTCTGCCTGGATGGGCACCCCCAGGCCAAGGGGAGTGGGTGTGCCTGGAGGAAGTGAGGAGCGTCCTTGTCCATCACCTCTCGCTCACCAAGACAAGCCTGCGCTGAGCACTTGCTGTGTGTCTCACGGTTGGGTGAACTGTGTCTTGCACCCCAGCTCTGTCACTTGCTTCCTGTGATACTTGAGGCTAGTCAGCCACCCTCAGTCTAAGTGTTCCCTTCTTCATAATGCAGTGGTGTCCAATCCTGGCTAAATCCATTTGATGGACTTTAGAAGAACACCATAAGCAGGCCCAAGCAAGACCCACAGACTCAGACTCTGGGAGTGGAGCCCCAGCATTGGTAGGTTGGAAACCTCCCTGGAAAGAACTCCACTACATCTCTCTACCCTCTCTAGTTCACCACTTCTAATCTACCCAGGGAGAGCTGGGATTTAGCTCAGTTGGTAGAACGCCACTCTGCAGTCTCTGAGGTCTTGGGCTCAATTCTCAGCACTGCAAAAATGGGAGAAGGATGTGGCAATCCACTCCCAAGGCAATCCCAAAACAGTCAGCCATTGAAAACCCTATGAGGGTCGCTATGAGTTGGACACGACTTGAATGCACCTAACAACAACAAAATCTACCCAGGTGGATAGCCAGATAACCAGACTTACTGGAATGGAATGGGGCAGGGAGAGGGCCTTTTGCCTCCGGGTTAGAACTGGAGCCACAGGGGCAACTGACAAGGAGGCAGACTTGGGTTCAGACTGGGAAGAAATTCCTCACCATCCCTGAAAGTCCTCTCTGGAACTGCCTTCCTGACCAGCCTATGACCCACACAAGATGACTGGTCTTGTGTACGTGTACACAGAGCACACCTCATATTGCTGATGACTTACCTAGTTTAGTAGATGGTGCTCCACATCACTTCTACTTATTCCAAAAAATCAAGTCCATTTCCAAGAGTGAATGCAGCTCCTCCCTGAGCTTCATCCCTGAGCAGGTCATGATCACCACACACCTCACTGCAAAAACTCTGAGCCCCCGTTGGCCCTGGTGAAAGATAGACACCTCACCTGCAGTGAGGATCTGAAAGACCATATTCATCCCAGCTCAGAACTCCTGCAACCCTGGCAAGAAGGGTTTGCAGACAGTCTGGGTTCAACTGCTGGCTTCCTTCCTTAGGAGAGACATGACCCTCTGAACCGGTTTCCTTGGCTGTGATGGGGCGGTGAGGGTCCAGGGCATAATACTCATGAAGGTTTTAATACAGAGCCTCATTTTTGGCAAATGCTCATAAATGTTGGTCCCTCTGGTTGTTCTTATCACCCTTGAAGTACAACCCTGATCTGCCCAGGTGACTGTGCTGTGGTGGTTATTTGGAACATCATCATGGCACATACCCACACCCGTGGTCACAGCTCGCCCAGAGGCTCCTTCACATCTGCTCAAGTCCAGGTGCTTGGCTGCGGGAGCTCCAGTCCTGCAGAGCTCGTCTGGGCGTGAGAACAGCAGCCAAGGAAGTGTTTGCTTTGGAACAAAACAGGGACAAAGATGGATTTCTGGAGGCGTTCGCCATCTCAGAGCGAGGAGTCCTGTGTTTCTCCTAAAATGGAGTGCGAGGTGGAGCCCATTTCCTGAGCTGTCTGGGAAGCTGGGGACTGGTAACCCCGGCTCCTGTGGGTCAGAACCAGGCCCCCTCCCAGCCAGGCTGCATTTTGGACTTGAATTTCTTTTGGGTCTTCAAGGATCAGCTGAAAGCCCTTCCCAGGTGCTCCCACCCTCTCCTCCATAATGACACGTGTGCATACATGCCTGATGTTGTTGGGGAGGGTGTCCAGGTGGGCAGGCCTCATCACTGGCTCTGGAAAACCCCGCTATCACCCTGATAACTGTCCAATGGCTCTTCTGTTAGTTTTGTGTTGAGACGGGGTCTTGATACGTTGCCCGGCTTGGTCTCAACCTCCTGGGCTCCTGGGTCCCACCATTCCTGGCTACATAAGGACTGCTTGACTGCTCCACTCCCTCTCTAGAGAATGAATGAAATCGCTTTCTGAATGTAGCTTTCCACTTGCAGAAACTCCAAAACAGAACTCCACCGCAGACAAACCCAGGCCATTATGAACAAGGGGCAGGGGCTTTTCTGTAGGGTTTTGTTTCTCCCTATTGATATTTTGTGTTCATGGTTTTCTCCCAGCATCATTGTGGTATTCCACTTTACTTACAAAGATAAATAAATAAACAAAAATAAAGCATCCACAGCTCAGAGTTGTGTTTTTATTTATTTTTATTATTTTATATGTTTTGTTTTGTTTTTATTAGTCAAAGCAAGGACTAAGTGAGGTTCAGAAGCCCTGAATGCTGCTATTCTTAAATGGTTTTTCCGTGTGTGTGTGTGTGTGTGTGTGTGTGTGTGTGTGTGCGCGCGCGCTTCTTGACACTCAGGGACTAGTTTATAGTAAATGAGGCAGGAAGGTTCCCTCCCACCTCCCCAACCTCCACCCCACTCCTTAGCTGGGTGGGAAAAGTGAAGCTGCCACAGCTTATTGCAAATGGAAAATGGATGTCAGTGGCTGTCAGTACTGTATCTCTCAACGGCCCCCAATTACTACCCCAGGATTTATATGAAATGAAATGGGAAGTGTGGACAGAACTATAATCCCTGCTGCATAATAGGGCTTGTGTATCTGCATCCATGAGGAACTACTGACCTCATTGCTATGTCCCAGAGGCCTATAGGAAGGTGTGGTTAGCTGGGCTTATCTGCCTTTGCCAGGAATGCACCTTCTTGCTAGAGAAAGGGAAGATTCTAACATTTAGAGAGCTCCCCCTATGAGCCAACATTGAGCTAAAAGCTTGACACACATCCTCTTATTAAATCTCACCACAAACCATGTGAAATAGGTATTATCATCCCAGAGGAAGGGAAACTGACACTCAGGTTGTATTAGGCTGGATAGGCTAGGTTGTGCTGCAGTAACAAATAGTCCCAAGAATCTCCATTTGTTTACACAATTAGTGTGTCTTTCCCATTCACACAGCTGCCTTCCAAATGGTGAGTCTGTGCTTCTGTCTGCTTGGACATTTTGGTCCCCATGTCAACCAAGGGCCTCCTCTATAACTGCCATGGTGGCAGAGAAGGAACCTGGAGAATCATGTAGGGGTGTTTCACTCCACTTGGAAGTATACTTCCTGTCATTTTTTGGCCAGAAACAGTCCCAGGGCCCGACCCAATGGCAAGGGAGCTGAGATGTATAGTCTCTCCTATGCTGCGCAGGGAGGAGGGGTGGAGATTGGTGAACCAAGTTCTGTCTAAAACTAAAGATCAAGGCCAGTGAGAGGAATCCCTTCTCTCCAGCCTCACCAGCACACATCATGTGTGTGCATCTCTTGTGTGTATGCATCCCATGGGTGCCTCTGCTGGGCACATTAAAGTCACTGAGGGCAGCACTGGGCCCTTGTAGTCCCACAAAACCTCACCATTTTCAAAGCTTTTTCATGTACCTTTGTTCACCAAATCCCCAGACCATCGTGAAGTGGGCTGGACAATCACTGATAGCCCCATTTCATAGATCAAGAAATTGAAATCATAAAGGTTTTGGCATGCTCAGAGTTAGTAATTTAAATCCCCAAAGTAAGACCCAGTCCTCTGAAAGCCTAATAGGAAGCTTTTCCCAACACATCCAACTCTCTATGATTTGGGGATCAGGAAAGATCACCCTTTCCCCAAAATGATCTCCTTAACCTGCTCACTTATGCCCAAAATTCTACCTTTGAGGCATTACAACTTCACCAGACCCTCCACTGGAGGAAATGATAGTTGAGATGGGGTGGGGGAGGATCACCTTTAATGCACACTGAACAATGAAGTGTCCCATTGGGCAGCCTTGGGTTCAAAAACATTTGAGATGGAATTTAGAGAACAGAGAGATCAAAGGGAATGGGAGGGTCAAGGCAGCTTCAGATATAAACATATCCCAGATGCATACCCCTTCCCAATTCTCTGTCTATTGTACTGCATTCAAAAATTTGCAGTGTCTTCCCATTTAGTATCTTATTTAATTCTCTGACAATTCTGTTAGGGAATTGGAAAGGATGAACAGATCTTTCTTCCTCTTTGATAAAGTAACTGAAACTCACAGAGGCTGAGGTGACTTGTCTAACATGGGAGCAAACCAACAACTGAATTGGTATAAAAAAACAAAAATGTTAAAGAGTAATAATCACCAATCCTTGTGGGTATGTGGTAAAATAGCCATAGTTATAGCTAAATTGTGGTATATAAATTACTACATTTTCTAAAAAACACGTGTTTTTTAGAAAAAGTATTTATTATAAAATATTTCATATATAAAATAACATTTCTATAATGTATATATATGTAGAATATTAAAACATTGTATCTAATGTTTCTTTCTTTTTTCTTCTTTTTGTAGTAATTAGGGATTGAACCCAGGGCCTCACACACGCTTTGCAAGCACTCTACCACTCAGCTGCACCCTCAGCCCATTTTTTTTTTTTTTTACTTTTTATCTTGAGGCAGGATCTCGCTAAATTACAAAGGCTGCCTCTGGCCTCAAACTCTCAATTCCCCTATGTCAACCTCCCAGGTTGCTGGGATTGCAGGTGTGAGCCACTGAACCCAGTTGTATCCAGCATTTCTGTTATTACCAATGTTTTAAAACATTAGGCGCTCTCTCTCGCGCTCTCTCTCTCTCTCTCTCTCTCTCTCTCTCTCTCTGTTGCTTCCTCCCTCCCTCCCTCCCTCCTTCCCTCCCTCTCTCAGAGATAGGGATTGAACCCCAGGTCTTGTGCATGCAGTACTCTACCATTGAATTACATTGCTGGCCCCCATTAATTCTCTTTAAGTTATAAAAATGATATACTCTTGGTAAAAAAAAAAAAAAAAAAAAAAATTCAAATCATGTACAAGATGAAAGCTTTAAAGTCCCCCTTCCCTTCCCTGCTAATCCTTGCATCTCCTCCCCAGGGGTAATGATTGTCTACTTACTTTGGAAGGCAATCTAACAATATATATCAAAAATCAGAAATATATCTATAATTTTGGGTCCTATCAACCCACCCTGGGAATTGACACCAGGAGAACACCTTTCAGTCTTCCTTCTTTTCCTAGAAATGGCCAAATTCATTCCCACACAAGTCTTCCCCGTGGCTATTTGCCATTTGGAACCACATTCCCCCAGTGTTGCTCATAATTGGATGTCATGTCAGTTAGCTTTTTATTACTATAATGAAACACCTGAGGCAGGCTACTTGTGAAGAAAATAGGTTTGGTTAGCTTACAGTTTTGGGTTCAAGATTTGGTAACCTTGTTGCTTCAGCCTCTGATAAGGGCAGTAGATGGTATCACATCATGGTGTAGCATGTGTGGGAGTAAGTGGTCACATCTGGAACCAGGAAGCAGGAAGAGAAGGAGGGGCCAGACTTTCTCCTTTTATAGCAATCCTTACAGCAAGGGGTTGCAGTAAAACTGGCTTAGTCTCCCTTGGTGGCAGGCCCCTATGACCCACGTACCTCCCACTAGGCCCCATCTCTTGAAGGGTCCACTACTTCCCAGGACTGCCATTCTGAGGCCTAAGTCTCCAGCACAGAGACCCTTGGGGACACTGAAACCATATTTAAACCACAGCAGACATGCAGTTAGGTCTCAGTTCCAATGTCACCACCTCTGTGTCCACCCACAGTCACTTGTCCATACTTGTTCCCTCCCCTACATCACTGCCTTTCATTTTACCCTGTGTTATTTTCTCCTCCAGCTACCGTTCTCTGGCATCATCTCATTTAATTATTGGTTTGCTGATTTTCTCTGTCCCCCACCCCACCTTAATCCCTTGACACAGGGCCTCTGTTGCCCGCCTTAGCTGCTGCTGCACCCTCAGCACCTGGCACACAGTGAGAATGCCCAGCGCAGCTGAGTGGGTAAATGGCCACTGGTGAAACCATCACCTGGTACTTAGGTAAGAGGTGTTACCTGACTCACCTGGGAACCCAGGCAGCTGCTTCTGAAAACAAACTCATCTTGCTGGCCTTCCAGACGCCAAGGAGCCTGTGTGTGGGAGTCTTTCCTGCCAGCAGAATGGCTGCCTTTCAGATGTGAACTGCGTGGCCCACCCTCTGCCTTTCCTCTAACCGCTTCTCCTTTGGGCTTCCAAAACAAAGAAGAGCTGATGAAAATCTGCCTGGCCAGAGGCTCTGTCAAACTAACAGGCAAGCTATGCTTAATTAAAAGGAGTAATTTGAACACTCTCAAGGCAGACAATGGAAACATTAAGAGTTTCCACCGAAACATGAACTTGGCCAAGTGGGCTGAGTCTCCAGAGCCTCTGCACGCACTCTCAGAGATGTGGAAAAGCTTCGAGCTTGGCGGGTGAGCGAGAGGAGAGGGCCGGGGAACAGGAACCTGAGGCCTAATCTGAGCTCTGTGAACACATGTTAGGTGG
This sequence comes from Pedetes capensis, assembly GCA_007922755.1. Taxonomy (NCBI): domain Eukaryota; kingdom Metazoa; phylum Chordata; class Mammalia; order Rodentia; family Pedetidae; genus Pedetes; species Pedetes capensis. Next base: position 20,611 of record VMDO01001507.1, read on the forward strand.
TTTGGCTGAGCGATTCTCCCTAACTTTTTTTCCTGGTAATAAAATAAAACATGTTGCCACAGCTGAGCCAAAGGAGAAATCAGTCTGAAGGTGTAGTTCCGTGGTAGAGTGCTTGCCTAGCATGTGCAAGGTCCTGGGTTCAATCCCCAGCACCATCTCCTTGTAGTGTTTTTACTTTCTTAGCATAAATGTAGTTTAAACAATAAAAATGTGACTATATACCATACTGCCTTATACTTTGTTTTTTTTTAACCTAATAATATATTGTGAACATTTTCTCATTCCACTAAATATTATGCAATACTATTATTTTATGGTTGTATAGTAATCCATGTTATAGTTATACTATTGAACTAATCCCTTGTCATTGGACATTAATTAGTCCAACCAAGAGGTTGCTTCCAACTTTTTAAAAATATTTTTGTTGTATTTACAAGCAGCTTGGCAGTGACTATTTCTGAAATTCATACATGATTAATTCCCACGAGACAGCAGGACCTCCTACCTGCCAGAGGTCCTCAGTGCTCTGTGTCACCAGCCCCCAGCTGTAGCCAATGGGTTGGGAAGTTAATGCCCCAGCTGGCGGTAAGTAAAACCGCTGGTCTTGAGGCTGTAGGCTGCTTACCAACATCCTGTCCTGCGCCTGCTGCCTCAGCTGGGCCTGCCCATCTGACCCTTGCCCCAGGTGGATTCAGCCTCTGGCCACAGGGCTCCATCGAGAGCGTCTTCTTTCTGGTCCTTCCTCCTTGGCCTTCAGCCTTCCTCTGTTACGTGTTTCGCGGCCATCAGGGGGTGGCACTTCGTGTGTATCTTTTTCCTTTAGTTTCTGTTCTCCACAATTCTAAAAATCCAGCTTCTAAAAACAGTGATGGTGAGATTTCTGGCCATTGAGAGCTGGAGCAGAGGCCTCGTATCCCCTACCACATCCTCTTTTCTCTGCCTGTCTTGCCTCTTACTGTCCTCTCTCAGGAAGGCCAGCCTGCTCCTGACCAATGCAGCTGTCCACGGTTACTCTGCAGTTCTGAAAGCTCCCACTTCCCATCAGTGACCATCCAGGTGCCACCCTGCTGGCCTCTCCTCCACTCCTCTGTGCGTCCACAAAGCTAGTCCATTGCTGTCTCTGTTCTCTTTCACAGTTAAGTCCCTCAACTAAGGCACCCACCCTTGCCTATGTGACCCTTTGTCCTGTTCCCTCGTAGACTCCTCTTAGACGCTAGAGTGAGTCGCTATCACCCTCAGGAGCTGCCCTGACCTCCAACTCGGGTCTGCGCGTGTCTTGCTGTTCCTGGGTCTGGGACCGGCCATCTCCCTCTGGCATTGCTCAGCCTCCTTGGTCCTGGCTTCTCTGCACGGCCTGCTCGCGGCACCTGTGCCAGGCAGCTGGGTTGATTGGTTTCACACTCAGCGAGTGGCTCCTCGTCTTAGTCTCTCCAGATCTTTAGCCTCCTCCTCTGGACCTCTCCACTGTGGAGGCCGCAGGGCTGGTCCTCCCTCCTGGTCCCCTCCCGTCCGTTCCTCCAGGGATTCCACCTGTCCCCGTGCTCGGTCCCGCCTGGAAGCCAATGAAACATGCGTCCCCCAACTCCAGACTCCCACATTCGGCACCTCCACCGGGGTGGCTCCCGGCACCTTGAGCTTCATGCCCCACCTCCCCCACAGAATTCTGAGTTCGACACACACCCTAGAGTCGCCCTTGACTCCTCCGCCTGCCAGCCCCTCCACTCCACGCCCAAGCCCCATCAGCTCAGCTTTCAAAACGCAGAGGCAGCTTTTGGCTCTTGGCCCTCTTGACCACCTCCAGACAAAATCCCCTGGCTGTCCCTCCACTGTGACCTCCTGCAATGGCCCGATGGGTCTCCCCGCTCCCCAAGGGCCAGCCACAGCAATCCTTGTAAACCCCCAGGCCCCGCCCCTCCCCTGCTCCAAACCCCGGTGGGCTCCATCAGGCACTCAGAAAGGAGGAGCCACCGCCCCGCCCTCAGTCTGCAAGACTTTATGGCCTCAGAACCTCTTGCCTGCAGTTCCTTCGGCCTGGAATGTCCTTGCCCTCGAATCCCCTTGCTGGCTTCCCTACTTCCTTCAGGCCTCTCTGCTCAGGTGTTCCCTGCAGAGGACTTCCCTGACCCCCAGCAAAAACAGCCCCCCGCTTCCACCAGGCCGCTCTGTCCCCTAACTCCTCTGCCCTTCTCCCCAGCTCTGACCAGTGAACCTGATTCTCTTCCACATGGACTTGCTCACTGCTGCCCAGCGCCAAGGTCAACTCCAGGAGGGTGAGGCCTCCTCTACCTCATTCACAACCAAGCGTAGAGCTGAACCTGGACAGCAAGTGTCACATAAACGAGAGGGAAGCCATGATACCTTCCTCCTCTAGGCACACACTGAGGAAGGTGTCTGGCTCAGGGTGATGGCCTGGGAGGCCACGTGGGCTGCTGAACTCTGGAGAGGAAGCAGGAAGCTGTTCCAGGGATGGTTTTGTAGCCACCTGAACCATGGCTGCTGTCCCTGCGTCTGGCTCGCAGGGACCCCGTTGGTCAGCCCCGTGGGCCATTGGATGCCAGTCTCTTTCATTCTCATCCCTGGGTCTCTGAGGCCCTGAGGCTGCAGGGCTTCCACCCCTTCCCCAGTGCACTGCCTGGCTGGGAGCAGGGTCCTAGGAGCCCTTACCATCTGCCACCTCTGTCCAGTCACCCTGGAGGATAGCATGAGTCAGTCCCTGCATGGTCCTTTCAAGACTAGCCTGAGAAGTTAGAGAAGCCCACTTCTACAGACTGAATCACATCCCCCTAAATTCCTGTGTTGAAGTCCTACCCCTCAATGTGATTGTATTTGGAGGTTGTTAAATGAGGTTATTAGGGTGAGGCCCTGATCCAATGGGATTAGTGGGAGATACTAGAGCGAGCAAGTGTGCAGTCTCATTCTGCCACCCTCCCCTCCGTTCGGCCCCTCCCTGCTCTTTCTCCTCTGCCTTCCTTCTCCTCCTTCCCCCCCACCCTCATTCCCCATCCTTTTCTCCCCTTCACTTCCAAAAGAGATCACAGCAAGATGGCAGCTGCCCACAAGGAAAGAGAAGAGGATTTAGAATGAAACCTACCTTGCTGGTGTCTCGACTTAGATTTCTAGCCCCTCAAACTGTGTGAAATAAGTTTCTGTGGTTTAAGGCTCCAGCCTGTGGTATCTAGTCATGGCAGCCGGAGAACACTCACGTACCCGCCTTGGAGACTCAGCTGCCCTAGGGCGAGCAGATTAACCCGGTGAGTAGACGCTCCACCTGCTCTCTCTGGTTAGACCCCTGAAATCCTCCCCTTAGGAATTCACCCTAAGGAATGACAGCAATGCAGCTCCGTCTCCTCCATGAGTCTCCTCCATGAAGAAGCCTGGCGGCCCACTTCCCCTAGCCCTCTGAGTGCTCTGCCCTCAGCTAAGGTCCCTCCTCAGCCTCCAGCCCTCGACCCCACCCCCAGCTTGGCCTCAGCCAGGCCCAGCATCCTGAAAGAGTTGAGCCTGTTTATGCCTCACATTGGATTCCTCCAAGTAGCCGAGATTCCTATATCTTACTGTGAAAAAGGAAAAAAAGACAAGCTCCAGGGAAGAGGGTTAAGGGAGCAGGTCCTAGGACCTCTGCAGAGCCAGGTTCCTCTGGGTTGGGCCTATGCCTGGAGTCTGCATTTTAGGCAGACACTCTGGGCTTCTCTTCCCACAGGCCCTCAGGTGACACTGTGCAAGAGACTAGAGAAATGCTGGGGCCCAAGACCGGGGAAGCCCTGCCTTCCCCCATCTGGATGTGTCCTGGGCATCCGGACTTTAAAGCCCTCCACTCCCCACCCCAGTTCTCTGTCCCTGGTTCTGCTGTGCAGCCAGGGTTGAGAGCCACAAGTCACCATGTGCTCCTGAGCCAGTCGCTGGGGTGGACATGGACATCTTTCTGGGAGGGGCAAGTCACACCTCCATGCTGGCATCTGTGAACCCAGCTGGGGGGTTCCCTGGGCTCCCGGGCCAGGCCTCTGCTGTTTGCTGGTGAAATACAAAGACCTGGGCCCTCTTGGTGTCCATTCCGGCGGAAGCTGGCACCAGGTGCTGTAATGGAGTTCTGTGCTGTGCTGGATGGCTGTGGGTGCTAGCTGTGTCTGGGCTGGCTCAGTGTTTGCAGACTTGCGAGGAGGGGTGTTATGGGTGAGAAGGTGAGGGCTGTAGAGTTGAGGTGCCTGGCCTTGAACACAAGTGTGCCGGATCTCCACCAGTCTTCCTTCCAGAAACTCCGTGGTGCAGGAACAGGCAGGCTCAGCATCCAGCCCTGGGTTTGCCTCCACAGCACCCTGGTGGCCATGGGAGCCTGCTGGTCGGGGGGGTAGGATTCTTCCACCAATATGGGCAAAGGGGGAGTCCCCATCCCCACCCCCCCAGGCCTCTGTGTCTCATTCCACCGTCTCTGTCCTGATCTTCCCCACCAGATGGTGGAGTGGGCAGGGTAGGACCCACCAAACCCACATGTACTGCCCATTCCCCCTCGCCAGGGCACAGCAGGCAGCAGGCACTCAGCAAACCAGGTGGCAGGGTTTGGGGGCCTGTGAGGGCTGGAAGAGTCCTGAGGTAGCCTGGGGCTGGAGAATCAGTCGTGAAGTCAGTGGTCCAGAGCACAGGCCATGCAGCCTAGCTGAGTGCCTTGGACTGTCCCTTTAATATGTCTGTGCCTCAGTGTCCTTATCTAAAAACTGCAGAGTCACAATTGCACCTGTCTAGGAGCATTGCTGAGAGGAACAAACGAGACAAAGCATGGAGAGGGCCTGCTACATCACAGTAACTCAATCATCAAGTTACTGTGTGAACTATTATTGTCGCCATCATGTTATCAATGCTTATTTCCCAGGCAGGCGCTGGGCCAGCCTCCGTTACAGATCTGGGACTTTGAGACTGGACTGCTCTTCTGGGTTTCTTCAGCCTTATTCTGAGGGTGGTTGGTCAGTTGACATTTGCAGCAAATAACCTTGGGGGGCTTGGGATATGGTACCCACTAAGCCAGTGATGTTCAGCCTTGGTTGTACCTTAAATTTTCTGGGGAGCTTTAAAAAATCCTGATACCCTGACACCAGGCATGGTGGTGCACACCTGTGATTCTAGCACTTGGGAAGCTGAGGCAGGAGTTGGAGGCCAGGCTGGCTACACATGGAGTTGGAAGCCAACCTGGGTTGCATAGTAAGACCCTGTTTCAAACAAGCAAACAAACAAACAATTCCTGATACCTGAAATTAAAATCCCTGGGAGTAGGACCCAGGTATGGCATTTTTAAAAGCTCCCAGGAGATTCCAGCAAGCAGAGTTGGGAGGCAGTGCCCTAAGTACTGTCTCGTGCATGCACAGGACAGGCAAGCCTTTGGGGGCTGGAGACTGGCCTTGGGAGTCAGAGGAGTTTGGCTGTTGACCTACTAGCTACATGGACTTGGGAAAGTTTCTTTCTTTTTTTTATTTCAAGTACTGGAGGGTTGAATCCAGGGCCTCATACATGTTAGGCAAGTGCTCTACCACTGAACTGCACCCCCAAGCCCTTTTTTATTTTTTATTCTGAGACAGGGTCTTATTAAATTGTGCAGGCTGCTTCAGGCCTCAAACTTGTGACCCTCCTGCCTCAGCCTCCTGAGTCGCTGGGATTAGAGGAGTGTGCCACCACACCTGGCTGAAGCAAGTTTCTTAAATTTGCTCAGTGTCAGTTTCCTCATCTGTAAGGTGGGGGATGGCACTCATATACAGCTGGGTTTTAAAGAATACCTTTAAGTTCAGTAGACGGTCTGACATATAATAGGCATTTATTATATATAATTATGATAGTGTATAGCTCCAAGTTTGTTGTTGTTGTTGTTAGGTGCCATTGAGTTGGGTCCAACTCATACTGATATACAACAGAATGAAACACTCCCCAACACTGTGCCATGACCGGCACTACGTCAGTGCTGCTTCCATTCATAGGATTTTCAATGTTTTTTTTCCAGATTGTTTTGGGAATGGGTTGCCAGGTCCTTCTCCTATTTTTTCAGTACTGGGGATCCAACCCAGGTCCTCTGAGAGTGCAGAGCAGCACTCTACCAACTGAGCTAAACGAAAGCATCTATGGGCCTGGGGTTTAGCTCAGTTGGCAGAGTGCTGCTCTGTGCTCTCTGAGGCTCTGGGTTGGATCCCCAGAACCACAAAAATGAGAGAAGGACATGGCAATCCACTCCCAAAACAATCCAAAAACAATCAGCCATTGAAAACCTTATGAACAGCAGAGAAGCACCGCCATAATGCCCAGCATGGCACAGTGGGTTACTGAGTCAGACCCGACTCTACGGCACCTAACAACAACCATAGCATATCTCCAAGTCCCTCATTGATTGTGTCTCTTTCCAACATGTCCAGGGAGATGTTATTATAACACAAACACTCCTACTTCACCTTTTAAATACTGTTTCCTGAGGTCATCTAAATCCTATTGTAAGCTTTGTGAGATCTCCTCTTACCTCCCACCATTGCCAACTAGTTTCCTGGAATTGTAATATTTATGGGGTACTCCTGTAATATTTATGGGTCATCCTTAGATTCCATTTGCAAGGTACTGCTGCTGCTGGAGAGTTCTGCAGGGCAAGACTTTCTCACTTGGAGCCCTTGGAGCCCTCACTTAGGAAGAGAGGAAGGATCCCCAAAGCATTCACCCAACTGTGGCTATTATGGTGGGAAGGGCTGACTTTGTACTCTAGGGAAGTGGCAGGAGGCACACCCACAGAACCGGCCTCCATCCTAGGCCAAGACAGCTGTCTGAAATCAGATTGCAAAATGAATCCCAAGGAAGCCATTGTGGTCAAGACTTTGCCTTAATGGATAAGATTATTATAAAGCTACCTTCTCTGAGGCCCCATCATATACCAAGCATGTTACATATGTTCTTGCTAAATTCTCCCAACATCACTCAGCATTTGGTATCAATGCCCCCAGACAGTATCTTCACTCTTTCATTCGCAAACATTTATGAAGAAGCCCAGTGCCATGACACATACCTGTAATCCCAGAACTCGGGAGGCTGAGGCAGGAAGATCGCAAGTTTAAGGCCAGTGTGGGTTAAAAAGTGAGACTCTATGTCAAAAAACAAAGGCTAGGGATGTAGTTCAGTGGTAGAACACTTACCTAGTATGCACAGGCCCTGTGTTTGATATCCAGCATGGGGGAAAAAAAAAAAAGAATAAAAGAAAGAAATTGAACCCGCACCATGGGCTAGTCCCTTTTGGAAGGAGGATATTTAGCTAAGCCAATCCAGTCCCTGCCTCATGGGTTTACAGTTGAAAGAGCCTGATCTTACTTGGATAGTCTGAAATGGTCCAGACAGCCCCTCTCTCCCTACCATAGGCAAATGTTGCAGAAAATACCAGAAAAACACTTGAAGACACAGCTGAGCTCAAACAAAAAAAAGAGGAAAATCCCCAGATTCCAGAGATAAGTGGAAGAACTCCAAGCCAGAAAGAGAAGGGAAACTGGGCCTGGGGAGCATGGGATTCTAGCTAGATAAAGGCTCACATCCCTTTCAAAGCAGGAGGTAGCCCTAGCTGTTTAAAGGGTGGGGGGAGCCAGAATTGATCCCCTGAATAGAGCTTGAAGCCTTAAAGAGCACCCAGTCAGGGAAAGGAAGGCTGGAAAAACCACCAACCAGGCCTGCTGAAGAAGAAACAAAGCTGCCCCACTGGCCAGGGCTTGTTGTTGTCAGGTGCTGGTGGGTCACAACTCATAGTTACCCTATGTACAACAGAATGAAACACTCCCGGACACTGTGCCACCCCCAGCCCTATTGTCAGGGCTTCTCTGCTGTTCAGTTTTTTTTTTTTTTTTAGTACTGGGGTTTGGACCCAAGGCCTGGCACTTGCATGCTCTGCAAGTGCTGGACCACTGAGCTATACCCCCAGCCCATTTTTTTTACTTTTTGAGACAGGGTCTCGCTAAATTACAAAGACTGCCTCTGGTCTTGAACTTGCTATCCTCCTGCCTCTGCCTCCCAAGCCGCTGAGATTACAGGCATGCGCCACCGCGCCCGGCTTGTTCACAGGGTCTTTAATGGTGGATTGTTTCAACAATGGGCTGCCGGGTCGTTCTCTCAAGCCTAGAGCACACAGTATTCCCAGGCAGTCTCCCACCCAAGGACTAACCAGTCTGACCCTGCTTAGCTTGCGTGATCAGATGCCAGGGTGGGACAGCTGTGGACATCCCGGGGCTTGGGTAGAGGAAAGCTCCGGTGAAAGACTAAGGCCAGGCCTGCCCCACAGGGGGGAGGGTGGACTGCTCTCTTGCATCCCTCTTTTCAGTATGTCGCTGGTTCCAGGGCTCCTGTGCTCAAAATTAACATGGAAGTCCAGGCCCCAGGCCCCTGACAGAAGCAAAACCCAAGTGCTCTGTAAGAGACTCCAGACAAGATGAGGCTCACAGACATCCCACCGCAAAAACCAGGCCCCACTGAAGAGGAGCTCCCAACCCCAAATTATACACCACACAGGGAGTTTGGGTAATTTAGTGAGACCCTGTCTCAAAATAATGTGGAAAAATGGGCTAGGGATACAGCTCAGCAGTACAGCACTTGCAAATCATACAAGCGTGAGGTCCTGGGTTCAACCCCAGTATTGGGGGGGAAAAAGTTGATTTGAGTACCCAGTAATTAATGAATTGAGCAGCCCCCAACTTCTGCCAAAGCAGCACAAGAGGAAGGCTTTTGCAGGGTGAGCGCAGAAGCAGAGCAAAAAACCTACTAGATTGGTGAAGTTTGAGCAATTGCCTCATTTGGACTATTCTGTGGGAAGTTTGAAACAATGTAACCATTGCCTAGTTTTCCACGGGTTACTGGTTGAGGTTAAATTTCATTTCCTTTTAAATTTAAAATCCTTTTAAATTTCCATTTGGGTTTCTGTACATAGGAACCCATGGCATTAGACCTACCTCAGTCTAATGGTTTCCCGTTTAATTATTTTAACAGGCTGTTGTTAGGTGCCATTGAGTCGGTCCAATTCATAGTGACCCTAAGTACAACAGAAGGAAGCACTCCCCGACACTATGCCACGTCTGGCACTATTGTCAGTGCTTCTCTCTGATTCATAAGGTTTTCAGCGGTGGATTGTTTCAGGAGTGGATTGCCAGGTCCTTCTCCCTAGCCTGCAGCACCTGGTATTCCCAGGAAGTCCTCCATCCAAGGACTAACCAGGCTGACTCTGCTTAGCTTCCAAGATCAAGGGGAATTGGATACTAGGGTGCTATGGCTGTAGACTATTCAGTGATAAATCTGGAGATCTGCCTAGATAAGCAGATAACTATATCAGTGTCGTGAAAGAGAGGTATATAGCCCTAGAGGAACATGTAAATGCATAAGGAGGACCTGCTGTCTAGGATGGCATGATGGTTAATTTTAAGTGCCATCTTGGCTCAGTTATGGTACCCATTTGTTTGGTCAAATACTAGTCTATATGCTGTTGTCAAGGTTTTGTTTTGTTTTATTGCAGTCCTGGAGGAGTTGAACCCAGAGCTTCGTGCATGCTAGGCAAGCTCTATCACTGACATCAACCCTTTTTTCAGTTTTTATTTTGAGACAAGATCTCGTTAGGTTGGACAGGCTACCACTGGCTTTAAACTTGTGATCCTCCTGTCTCAGCCACCCAAGTTACTAGGATTACATGTGTAAGCCACAGCCTCCAGGAAGGTATATTTTCTTGTGTGATTAACATTTACAGTCCATGGACTTTAAATTAAGCAGATTACTCTGCATAATATGAGTAGAACCTGCAGTCATAGCTTGGAACCAGAGTGTTCCTTGGAAGCAAGGATGGCCAGACTGCATTTATATGTTTTGGACATGTAGTCAGAAGAGACCAATCCCTGGAGAAAGACATCATATTTGGGAGAATGGCAGGTCAATGAAAAAAAGGAAAACCCTCCACCAGGCGGATTGACACAGTGTCTGCAACAATGGGCTTAAGCATAAATAAGATCATGTGCCTGGCACAGAATCTGGGAAGTGTTTCAATCTGCTGTACATAGGGTCACTATGAGTCAGATTCGACTTGCCGCCACCTAACAACAACAACAATGTGAGTAGGTCTCATCCAATCAGCTGAAGGGCTTAAGAGTAAAAGCTGAAGTTTCAGAAGAAGAAATTCAGCCTGAAAACTGCATTATAGAAAGTTCACCTGAATTTCCAGCCAGCTACCTTGTGGATTTTGAACTCAAGACTGTGACTTTGAGTCAGGGAGTATAGTTCAGTGGTAGAACAAACACATGGTTAGCAATAAGAGGCCTTTGGTTCAATCCCTAGCACACACACCCCTGCCCCTCTAAAAAGGTCTGTGCTGTTTTTAATCCCCAGCACTACAGAGAGAGAGGGAGAGCGAAAGAGAGAGAGAGGGAGCCCAACTCTAAGTCTTACTTAAATTTCCTGTCTGCTAGCCTGCTCTCTGCCCTATGGATTTGGGACTTGTTTGCCCTCACAACCATGTGAGCCAATTCTTTAAAATGAAAATCTGTTTCTTTGTCTGGGTCCATGACTCTCTGTCTCCTAGAGGCACCCAGGCAGATGAGGCCATGCATGAGCTCCAAAGGCTGTGGAGGGGCTGGCCACGCAGAAGAGGACTGAGACAGTGTTTTGGAGAGGCAAGGAATGGCTCGGGTCCAGGCCGTGCATCTGGGGACAAATCACACTGAGCCTTGAAAGAATTTGGGGCTTTTTCTAAGAGCGGGCAGAAGTCCAATGGGATTTTTAGTGGGGGATGTCCACAGCTCCAGAGCAGATGTGCCAGGGCTGGGTCTTCCTTGGCCCCAGGGTTGATGCTCCATCCCCAGCACCACCTGCCTTCCCTTTAAACCAGGTGGAGACTTTGTTGTTATTGTAGGTCTGGCATATACATTCGGCCTTTCTTTAGAAAGTGGAACTCAGATTTCACTTTAGAAGGAATTTCGGTCCGCACCCCCCCCTTCTCCCTCCCTCCCTCCACAGTCTTGGTGTGGTTGCCATTCCTGCTCTCTTGCCCAGGACCCCAAGTTCTGAGGAAAGAGACCAAAGATGGAATAAGGCTGGGGTCCTTTGCTCCTGGCAGCAAGTGGGAGCCTAGCACCTGCCATAGAGAGTGGTGTGAAGGTTAAGTTTGTTGCTTGTCATTTGTCTCTGCTGTGGTTTGAATATGGTTTGTCCCCACCAAAACTCAGGTCCCCAAGGTTACAATGCTGAGAGGCATTGAGACTTTTTTTTTTTTTTTTGGCAGTCTTTAGTGGTTAAACCCAGGGTCTTGGACATACTTTGCAAATGCTCTGTCATTGGGCTGCACCTTCAGCTCATTTTAAATGCATCTGGGCCATGAAGAATCTGCACTCACGAATAGCTTAACGCTTTTCTTGCAGAAATGAGTTCTCGATCTTATAGGACTAGATTGGTTACATAGAGAGTGGGTGGCTATAAAGTGAGCCTAGCATCTCCTCCCTCTCACACACATGTTCTTCCCCATGTGCTTTTCTGCTTTGAGTTGACCAGAAGCCAAGCAGATGTCAGCATCATGCTCTTGGACACCCAGAACTTTGAGGTAAATATATCTCTTTTCTTTAGAAATTTCCAGTCTCAGATATTTTGTTATAGCAACAGAAAATGGACTAAGGTAGTCTCCATTACATATTAAGATACATTTCTATTAACTCTCTGGAGTAATTTTGTGTTCACTAAAGTCTGAGATTCATTGAGAGGAAAGAAGATCTTCATGCAGAAGTCTGGGCTTTCCAAGTAACTATCAGTCTCTGCCGGAGATGGTCCTGCTTGCTAGAGGGTTGATTCCACTCTTTAATTTGAAGTCTCTTTAGCCATAATAGTTCATAGATATATTTGCCTGATGGAAACCTTAATGAGACGGTGGGGGGTGAGGAGCACATTCAGGGCTGGAGCTGAGCTCCCTGTGGGCATCATCGGTCTACTTGGGGCTCTGAGCACATGGCATCTCCATCAAGATGGCAGCTTTGGACTGGGGCTGGATTCTCAGGAGGATGTGTCTTAGGAAAGTAGGCTAGGGTCTCCTACCGGGAACTGGATTCTATTATCCTCCATCTTCAGTCACTATCATCATGCCAGACCTAAAGGGTTCAGTACCTGATGTAAGAGAAGCGGGGAAAGAGAAAGGGACTGTGGAAAAACTCCCTCACCTTCTACCTCTAAGAAGAGTGTCAGCAAGGCTCACATGCAGCCATCCAGAATGTGCTTGTTTGTTGTTTGTTAGGTCCTGTTGAGCTGAGCCCAACTCATATCAACCTTATGCACAACAGGATGAAACACCATTCAATACTGTGTCATGCACACAATCTTTTTGTATATGAGCCCATTGTTGCAGCCACTGTGTAGGCTTCGCTTCTGGTTGGTCAGTAGCCAAAGTCCAAACCTTTCCTTCATTAAGTCCCCTCCTGTTCCTCCCCACAGGATCTCCACCTCCAGGACCCTGCCCCAGTCCCTCCAGCTACAGTCAGTTGTGCTTCATCAGTACCCTGTGTGCCAATTGCTATGTGGAATATCACCGGAGCTCATAGGTCTTCTGTACCTGCCAGAATAGCTGCTTCCTAGCTGAAGGTCTTGGCATGGCAATGAGCTTCAAAACCACTTAGCTGAGACCACAGGGGGAGACCTGTGAGAACAGCATATTAAATCAGGTGGCACTTGGTACTCCTGACCTTTCTTGCATCCAGTAGTGGCTGATAGGGTGCTTTTGGGGGTGCCATGTTGTCTGTTCTGTATTAGAAATGCCCTTAACTTTAAAACCTGAAAACCAGCTGGGCATGGTGGTGCACGCCTGTAATCCCAATGACTTGGGAGGCAGAGACAGGAGGATCGCAGGTTTGAGACCAGAGGCAGTCTGCGTAATGTAGCGAGACCCTGTCTCAAAAAAAAGTAAAAAAAAGAAAAAAGAAAAAAAGAAAAAAAAGAAAAAGAAAAAAAGAAAAAAAAGAAAAAGAAAAAAAGAAAAGGCTGGGGCTGCAGCTTAGTGGTCCAGCACTTGCAAAGCATGCAAGCATAAGGCCCTGGGTTCAACTCCCAGTACCACACACACACACACACACACACACACACACACACAAAAAAAAAAAAAACAAAAAAAAAACAAAAAAAAAACACCATAAACCTGGACCCTGCAGTGGCTCTGAGTATCCTAGCTTCATGACCTTGGACCTCTCCGAACTTGGGTAAAAAACTTCCTTGCACAAGATTGATTGGGGGATAAATGTATTGACAACTCGGAGCTCAGTCCCTCTTCTCAAGGTCCTGTGCTAAATCCAGACCTGTAAATATAGCAGCAAAGGCTCTGCCCCCGCTCGCTGGCTCCTGCTGTTCTGAGAAGTACTCCCAGTCCCTGGAGATGGTTACCAGGATGCTGGGCTGTAACTAGGTGCTCCTTCGGCCAAGGAGAGCCTTCCCTCCTCTGCCGGGAATAGGCAGGGACATGCCAGGAAGGGTTCCGCCCCTCCAGCTTCTTCTCTGCCCTGCCTGGAGCCTGATGAGTGTGGCTAAAAGGGGAGAGAGTCACCCCCACTAGGACTCAGTGTGTGGACATCCCAGTCTTCCTCCAGCCCTGCCCACACTAGACACACTCTACCAACTCGGGAACACACACTCTTTCCCACACGTGGACACACACTTGCCTACTCATACACACTCCTACTCATGTTCTCCTCTCACGTACACACACACAACCCTATACGCTCATCATTGCACATATGCTGGTACATATACTCCAAAGAATGTGTAAAATCCAAAGTGGGGTATATAAAGTAATTGTAGGCTGGTCACATACAGCTTTTAAACATTTAATTGGGAATTATTTTGATATCTAATGGAGAAAAATGACAAAGCTATCAAATTTCACTGCAATGATTGTGTAGGATTAGGCTAAAGTAGGTGGAACAAAGTTTAAATAAAAAGGAGTAGGTTTCTTTAAAGCAAAAAGTTGGGTAAATCAGTGCAAAGTTGTGCGAATGATACCTGAAGGCTCTGTGGGGAATGTGGTGGCAGGAGTGGGAGCTGGCGGCAGTTCTGCAGGAGCACCAATGGAGGGATGGTAGCACCTGCAGGTATAGCTGGACATGTGCCACAGAGGGAGATCAGAGACCTGCCTGAGAAAGGGAAATTTAATTCTTTTATTCTTATTGCTCTCTGGGCCCTGCACAAGAAATCTTTGCCTATTCATGGCTCATGAAGATATTCTCCTACATTTTCTTCTAGAAGCTTTAGTGGTTTAGTTTTTCTGTTTAGGTGTGTAAAATATTTTAAATTAATCATTGTGTATGGTGTGAGATAGGGATTGAAGCTCATTCTTAAATATATACGTAGTTGTTTCAGCACAATTTATTGATATAACTATCCCTTGCCGGTTGAATTGTCTTGATGTCTTTGTCAAAATCAATGAACTATATTTTGTGTGGCTCTTTTTCTGGATTCTCTTGTCCCATGGCTGGCTTTGTATATCATTTGCCAATACACTGTTTGATCATTGTTGTTTTGTCATGTGGTTGCATGACATGTAATTACTACAATTTTTTCTTCTTTTTCAAGGTTACCATGTCTTCTCTAGATTCTTTGTCTTTGTTTCTTTGTTTCTTTGTTTCTTTCTTTGTTTCTTTCTTTCTTTCTTTCTTTCTTTTCTTCTTCTTCTTCTTCTTCTTCTTCTTCTTCTTTTCTTTTCTTTTTTTTTTTTTTTTGCGGTACTGGGGGTTGAACCCAGGGCCTCGTGCTTGCATGCTCTGCAAGTGCTGGATGACTGAGCTGCACCCTCAGCCCATTTTTTTTACTTTTTTTTGAGAGGGTCTCACTATGCAGACTGCCTCTGGTCTCGAACTTGCAATCCTCCTGCCTCCGCCACCTGAGCCACTGGGATTACAGGCGTGTGCCACCGAGCCCGGCTCTAGATTCTTTGTATTTCTATTCACATTTTAGAATCAGACTGTACTGATGGGATTTTGATTAGGAATGCATTGTGAAACCATTGTATTGAATTTGAGGAACACTGACACATTTACAATAGAGATTCTTTTAATCCATTGAAAATAATAAAAAGGTAGAAATAACTTAAATAAAAGATGTGCAAGACATATGCTAAAAACCACAGCACAGCGCTGAGAGAAATTAAAGACTTAAAGGAAAGGTGATATATCATATTCATGGATTGCCTAGCCCTCACTACCCAACCCCACTCCCACAGCATTGGCTTTACAAGTACAGGCTCAGCCACTAGTTGAAAAGTCACTCAGTTCCAAACATTCTGTATTTTTCATCTGTAAAATGGAAATTGGCATATTTGCTTTGATTTATTTATTTAAATGACTGGACACTGGGCTGGCCTCTGGGTTATGGATCACAATACTGCTCTGCTTTTTTTTTTTTTCCCAGTACTGGGTGAGTTGAATCCAGGACCTCACACTTACATGCTTTGCAAGTGCTGGACCACTGAGGTGCACCCCAGCCCATTTTTTTACTTTTCTTTTTGAGACAGAGTCTCGCTAAGTTACGCAGACTGCCTCTGGTCTCGAACTTGCGATCCTCCCGCCTCCGCCCCCCCAGTCGCTGGGGATTACAGGTGTGCGCCACCGTGCCCAGCTTGCTCTGCTTTATATCAACTAAATTCAGACTTGAGATCGATGAGGACACCTGATGGACTCTGGTTATTAAAAGTGTGACTTGCTCCAGCCAGGTGTGAAGTTCAAGAGTTCTGCTCCTTGCTTATGTAGACTATCTCCTTCCGTTCACATAGGCTCTACTGCTCATTAATCAAGCACTCACACATGCTATTTAGTCTGATTTTTATAAAAGCCTTGGATAAGGGCTGGGCAAGTAACCCTGCACCCATATTACAGAAGAGAAAATTGAGGCTCCAGATGGTTAAGCAAGAAGCCGACCATTTAATTAACCCAGGGTGGGAACTGATAACTTCTAACCCAGGGTGGGAAGATAATTATTTTTCCTATATATCCTTTTGCTATGAGTCGGACTCGATTCTGTGGAACCTAACAACAACAACATATCCTTTTGTACTTTTTAGATTTTATCCATGTGCATGGATCACTCTTCAAATAAACATATTAAATGATTTTCATGAATGCGGTCAAGTAACTCTCCCAAGGACACAGAGATCTAAGTGGTGGAAGAGGGATTCCAGCACCAATCACTGGGTTCCAGAACCACAGCTTAACCATAATGCTTTCCAGCCTTAAAAACTATGAAGCAGGGCCATAAATGTAAGATATTTTATCATTATTAACAATGCCACTGGATTGGGGGCCTTTTAGGAGGCTGATACTTGAGCCTGTCAGGAAGAGTTTTTGTCTAATTTATGGTGATCAGTAAGACAGACAAAAGCAGAGGGGCAACACCATTGAGCAGTGCAGAGGAGCCTCTCTTTCAGTCCAGTGTTGATCAAGCAAGTAAAGCCAGGCCCCGGAGAGAGTCGGGGGAGACATGACCGACAACTGAAACCTATTGAGGGAGGCCTTCACCAGCCAAGTCCCAAATCCTGATCCCCCTCTGTGCTATGGACCACCTTCCAGACCTGACCATTTTAATGGGAGATGGCGTGAGTGGGTTCCCGCTTTCTGCTCCTAGCAGGGAAGCCAGCCTAGGTCCATGCATCAGGCACCTGCTGGGCTGTGCACTCTGCTCTCACTCTCTGTATATTTCCTGGCCAGGATTATTACAGCCATCTCCCAGCCACTCTTCCCATTTCAGACTGTGCCTCTCCTTGATTATTCTCCACACAGAAAGGGATTCCACTAAAATGTCACTCATGTCATGTCATACTTTTGCACAAAATGCTCTAGTGGCTCTATCTTACTCTTAGAAAGACCCAACCTCCTTCCTACAATCTGCAAGACCCAGCACAACCTAGGCCTTGACTCTTTGGATCTCACCTCTCATCACTTTTCCCTTACTCAGCTACAGCTATGTGAGCCTCCCTATTCCTTGAAGAGCACCAGTTGCACTCCTGCCTAAGGGCCTTTACACCTGCTCTTGCCTCTGCCTGGAACCATCTTACCCCAGACACCTGTGCGCCTCCCTCCCTTGCCTCCTTATATCTTTACTAAAGCCTTGTCAGCGGGCAGCCAAAGCCCTGTGGCATCCGATTCTGTCAGATCTCGGAAGCTAAGCAGGGTCAGGCCTGGTTAGTACCTGGATGGGAGACCGCCTGGGAACACCAGGAGCTGTAGGCTTGGGAGAAGGACCTGGCAACCCCCTCCCAAAAATCAATCTGTCATTGAAAACCCTATAAACAGCCGAGAAGCACTGACAATAGTGTTTCCCCTGTTGTACAGAGGGTCTCTATGAGTTGGATACCGACTTGACGGCACCTAACAACAACAACAAAGAAGCCTTGTCAGAGGCCTTCCATCATTGCACTGTTTTAAAATTGAATCCTGTGCTGGTCCATTTGGGCTGCTATGCTAAATACCACAGGCAACCAACATTTAGTGCTCACAATTCCTGTTGTTGTTAGGTGTCGTTGGGTCTGTGTCCGACTCATAGTGACCCTACGTACAACAGGTGAAACACTATTATCGTACTACTCTACCATTCATAGAGTTTTCAATGGTTGATTGTTTTTTGGAAGCAGGTTGCAAGGTCCTTCTCCCAAGCCTACAGCACCTGGTGTTCCCACGTGGTCTCCCACACAAGTACTAACCAGGCCTGACCCTGCTTAGCTTCTGAGGTCTGATGGGACCAGACACCACAGTGGTATGGCTGCAGGCGCTCACAGTTCTGGAGGTTGGGAAATCCAAGATCAAGGTGTGTCAGATTTGGTGTCTGGTAACTTCCCACTTCCTGGTTCATAGGAGGCCATCTCCTTATATGGTAGAAGGGGCAAAGGAGCTCCCCAGGGCCTCTTTTGTGAGAGGACTAACCCTGTGTGTGATCCTCTCCCCAACATGCCCTAGTCACCTGTCAAAGGCTCCCTTCCTAATACCATTACCTTGGCGGGTAGGATGTCAGCACATGAATGTTAGGGGGATAAGAACGTCCAGCCTAGAGCATCCCCCGCCACTCTCTCCTTCCTTACCTGCTTACTTTTGAATGTAGTGCACAATACTGCATAATACACCATATGTCTTACTTAGGTGCTGTGTTTCCTCTTTGTCTTCCTCCACCAGCTCATAAACTCTATAAAGATGGAGATTTTTGTCTGTTTTGTTCTTTTCTACACCCTAATTACCTAGAATAGTGCCTGGCACACGGTGTGTCCTAAGAAAAAAATGTGCTGAATGAATGTATTATCTCACTCCATCTTTATGACAGCACAGAGAAGTAGGCCTTGACATTTCCAATGGTTAAGTAGTTACGTAGTTGTCGAATTTGCCCAAAAAACTTGGCTTATGTGATCAAAAATTTCCTCTACTGCTTACCTCAGGAAGGGGTGAAAATATGTCTCAAATATGTCACCTCAACAGGCTATCATCAACATGTCATGAGCTATCAACATCTTGGCAAGGACTAGCTTACAAAATAGAGTTCTGTTTATTGGAACTTTTCTGTATATCTCCCATATGGGTAAGCAAAGAACGATGAGAAGCCAAAAAGTGAGCGGGAGGTAGGCTGTGCCTTCAAGGACCTTACAGTATTTGCAGGCTGGACAAGTCCAATATAACTCCAGTGGTGGTTTACACCAAGTTTTCTTGGAGTCCAAAGCTAGCACTCATTCCTGGTCCCCAACAGCCTCTATGATAGAGCAGAGAACGGAACCTTGCCAAGCTAAAGTATGGTTACCATGGCTTCTCAAGAACCATAGCTCTGTGACTTGGAAGATAAGAACAAACCACTTTGGACTTTGTTATCCCTGAGTTTGAACGGTTCAGTCCCTCCAATTATGTCCATTTTTTCACAAACATTCTCAGAGTTTCACTTCTGTTAATTCTCAGAGTTAATAAGAACAGGTTAAGTTTATTACAATCTGCTATGTTATATGAAACATATCTAGAAAAGGGAATGAGCACACACCTAAATGGCAAAAACAGGCAGATACAGAACTTTGTTCATTTGTTGAGACAAGTGCTTGCTATGTAGCCCAGGCTAGCCTTGGACTCATGATTCTTCTGCTTCAGCCTTTCCAGAGCCCCAGAGCTGGGATTACAGTTATGTGCCACCATGGCCGACTCTATAGAACTTTCTCTCTTTCTCTCTCTCTCTCTCTCTCTCTCTCTCTCTGTCCTATCATTTTCTCTCTCTCTTTCCCCTTCCCACCCTCTATCCTTCCCTCCTTTATTTGTTTGTTTGTTTATTCATTGTGGTACTAGGGGGTTGAATCCAGAGCCTTACACATGGTTTTTGCAAGTGCTCTACCACTGAGCTGCACTCCTAGCCTATTTTTTACTTGAAATTTTGAGACAGGGTCATGCTAATTTACACAAGCTGCCTCAGCCTCCCATGTCACTGGGATTACAGGGATGTGCCACTGTGCCAGGCTGTAGAACATTCCTTCTCTTTCTTTCTTTCTTTCTTTCTTTCTTTCTCTCTTTCTTTCTTTTTTGTGGTACATAGGGGTTGAACCCAGGGCCTTGCAAATTCTCTACTACTGGGCTGCACCCCCAGCCCATTTTTATTTTTTATGTCTTTTTTATTGGAAATGTTTAACATACAGCTTAATGTGTTTCATTCTGACATGCATTTCTTTGTGACATTTCCATATATGTGTTTCATTGTACATTGCACAGATAACTTCCCCCTTACCCTCTTGTGCGCCTTCTCCACTCTCCCCCACCCCCACACCAATGGCCTCTCTTCTACTTGCATGTCTTTTGGTGGGAGTATTTTTCCATATACCCTTGCATCCCAATTATGATTTAAGTCCAAACTTTTTTCTGTAGTAATCTATCTTTTTACATTGTCAGCAGTATTACATGAATAATCTAGCCCATTTGCATTATTACCATCCTTTTGTATTGTTGGTATTATTATAATTATTTCCCAAACTATTAAAATTGGGCTATTTACTTTGAGGTCGTCCTCTCTCTCATTCCTTGCTTCTCCTTGTCCCTCCTCCCCCTCCTGTCTTCTCCTATCATTGCTTTTTAGTGAGGGTCTCGCTAAATTACACAGGCTGCCTCTGGCCTTGCAATCGTCCTCAGAAAATTCTTAAACAAATAATATTGAATTGGATTTTTTACCTATAGTAAAAGTAAGGGAAAGTTTTCTGTCCATGAAGGAATAGCAGTTATGGGAGTTGCCCTCCAACCATAAACAACTAGAATACCGGACACAATGTATAGAAGAACAGTTTTCAGACATTGGACTACAGGCAGTGCAGGACTGCAATCCTGAGAGATGGGAAGCAAAGGCAGCGAGCCGTGGGATGGTTCAGCATGGAGGCAGTTTCCAGGCTGCAGCACAGATAATGGGACTCTAAGGGAGAACTTTGCAGTCTCACTGAATCAAGGAGACAGAGATCAGAGTTTGGAGGAGTTTGAGGCAGCTGAAACTGTAGGGTAGTGTTCAAGATGGAAGGGAGCTAAACAGAGGGACAGTTCCAGAAATCTGCACAGAGATCCCCTAGAATCCTTGATGGAACACCAATCTGAACGCGAGGACAAAATCCCATAAGGTAAAGGAAAAACAATTTCTGAGCTAAACTTCCCACTAAACCAGAGTGGAGGAAGCTCGTTCAACATATAGGCATTCAGAGGAGATCCTAGGAGAGAGGTGTCTTATTTGTTTGTTTTTCTGTTTCTCATTTTCTTTCTTTCTTTTTTTTTCATTCTTTTCTTTTTTCTTTTTCTTTTTAAATGAGAAAATTCAGCATAAAGTACTTTTATCGCAATAATAAAACTTGAAACTCTTATGTGGTACAGGGGAGGGGTGTTGTGGGAGACAAAGCAACAATTTTCTCTCAGCAAATCACTATGCAGGACAGCAAAGGGTGAAATGGGCCAAGGGAGGAAAAGTCAGGACGCAGATGGGCAAGGAATGCTAAGCATCAAAAAGCCCAGGAGACGCTGATACTTCCATGACCAGCAGCATTCTTTTGGAGAACAGTCAAGGATTTGTCATGGTAGCTGATCTTTCATTGGATGACAAGTGTGCAAGTTTGTTGTTGTTGTTGTTAGGTGCCGTGGAGTCGGTATCCGACTCATAGGGACCCTCATAGGGTTTTCAATGGCTGGCTGTTTCGGGATTGCCTTGGGAGTGGATTGCCAGGTCCTTCTCCGGTTTTTGTGGTGCTGGGAATTGAACTCGGGGCCTCAGAGACTGCAGCGCAGCACTCTACCAACTGAGCTAAATTCCAGCCCAAGTGTGCAAATAGCACTTTCAATTTAAACTTCTGATTAAAGTTCTTAAAATTTAGACAGTGGAGCTTGTATAACTATGAGATTATAAATGTCCTCTAAATGCATTAGAAAAACCAATCCAGATACCTTTGTTGTTGTTGTTAGGTGCCGTTAAGTCCTGTTGTTGTTGTTAGGTGCCGTTAAGTCGTGTTGTTGTTGTTGTTGTTAGGTGCCGTGGAGTTGGCATCCGACTCATAGTGACCCTCATAGACTTTTCAATGGCAGATTGTTTTCGGGATTGCCTTGGCAATGGGTTGCCACGTCCTCCCATTTTTTCGGTGCTGGGAATTGAACTCGGGACCTCAGAGACTGCAGAGCGGCACTCTACCAACTGAGCTAAATCCCAGCCCAGAAAAACCAAAGGATGGGAAAAATAAAAATAAAAAAAGCCATGTCCCATAGAAGACTGCAGAGGTCCTCCTGGCCCAGCAACAGGTACCTATAGTGTCCGACATCCCAGTGAAAGTGACTTTCTTTAAAAGGCAGAAGGTTTTAGGAGAGGCTCCGGTTGGGGTTTGTTGGAGGCAAAGGCTCTCCCCCTCCCCATTTCAGTTTTGGGTAGAGCTTTTAATTTAACCAGAGGACATCTCTCCCACTGGAGAATTCAACCCTCAACAACGTCTCAAACCTGCTATGGCATTGCAGCGCAATGGCAAAGAATGTTTTGATATATAACAGATAAAAATTTCATCCCCCAAAATAAAATAAAGATTCTTGCAACCCCCAACACCAATTCCTATTTTAAAGTTAACCCATCTCTTCTGTGGTGAATATTTGACAATATATTTAATTGGAGACCTAGATCCAAAAGACTGAAACTGAATCTTCACCCCAAAATGAAAACAAAATAAAATGAGTAACTTGAAGTTTATGGCATATAGTTTAGGTTAAACACACATATAAGAAGAAAGGAGAAAAGGACAGCATACGTTCAGTGGGGTAGATGTTTATACAAAGAGAGTGGTGGGGTGTCAAGAAAGGCTCCGGGTGGATTCATGTGCAACATGTCAGGAGGCACCAGACCCCTCCACGGCAGATCCACCCACACAGTGCCAAGGGAGGCCACTTCTGTCATTTCAGTCTTAGAAATGCCACATCCGAGATGACAGCGGCAAGTGGTAGGCTGATGCCCAAGTGCCCAGAGGTGCCGTAGGCATAGTCTAGGCAGACTGTCTGGCTCTCTGACCCACTCTCATCTGGGCCACTCTTTCTTCCCAACCTCAGTTGATTTCCTGCTTGCCTAGCATAAATTTATAGGGCTTGTTTCTGTTCTGAGAGGAACCAAATTTCTTTCCGTCTTCCAGCATCCTAGTGTAGTGCACCATGTGGGGCTAGCCGCACCTGGGGAAGCTGCCTGCATCTCAGGGGGAGACAGTCTCCACCTGCACTCCCACGGCAGCGGTGGTGAACACTGGGCGGGCAGTGTGACAGAAGGCATGAACTGCTGGACATAGCAGCAGTTTCAAGGCTCTGCCTTGTCCCTCCACCTGTTGCCTACCTTTCTCTCTTTTTTTTTTTTTTTTGATACAGGCTCTAAGTTGGCCTTGAGCTCACAATCTTCCTGCCTCAGCCTCCAAAGTGCTCAGATAAGTGTATACCACCACTCCTGAATAGGATCCCACTTTATTTATTTTTGCAGTACTGGGGGATTGAACCCAGGCCCTTGCACATGCTATGAAAGTGCTCCACCTCTGAGAAGCAGCTTCACCCCACCTCTAGCACCTTCTCCTGCGTCTGGGTAAATTGCACAGGCTGCCTCTGGCCTCAAACCTGCAGTCCTCCTGTCTCTGCCTTTGAGTGGCTGGCCAATGTCATTGTGCCCAGCAGGACCCAACTTTAAATATAGACATAGCTGGTGTACACTGGTTTGCAGGATTGCAGGTTCGAGGCCAGAGGCAGTCCACACAATTTTGTAAGACCTTGTCTCAAAATAAAAAATAAGAAAGGGGGTTGAAGCTCAGTAGTAGAGCACTTGCTTGGCATGCATGAGGCCCTGGGTCAAACCGCCAATACTAAAAACAAACCACCACCACCAACAACAAAAAACACAAGTTATAAATGAAAAAATGGGAAAAGATGTACAAGCATAATGAAAAGATAGATGGATTGTGAAGCTAGTTTCATGGATATATATAATCTGTCAAAATTTAGGGCCAAATTAAATTGTATATTTTGAAATTATGCAATGTACTATATGCCAAATATGTTTAAATAAAACTATTAAATAAAAAGAAAACTTCAGAAAAGAAAGACCGCTCCTTGGTGTGAGGGTATGTGCCTGAATCCCTAGCTATTTGGGAGACTCAGGCAGGAGGATCACTTGAGCCAATGAATGAGATTCTGTCTCCCTCCCACTTCCCACATACTTAGTGGTTGAACCCAGGGCCTCACACATACTTTTGCAAGTGCTCTACCACTGAGCTGCTCCCCCAGCACTTTTTTTTTTTTTTTTTTTTTTTTTTTTTAGTTTTTGAGACAGGGTCTCGCTAACTTACGAAGGCTGCCTCCGGTCTTGAACTGGAGATCCTCCTGGCACTGCCTCCCGAGCGGATGGGATACAGGTGTGCTTGGCTTGAGATCCTGTGTCTTAAAAACAAGCAAATAAGCACAAAACACTGAAGTGGCTGTTGTAATATCAGACAACGTCAACTTCAGAATAATAGACATTACCACAGGTAAGGACAGACATTTCAAAAATGATAAAGGGTCAATTCATCAAGAAGTCCTAACAAGCCAAGTGTGGTGGCACATGCTGTAATCCCAGCAACTCAGGAGGCGGAGGCAGGAGGATCACAGGTTCAAGGCCAGAGGCAGCCTGTGTACTTTAGCGAGACTCTGTCTCAATTAAACAACAACAACAACAACAACAACAACAACAACAAAACAACAACACAGAGAGAGAGAGAGAGAGAGAGAGAGAAAGAGAAAGTGGTGCAGCTCAGTAGTAGATGCTGTCAAAGCATGCATGAGGCCTGAGGTTCAGCCCCCAGTACAGAAAAAAAAAAAAAAAAAAAAAAAAAAAAAAAAAAAAAAAAAAAAAAAAAAAAAAAAAAAAAAAAAAAAAAAAAAAAAAAAAAAAAAAAAAAAAAAAAAGGACGTAACAATTCTCATATACCTAATAATAGAGTTTCAAAACATTCAAAAACTGGGAGAAAGCAGAGTGTGGTGGTGCACTCCTGTAATCCCAGCACCAGGGAGTGTGAGGGAGAAGAACCAACAAAAGCTTGAGGCCAGCCTGGTTTACATAGCAACTTCCAGGCCAGCCTGGGCTACATAGTGAGACTTTGTCTCAAAATTAAAAATTAAAAAATAAAAACAATTAAAAAATAAATAAATAAACTAAAAACAATTTTAAAATGTTTTTAAATTAAAAATAAGAAACTGAAAGGAATAAGGAGGACAAATCCACAATTATACAGATTTCAACATTCCTCTCAGTAATTAATAGAATAAGTAAATAAATAAATAAATCAGCAGGAACATAGAACAACTTGACCCAATTTAATACTTGCAATATGCTTCTCTTAAGGGCTATATAAATCACATTCACCAAAATGGATTATATTCTGGGCAACAAAATACTCTCAATAAATGTAAAATGGTTGAAATTGACTAGAGTACATTCCCTTACCACAACAGATTTAAACTGAAACAAATTATCAGGAAGATTTCTAGGAATATCTTCAAATATTTGGAAATTAACAACACACTTCTAAATAATCCATGGGTCAAAAAAGAAAATTCAAGAGACATTAAAAATACTTTGAATGAAATGAAAATTAAAACAGTTTATCAAAATGTGTCAAGTGCAGCTAATGCAATACTTAATGGGAAATTCATAGCATCAAATACATTAGAAAAATAGAAACATCTCAAACCAATGAACTAAGTCTGCATGTTACAAAACTAAGAGAAAAAAAAGCATATCAGCCTAAGTAAATAAAAGGAAGGAAAAAATAACGTGGAATTAATAAAATAGGAAATGGACAAACAATAGAGGAAATCAATGAAGTCAAAAGCTGGATCTTTGAGAGGATGGATACAATTCATGAATATCTACAAAGACGGATCAAGAGCTGGGCCTGATGGCACACTCATATAATCTAGGCACATGGGAGGCGGAGGCAGGAGGATTTTGAATTCAAGCCCAGCCTGGGCTACAAAGCAACTTCCACACCAGTCTGAGCTATAGAGAGAGCCCCTGTCCAAATCCCTACCTCAGGAAAGGAGAATGAAGACACAAATTATTAGTATTAGAAATAAAATTAAAGATATCAATGCAGGTCCTATAGACATTAAAAAGAGAATAAGGGAATATTATGAACATCTTCATGTTAACAGATTTGACAAGTCAGATGCAATGCCCTAATTCTTTGAAATACACAAAATACCAAAGCTCACCCAAGAAACAATAGAAAATATGGAGGGTCCAATGTCTATTAAAGACATTGAATTTTTTTTTTTCGGTACTGGGGGTTGAACCCAGGGCCTCACGCTTGCATGCTTTGCAAGTGCTGTACCACTGAGCTGCGTTCTCAGCCCATTTTTTAATTTTTTGAGACAGGGTCTTGCTAAATTACACAGACTGCCTCCGGTCTTGAACTTGCGATCCTCCTGCCTCTGCCTCTTGAGTCGCTGGATTACAGATGTGAGCCACTGGGTCTGGCAAGACATTGAATTTATAGCTTAAAATTGTTCTGTAGAAGCACAGGACTTGTACTTTGAAAACCATAAAACATTTTTCAAAGAAATTAAAGAAGAGTGAAATAAATGGAAAGATAGTCTATGTTCACTGGCTGGAAGAGCTAAGATTGTTAAATTCCCTCAGCCTCCTGAGTGCTAGGACTACAGGTATATGGTACGATGCCCAGCCATAATTTTTCTTTTCATTTTTTTTCTGTTTGTTTTTTGTTTTCTATTTTTGAGACAGGATCCCATTTTGGAACCTAGGCTGGCCTTTAACTCATTATGTAGCCCCAGCTGGTCTGGAACTCATGATCCCCTAAGATGTCTCAGCCTCCTAGGTGCTGGAATTACAGGTATGTGCCACCATGCCTGGCTAATCTTTTCAAAAGAAAGAAATAAAATGGAAAATAAAAAGTGATGTCAAAGATATGGAGAAATTGGAACACTCATATTTTGCCAGTAAGAGTGTAAAATGGTACAGCCACTTAGGAAAACAGTTTGGCAATTTCTCAAAATTTAAACACATGGCACAGTCCTGTAAGCAGAGCACTTGAGAGGCTGATGCAGGGGTATTGGGAGCTTGAAGCCAGTCTGGCATACATAGTGAGACCCTGTCTCAAAAACAAACAAACAAACATACAAAGTTAAACATAGAATTATCTTGTTGCTGTTGTTAGGTGTCGTTGAGTTGGTATCCGACTCATAGAGACCTTATGTACAACAGGTGAAACACTATTGTCAGTGCTTCTCTGCTATTCATAGGGTTTTCAGTGGCTGATTGTTTTTTGGGAGTGGGTTGCCAGGTCCTTCTCCAAGCCTACAGCACCTGGTGTTCTCACGCAGTCTCCCTTCCAAGTACTAACTAGGCCTGATCCTGCTTAGCTTCTGAGATCTGATGGGATCGGATCCCACAGGGCTACGGCTGCAGGCCAGAATTACCTTAGGACCTAGCAATTCCACTCCTTAGCACATACCTAAGAGAATTGAAAGTATATGTTCACACAAAAACTTGTACATAAATGTTCATAGTAGTATTATTTGTAATAGCCAAAAAATGGAAACAGCTCAAGTTTTTGACAACTGATGAATGGATAAACATGCGGCATATTCATACAATGGAATATTAGTCAGCAATAAAGAACATTTAGTACTGAAACATGATACACATGGATGAACCTTGAAAAAACTATGCTAAATTGAAAGAAACCAGACACAAAAGAACACATAATATATTATTTCATTTATATGGAATACCTGTTGTTTTTGTGGTCAGGTGCCCTCGAGTTGAATCCACCTAATTGTGACCCTCATAGGGTTTACAATGGCTGTCTTGGGACTGTTTTGGGAGTGAATTGCCACATCCTTCTCCCATTTTTGTGGTGCTGGGGATCAACCCAGGTTCTCAAAAAGTACGGAGCAGCACTCTACCAACTGAGCTAAACCTCAGCCCATGAAATGTCTAGAACAGGTTAATTCATATAGACAGAAAGTAGATTAGTGGTTAACCAAGAACTGGAGAAGTTTCTTTCCAGAATGATGGAAATGTTCTGGAATTAGATAATAGTGATGGTTGCACAACATTCTAAGTATAGTAAAAACCTCTGAATTATAAATTTTAAAATGGTTAAAATAAAAAATGCTTAAAGTAAATTGGATTAAAAAAAAAAAAAAAACAACTCGCCAGGCATGGTGGTGCACGCCTGTAATCCCAGCGGCTCAGGAGGCGGAGGCAGGAGGATCACAAGTTCGAGACCAGAGGTAGTCTGTGTAATTTAACGAGACCCTGTCTCAAAAAGTAAAAAAAAATGGGCTGGGGGCGCAGCTCAGTGGTCCAACACTTGCAAAGCATGCAGGCAAGTTACTGGGTTCAACCCCCAGGTACTGGGTTCAACCCCCAGTACTGCAAAAAACAACAACAACGGAAAAAAAAAAACCTCTTCCCAGAAGGAAAACTCCAGGTCTGGATGGCTTCAGTGGTAAATTCCATCTAAATTTAAGAAAGAAATAAGATCAATTCTACACAAACTCCTAGAAAAAAAAATGAAAGAAAATGTGGCACTTCTCAGCTTTTTCTTTCTTTCTTTCTCCCTAGTACTAGGGGCTTGAACCCAGGGCCTCATGTATGCTAGGCAAGCGATCCATCACTGAGCTACATCACTTGTTGTTGTTGTTAGGTGCTGTGGAGTCAGGTCTAACTTATAGTGACCTTAAGTACATCAGAGCGAAAAACTTCCTGACCCTGCGCCAAGCACATGATTTTTTTTATGTTTAAGCCCATTGTTGCAGACACTATGTCAGTCCATCTACTGGAGGGTCTTCCTTTTTTTCATTGACCTGCCACTCTCTCAAACATGATGTTCTTCTCCAGGGACTGGTCCCTTCTGACAACATGTCCAAAATATGTAAGACGCAGTCTGACCGTCCTTGCTTTCAAGAAGCAGTCTGGTTACACTTCCCCTAGGACAGATCTGTTGGTTCTTTTGATAGTCCATGGTTTATTCAGTATTTGTCTCTGGCACCATAATTCAAAAACATCAATTCTTCTCTGGTCTCCTTACTCATTTTCCAGCTTTCACAACCATATGATGACTGAAAATTCCATGGCATTAGTCAGGCGCACCTTTGTCCTCAATGTGACGTCTTTACTTTTGAACACTTTAAAGGGGTCTTTTGCAACAGCTTTTCCCAATGCAATGCGTCAAAAGACTGCTGCTTCCATGGATGTTGATTGTAGAACCATGTAAAGCAAAATCTTGGACAACTTCAATCTTTTCTCCATTTCTCATGTTGTTGTGTACTGACCCAGTTGGAAGGATTTGTTTTGTTGATGTTGAGGCTCAATCCATGCTGAAGGCTATGTTCTTTGATCTTCATCAGTAAATTTTTCAAATCTTCTTCACTTTCAGCTAGGAGAGTTGTGTCATCTGCGTAATGCAGGTTGTTAATGAGTCTTCCTCCAATCATGATGCTGCATTCTTCTTTATCTTTATGTATTTATTTATTTCAGTACTGGGGGTTGAACCCAGGGCCTCATGCATGCTTTGCGATTCTCTTCTGCTGAGCTGCACCCCTCAGTCTCTTTACTATTTTTCCTCTTAAGACAGGGTCTCACTAAGTTACATAGCCTTCCTCTCGCCTCAAACTTGCCATCCTCCTGCCTCCACCTCCCGAGTTGCTGGGATTAGAGGCATGCACTATTGTGCCTGGCCCCCTAGTCCCTTTAAATTTTTTTTGTTTTGTTTTTTACCTTGAGACAAGTTCTCACTAAGTTGCACAGGCTGCCTCTGGCCTCAAACCTGTGATCCTCCTGCCTCATCAAGTTAAGTTAAGTAATCCCAAATTGCTGAGATTATAGATGTGCGCCATCATGCCTGGCTTCTCAGTTCACTGCTGAGGCCAGCATTACCCAGATACCCAAATCAGACAAAAGATTTGATTATAAGAGTACAAGAAAAGAAATTAATTCATAATGAATGTAGACACATAGATACTTAACAAAATTTTAGCAAATCAAATCTAGCAATAGAGAGAAAGGGAAATGAGGCATGACCAAATCAGGTTTATCCCAGGAATGAAAAGTTTGTTTACCATTAGAATATCAACCAATGTAACTCAGCATACTAACACAATTTTTTAAAAACTATATGATCATCTTATTAGAGTTTATAAAAAATATTTGACAAAATTCAAAAGCCATTCAGCAAACTAAAAGTAGAAGGGATTTTTTTTTTTTTTTTTTTTTTTTTGTGGTACTGTGGGTTGAAGCCAGGGCCTGCTTTGCAAGTGCTGTACCACTGAGCTGCACCCCAGCCCTTTATTTTTTTTTTACTTTTTTGAGACAGGGTCTCACTAAATTAACACAGACTGCCTCTGGTCTCGAACTTGTGATCTTCGATCTTTGCGCCTCTGCCTCCCAAGTGGCTGGGATTACAGGTGTGCACCACCACGCCCAGCTTGAAGGGAACTTTCTTAACTTGATGAATACTTTAATACTTTCTCCCAAAGACTAGGAAAGAGCAAAAATGTCTGCCTTCACTACTTCTTTTCAATATTTTACTGACTGCCCGAGACAGTACAAAGGGATGATGTCATGGATTGGAAAGGAATGTCAGATTGGAAAGGAAGCCTGGCTCAGAGGGACACACCAGGAATCCCAGCACTTGGGAGGCTGAGGCAGGAAAATTGTTAGTTTGAGGCCAACCTGGACTAAATAGCAAGACAAGAGGAAGAAAGAAAGAGAGAAAGAGAGGAAAGTAGGAAGAAAGACAACCCAGATTAGAAAGGAAACTGTTTTTACTCAGAGACGGCATGATTGTCTAATTAGGAAGTTTTAACGTACCTACAAAAACCTATAAAAACTAGTAAATGAATTCACTAAGACAGCGTGATACAAAGTCAATATACAAAAATCAATTACATTTCTATATACTAGCAATAAATAATTAGAAGTAAAAAGTACAAACATACCATGAACAGTATCATCAAGAAACTATTTCTTAGGGATAAATTTAACAAAATATATGTGAGAAATTCTATACAGGGAAACTACAAAACATATTAAATGGATATATTTATGGGTTGAAAGACTCAGTATTTTTAAGATGTCAATTCTCCTCAAATTAAGCTATTTGTTCAAAGGCGATTCCAATAAAATGCCAATTGGTGCTCTCTCTCTCTCTCTCTCTCTCTCTCTCTCTCTCTCTCTCTCCCCTCTCCCTCCTTTCCTCTCTGTCTCCTAGATATAAACAAACCAATTTTTAAAAGAAGAACAAGTTGAAGAACTTACACTATCTGATTTCAAAACTTATTACAAAGCTACGTCACCAGCCAATGTGGTGATGGTATAAGGTCCATCAGTGGAATGTTATGGAGATGCAGAAACACACTAATACATATGGTCAGTTGACTTTTTCCCCAGAAGTGCCAAGGTAATTTAATGGAGAAACAATGTTTTCTAGACATGGTGCTGGAACAACTAGGTATTCATATATTTTAAAAAATGGAACTTCAATTCTTACTACACACTATATACAAAAATTAACTTAAAATGAGTTACAGAGCTAAGGGTAAGATTTTAAATTCTAAAGTTTGGTTGTGGTTTTGGCTGATTTCTTGGACACAAAAAACACAGATGATAAATGAAAAAAAAAAGAAAGATAATGCTGGGCATGGTGGCACATACCTGGAATCCTAGTATTGAGGAGGCTGAGGCAGAGGCATTGTGAGTTTGAGCCCAGCCTGGGGTACATAGCAAGATCCTGCCAATAAATAAATAAATAAATACACAAAAAACCCCCAAACAACAACAACAACAACAACAACAACATCCTTTTCTTTATTCTTTGAAACAATTAAGAAAATTAAAAGACAAGTTATAGACTAGAAGAAAATCTTTTGTTGTTTCGTTTTGCTGATAGTACTGAGGGGTTGAATCCAGGGCCTTGCTCATAGTTTGCTAGTACTCTATCACTGAGCTGCATCCCTGGCTTTCTTTCTTTCTTTCTTTCTTTTTTTGAGACAAGGTCTTGCTAAATTGTGCAAGCTGCCTCTGGCCTCAAACTTGCAATCCTCCTGCCTCAGCCTCCTGAGTCACTTGGATTACAGGCATGTGTTACTGTGCCTGGCTAGAAGAAAATATTTTTAATGCATCTATTTGAAAAACTATTTATATTCAGAAGGTAAAAACAACTTTTATAGACAATGGGGGCTGTTGTGCATGCCTATTATCCCCGCTACTCCTGAGTCTAAGGCAGGAAGATCACAAGTCTGAGACCAGAGGCCACTTGCACAACTTAGCATCTGCCTCAAAAATAGCAACTTGAAAAGGGTCTAGGAGTGCATCCCAGTGGTGAAGCGCTTGCCTAGCATGTGTGAAGCCCTGGGTTCAAACCCCATTATGGAAAGAAAAAAAATTCATATCTTAAAAATAAGAAAATGAGTAAAGTTTTGAGTAAACATATCAAAGAGCTCTATAGCAAATAAGCATACAAAAAGATGGTCAGCATTATTAGCCATCAGGGGAAATGTAAATTATAACCACAATGAAATATCACTACCCACTAGAATGGCTAAAATTAAAAATACCAGCAACACAAGTTTTGGCAAGGATGGGAAACTAGTGGGCATATAAAATGGTAGAACCACTTTGAATAACAATATTACAGTTTCTTATTAAGCTAAACATATATAATTCAACAATTCCACTCTTAGGTATTTATGGAAGAGAACTGGAAATATATATCCACACCAACACTTGTACGTAAGTATTCAGCTCAAATTGTAAACAGCCTAAGTGTCCATCAGTAGATGAATTGATAAACTGGATATGTCTATATAATGGAATAGTACTCAGCAATATGAAGGAAAGAATTAATGAAAATCATAATACTTTGTATGAATCTGAAAAATATCATGATTAGAGAAAGAGTTGAGGCACCAAAGAGTACATATTGTAGGGTTCCCTTTATTTGGAACTCTAGAAAATACAAATCTAACCTATAGTGACAACAGATCAGTAGTTGCTTGCAGAGAAGGGGAGTAACTGAGATTGAGCACAAGGGAACATTTTAGGGTGGTGGAAATGTCCTATGTTGTCATTATGGTGGTAACACAGGTGTATCAGTTTATAAACATTCATTGTACACTCAAAAATGGTACAATAAATTTCATTAAAATTCTATCAAGGGAACCCAGGTGTGGTGGTACACGCCTGTAATCCCAGCACTTGGGAGGCAGAGGCAGGAGGATCAATACAAGTTTGAGATGAGCCTGAGCTACACAGTGAGACCCTGTCTCAAAACACCAAAATAAAATAAAATAAACATTATATTGAGGGCGTGGATGCATAGCTTAGTAGTAGAGTATGTGCATAATATATACAATGTCCTGCTTTCAATCCCCAGCAACAAAAATGGAAAAAAAAATATTGAATCCTCAAAAGTAAAACGTTACTATTATAGAGGATTTAGAAGTTACAGAAAGATAGAAGAAAAAAATCTTGGGGTCCTTCCCAAATGCATTAGGTATTATTACGTTGTTTTATAGAAAGTTTAATTCCAGCTGCTATTTACTGAGGGTTGATACACGTGTGTCTGATAAAGTGCTAAGCATTGTACATACCCACTCTCATTTACTTCTCCCAGAAAATCTCTGATAACATTGTCATTCGTTATCATGAGCAGTATATGAAAGACATTGTATATATTAGTAAATATCCCTACAAATATACTCAATGCGCATAAGATGTGAAGCCAAACTCACATTTATGGGCTATGCACTATAGTGTATGCCAAGCCCTTCTGATGTATTATTTCAATTATACCATGAGGCAGGTATTATTTCTCTTCATAATGAAAAACCTAGGAGGCCTAAAGCTCCAGGGAATCTCAGAGAGGCAGGTTTAGAGTACAGATTCTAAACTGGGCATGGTGGCTCCTGCCTCTAATCCTAGCAACTCAGGAGGCAGAGGCAGAAGAATTACAAGTTCAAGGCCAGAGGCAGGCTGTGTAACTTAGCGAGACCCTGCCTCAAGATAAAAAAAAACAAAAAATGGGCTGGAGGTACAGCCCAGTGGTAGAACATTTGCAAAGTATGTGCAAGGCCTTGACTTCAACACCCAAGCCCCACCAAATGGGGGGAAAAAAAGTGGCTATTCTAGCATCATAGTTCTTGGTTCACATTCTAGCTCTGTCACT
Source organism: Pedetes capensis (assembly GCA_007922755.1). Classification (NCBI taxonomy): domain Eukaryota; kingdom Metazoa; phylum Chordata; class Mammalia; order Rodentia; family Pedetidae; genus Pedetes; species Pedetes capensis. Next base: position 54,308 of record VMDO01001507.1, read on the forward strand.
TGCTATGTGACTTAAGGCATGTTACTTAAACTCCTATATAATTGAACAATAGCAGTCAGTACCTCTGCAGTTTTGCTAAAAGAAGTAAAGGAAAGCATGTATGTACAATTCTTGGCACTTTACTAGGCACACAATAAACCCTCAATAAATAATGGCTGTAGTAAAACTGGTGAAGAGGTTAGAGCAAAATCCCAGGTGTTGCCCGTGAACTTCAGGCCCCTAACTTGAAGAGGGACCAGGATGTCATTGGGTATGTATCCAGAAAGGCCATCAAAAACTGCCTAAGTTGCCAGTGCTTTGGGGCTTATACCTTTTACAGGATTCAGGGATCGAGTATGGTAATAAGCAATGACTCCTTATGTTTTTATGCATTTGACAGTTTATAAAGCACTTTCACATACACTGTGTGGGAGGCATCATTAAAATGCCCTTTTACAGGTGAAGAGACTGAGGGAATCAAGGGAGGTTTCACAGCTATTGGAGAGGGACTGAAACCCAGGGAGCTGGACTCCTTGGAGTCCTGTTCCCCATGATGTTGAGCCTTCCTGGCAGAGGTACGTGTTGTCCTACCCCATCACACTGCTGAGCTTCTGTGCTCGGTGGTCAGCATGTGCAGGAGGGAGGCCTGGTGGGCCAGGCTCCAGGCCAGGGCTTGGGATACATTTGATCAAGAAGAGGACAGTGGGGACAGGCCCTGGTCTCAGTGGGTTGTGCACTCATCAGGCCAGCTGTCTGCAGGGCTGGTTTTCCTGGGGTCACCAGGGTAGAACACACCAGAGCTGAGCCTCCTAGAGGTTTTCCATAGATGCTATGAAGTTAGAGAAAAGGCTAAATCCACATGCAGTGCTAGGAATCAAAAGCATGGTTTCCTGGCAGGCTGGGTGGGGTGGCTAGCACAAGAAAGGACACAGGGAGTGGCTTGGGGTGGCAGGAGTGCTCCATGTCTTGTTTTGGGGCATGGCTACACAGGTGTGTGAAGATGTAAAAATCATCAGCATTTTCACTGGAATTCATCACTGAGGGTTCGTGTACTTTAGTGTATATATGATATATACCAACTTTTTAATGCAAAAAGAAAAAAGAATTTAAAATATGGTGTCACAACAAACAAAACAAAGCAAAAGCCTTTCTAAAATGCATCTTTCTCATCTTTCAACCCTGAAGTAAAGAATTTAACTAACACTGAAGCAGAAGATTTAGGTGTAAAGAGAGTCTCTGTGCTGAAAGGTCTGGAAGCCTCTGGCCCAGGAGCCTCTAATCCTCTCTCTTGGCCACGGGCTGCAATGTCCAGACAACCATGTGTGTGTTGGGAGTTTCGTGGGTTCTGGAAGCTGCAGGGAGTGTGTCCAGGTGACGTTAGCTTCCTCTGACACTGTTTATCTGTCATCAGTCTCGGGACTTGGATGGAGGGTTTGAGCGTGTAATTCTTTCCAGTGAGGGCTGAAATGGCATTTTTATTCTCCACCCTCATTTTCAAGGGCTGGCAATTTTCTGAGATCATTACCATTTGGGCTCCTTCTAGATATGAACAGGAAGGGGACTTTCATGAGCAGAGATCTGAATGGGTCTATTTTTAACCTAAGTTCTCAATAAATACTAGCCTGCAATCAGCCATAAACCTGTGTGTACCAAACAAACAGTGGCTAATTATAGATGGTAAAAGATATTAAAAATGCAAAGGGAAGTTTATAAAAATTAAAGTGGGATGACTAGAACTAGTCATTAAAAAAGAATTATAATGAGTTTGAGTAATACAATTAGAACACTCAATGCAACATACATATATAGTATATAATAATTCATCTATGAAGAGGCTGTGATCATGAGGTATTTTCAAAACCTCTATCCTGTTTGAGATTCCTTCCAGCATAATAGGGGAGCTAGGTGATGAGGATATGGAACTTAACGTTAGAGTCTATTTTGTGCATATTTGAACTTTTTCAGTACAAATGCTTTAAAATGATCAAGCATAGTTAGGCACAAAAAAAACCTTAGTAAAAATGTAAAAGGACAGAATTAATGGGCTATAACCTCTGATCATAATTTAACCAAATTAGTTATGAAGTTATTACAAAAATTCTAATTATGATCATCCCTCTGTTTCCTCAGAGGACTGGTTCCAGGATCCCCTGTGATACCCAAATCTGTAGATGCTCAAGTCCTTTACATAAATGGTGTGATACTTGCATATAACCTATGGATATCCTCCTGTGTACTTTAAATCACCTCTAGGCTACTTATAAGACTCATGTGTTAGTTACCTTTTGCTACTTTGACAAAATACCTGAGCAAGGAAGTAATTTAAGGGAAGAATGATTTATTTTGACTCATGGTCTAAGGGATTATAGTCCATGGTTGGCTGGTGGTATTGTTTCTGGGCCTGTGGTGTGGCAGAACATCATGACAAAATGGCATGGTAGAGCCGAGCTATTCACCTCATGGCAGCCAGGAAGCAGAGAGGGAGAGAGATGACTACTCCTTTTGTTCCATCTGGGTCACCAAACTATTAGCTGGTGCTGCCCACATTCAGGCTAGATCTTCTCTGCTTAGTTAATCACCCCTGGAAATGTCCTCACAGACACACTTAGAAGTGTGCTTTACTAATCTGCTAGGCATCTCTTGATCCAATTAACTTAACAATCAAGATTAACCATCACAGCCTAATACAATGTAAATAGTTCTTATACTATATTATTTAGGGGACAATGACAAGGAAGAAAATCTTATATGTTCAGTACAGGTGTGCTTGTTTTTTGAGTATTTTCAATTCTTGGTTGAATACAAGCATGTAGAACCCTTAGATACAGATGTCCAACTGTATGTAGAAATTAATAAGCACACTTAACCCTTGGATAGGAGAGGAAATCAAAACTAAAATTAAATATTATCTAGAAAACAATGGAAAAGAGAATGTTTTCATTCATTCATTCACTCATTCAGCATGCCTGTATGGAATTTTTGCAATCTGCCTCTGATTGTGAGAATTGAAGAATAGATACGTGGATCTCATAATCACATGAGGTGGATAGACAAAAACAAACTCACACAGTGAGTGATATTTGCTCCACAGACCAAGCAGGCTAAGGGAGAGGGCCATCAGGACGGATGGGGTGGAGCACGAGGCTGGGTAAGTCAGGTAGACAGGGGTTGATTTCTGATTCTCCCCTCAGTGCGACTGGGGACTCAGCTACATATCCTTCAATATTCACAACTGCCCTATGGGGTAGATCATACTGTCCTCATTTTCCAGATGAGGGTGCCTCAGCTTAGGGTTTGGGTAACTTTGCCCAACATCACAATACTAATAGAGGGCAAAGCTGCCTCTGACTGAGACCCTGTGTCCTTCTTTCTGATGCTTGGCAGGTTAAGCTTTAGGATGCTGTTCACAGCCATGGACAGTTGTGACAATGGGGCAGGGTGGTAGAGTAGAGCCCCAATGTGGTTCCATGGTGGTTCCTGGTTCCTGTTAGACACTAGGGATCCTTGGGAAGGAGAGGACCCTTGGTCAGATGCTGCTTCACACTTGGGTAGTATGTTTCCCTAGAAACATGGCTGCTTTTGAGGATCACAGCAGAGCTGGTCATGAAGCTGGGCATAGTGGTTCACACTATAATTCCAGTACTTGAGAGGCTGAGTCAGGAGGATTGTGACTTTGTGGCTAGCCTAGGCTACCTACTGAGACCCTGTCTAAAAGAGAGAGAGAGAGAGAGAGAGAGAGAGAGAGAGAGAGAGAAAATGAGCTGGCCTAGGACACATCATTCAAATCAAAGGAGAATCCAATAATAAGGTGTAGGGAGAAATTGGGAGGAAATTGGCAAAAACCCCCAAACTGGGAAAACGGCTAAATCTAGGGAAAATGAAAGTAATTTGGTTGGACATTTGTACAAAACCCTTCACAAATCCCCTGAACCTGATTGGACAATTGGACTCAAAGCTGATTGGCTCAGGCCATTCCGTGGGCGAGCTATATAAGTTGCTGCACTGCGGCAGCTGGACCCTTTCCCTCCTTTTTCTCACCCGGACCATCGGCAAGGAAAGACCCCCCCCCTTTTTTTTTTTGCCTGGACCTTTGACCACCAACAAGAAAGGACCCTTTTTCGCCCGGATGATGAGGAAACGGCTCTCTCCTCTCTCTCGCCCGGACCTTCAGTGAGGAAAGAAAGAAAGAACGCTCTCCCGCCGCGACCATCAACAAGGAAAGAACTCACTCTCCATCTTATCACTGAAGCAAGAACTCTCTCCTTGTGACCACCGAGACCACCAGCACGGGTGTTTGTCCCTGGAAGGCAAAAGCTCCTGAGGCTTTTCCTTTCTCCTATCTCCGCTGGCATCCCAAGGGCCGCAGGAGTCCTTGCCCCTCACCCAAGGGTCCTGAGTGAATTGTGTTTAATATCTGTGTGCGTGCTGGCGCCACCCGGCCGAACATCTGGGCTGGAATGGGAGGCGTGTGCCTTACATAAGGGGGCCATCAGCTGGGTTTGGTGGTGCACACCTGTAACCCCAGCGACTCAGGAGGCAGAGGCAGGAGAATTGCAAGTTTGAGGTCAGAGTCAGTCTGCATAACTTAGCGAGACCCTGACTGAAGATAAAAAATAAAAAAAAAAGTCTAGAGATGCAGCCCACTGGTAGAACATCGCAAAATATGTGCAAGGCCTTGGGTTCAATCTCCCAGAACTGCAAAAAACCAAAACAGAACAAAACAACAATAGCAAAAGACAAAACAAACAAACAAACAAACAAAAAAAAAAACCCCACACCAAACCAAAAACAACAACAACAACAAAAACCCCCAATAGAACAAAAAACTAAAAAAACCAAAGAGTCCATTAGGCAAGGGTCACCTAGGAATTCCCAATGGTGATGGCACACCTACTGAGTCATCAGGTGTGAACGTATCTAGCACTGTATCTGACACATAGTAGGTGCTCAATCATGAGTTGGTGTTATTTTAATGAAGACTTAACTTGCTTATGCAGGAATTGAATTGGAAGCTGAATTTCCTGGTAGTCTGAGACCAGGAGAGGCCAGGGCCAGGGTTGTGGGAAACAGATGAAGTCTGTTCTTAATGGGGTTCTGTGGAAGCTCAGCAAGTCGTTCTATCAAATTAGCAGGCCTAGTGGACACGAGGGAATGATTCCTTCCTGAGCCTGGACCCTGCCAGCCTTTGTCCCTTGAAAATCAGATTATAGGCAGGGCATGGCCAGGGAGGAAACTGAGCTAACACAATTTCCAGCTCTGGTTTGTCCATCTCAGCCTGGGAGTGGGCAGGGAGGAGGCGTGACAGAGGGAAAGCCAGAGCCTCTCTCAGGAAATGACAAATCCAAGAAAATGACCAGGATGAGCCTCTATCCCTGCTTTGCTGTGGGCCCATCCTGGAATCAGTGAGCTGGTCTCCATGGTGTTCTTATCCAGCACCAGTCACAGCCGCCCCCCAGCCTCCTCTGGAGGGAGACGGATGCAGGCTTTCCTTCCACATCTGTGATGCCGTCACCAAGTTCAATCTCCTAGTGAGGGGGTGGTGAGGGCCTGGCAAGGCATTCCATCAGTATCAATTCAAAGCCAGTCGCCTAGATTGTAGCCAAGGCCGCTGATCACTTGCCATAAACTAGATTTTGAATCTGGGAATTCTTCAGCCTTAGTCTCCCCATCTGTAAATGAGATTTATGACCCCGCAGTAGGCACTGAGCTTGGGTTCTCAGCCTCCATCCATCTGTCCCATTGCCAGGCAAGTCATGATCTTCCAGGTGGGCTCTGACTCTTGCCTTTGCTGCCTCAGGAGCTGAAAGCCTTGCCCTGGCCAGGGTGGTCCAGGCAGAGCTGCCCTTCAGAATGCCCTTTAGAGACTTCAGGAAGCGTTTCTGGTTTTACTCCCCAGATGGGAACAAAGCAGTGGTGTTGCCTTGAATGACGGGGACCTCAGTGCCTCGGAGGAAGCCAGCCTGAGACAAAGCAGACACACGTGGGGGGTAGAGCCTAGAGAACTGCACAGGAAGAGCTAGAGCCCCAAGAACGCTTCGGGCTTCTCTGTCATGGAACTTTTCAGTTATCTTGGCAGCCAATAAAACACCATCATTGTTTCTTGCAGTTTGAGTTGCATTTTCTGACACTTGTCACCACCAGATCCTCAGGGGCCAAGGCTTCTTTCAGGCTTCAAAGAGCTGGCACTCCTGATGGGAAACTGGCTTGTCATTTCCACCCAGTGGCTGCAGGCACACCCTGTGTGGCTCACTGCTGGACGAACCCACTCTCTTTCCACAGGAAGGGAGGCTAGGAATCTGAAGATTCCTCTCATTTCCCACCCACATCAGTAAATTGAGAGGATTGGGAGTTTTTCTAGGCTGGTCAGCAGAAGCCTGTCCACAGAAAATGATGGAAAGGGGAGGAGAACAAGTTCCAGCAACTCATCTCAGTGAGCCACGGCAATCGCTTGTCAACTGCTTCCTGGCATTTGCACTCAAGACAGCGGGCTCATTTGTTATTGTTGTTGTTAGGTGCCGTCAAGTCAAGTCCAATTCATAGTGACCCTATGTACAGCAGATCGAAACACTTCCCGATTCTGTGCCAGGCACACGATAGTGGGCTCATAGAACCATTTTATTCAGCTTTATTTCCCAGCACTCAACACTGACCGGCACATGGGAGAATTTCAATAAAAATTATGGCTTTACTTCCCAGGATCTGGGCCCTTCTACCAACTTCCACAAACTCAAGATTGTGTATTTTGGGTTGTCAGTTTGGAGGGGGCAGGTTAGGTTTTGGGGATTCAGCAACTATCTACCAACTACTGTCTATGAGTTAGGTACAGTGCGACATATATTTCCTCATTTGCTATCCAAAACTACTCTAGATAATTTTATGCCCACTTCTTAGAGAGAAAAACTGAGGCTCAGTGAGGTTAGATAGCACTTTAAAATCATACAGCTATTACAATGTTAGGAAGAAAACACCTGTCTTCTAGTTGCACTGTTGGTGATAAACTTCTGGTCAGGTAACAGAACACCAGAGTCCCTGAATCTCTCTTCTCACTTCCATTGTGATGAAAGCCTTGGCCAGTGTGGCCACGAACCTCTTTAGGCAGCAGAGGAAGCAGTCTGGGAAATGACAGTGGAGGTCCGTGCAGTCAGCCTTCAGTCGACTTCAGGGCATCCTTGGCCAGCCCTGAGTTTCCAAGCCTAAAGGGCCAGAGACAAGCATGCACCATTTGAGGGCAATGGGCCACATGCAGAGTCCAAGCAGGTGAAATTGACCCAGGTCCTGTATGAAACCAGCAGCATAAAGAGCAAGTTCTCAAGGGCAACCCACATGAGCATTCTCCTCCTTTCTTTTCAGTTTTTCATTTTAAACATCTTTATTGGGATATAATTTGTGAATAATAAAATTCAGGCATCTAAAGTATACAACTCGATGCTTTTTAGTATATTGACTGAGTTGTACAAGCATTGCTATAATCCCCAAACAAACTCCACATCCATTAGCAATCACTCCCTATCTCCCTCCTTTCCACCTGGGCAAACTTAGTCTACTTTCTGTTTCTGTAAATTTGCCTAGCCTAAACATTTCATATAAACTGAACCATATGATGAGTTGTCTTTCGTGACTTGTTTCTTTCACTGGGCACTGAGCGTGTTTTCAAGGTTCATGTTGTAGCATGGATCAGTGTTGCCTTTCCCTTTATGGAATCTTAATATCCCACTGTATGGATATACCACATTTTGTTTATCATCAGTTGATGGATATTTGGGTTGTTGTCTACCTTCTGGGTATTATGAATAATTCTGCTAGGAACATTTATGTATAAGATTTTGTGTGGTCTCTCCGTTTATGTACTCACTCCATCCTCCTCTTATGGGTAACAACTCTAGTTGTTATATATATATATATATATATATATATATATATATATATATATATATATCTTTTGTTTGATGTGCTTATGAAAAGTGTGTATTCCTCCTTTGTATGCATGCATTTTTCATTTATGTACATGGTATCTTGTTTTGGTTCTTATTCTGTATGATCCTTTACTAGCACTGTGTTTTTAGGATCCATCCACATTGCCATGAATCCATCTGAACTATATTTCCATCAGCTATGTGGCCCCTGGGTGTGGGTTGCTATGACATTTTGCACACTTGCCCCCACGTGAAGGAATACTTCCTTGCCTTCAGCTCCCTGTTACCACCCACAGATCCAGAATGGATATCCCAGTGCATTATCTGCTCCAGGACTGGGTGGGAATGCCTAGAACACATGTGGATTGCTGTCTCACAGATTGTGTGGTCACCTCCTGTGAGGCGGGGCTGGATTGTGAACAGTCTTTTCCCTGTCAGTGGGCAACAAGATTAGGATATGAGGAGGAGAAAGAATTGTGGTTTTCACACACAGAAATAATAGCTAAAACACACTTGCCATGCAGGTTTGCAAAGCCTCAAGACCTCTGTGCTGAGATGCTCCTGCCCACTAAGGGCAGAAATTGGCCCATCTTTTTATTCCATGTCCCACAGCATTTGCCAAGTGTCCAGAGCACTGATTCCCTTGAAGTATTTTGGCCTTATTTAAATGAGGGCATTCTTTATCCCTCATTGATTGAGGTTCTGAATGGAAATATCTGTCCCAAGAATTTAACTTTGTTCTTGGGGTGCAAAGACCTTTGACCTACAATGACCAATTTTGTGTTTTGTAACTGGGGAGAAGTGCCTGGAAGGAACTGGTTCCTGAAACCCTTGCTAGTACTCAGGATTACCAAGGGAAGGGAAGGGAGAATTGGAATGATTACAGCTGATAGCTGCTGCTGCTTTTTTTTTTTTTTTTTTTTTTTTTTTTTGGTAGTGCATGCTGGCCTGGGACTTGCTATGTATATGTAGACCAGGCTGGCTTCAAACTCACATCAATTCTCCTTCCTCAGCCTCCCAAGTGCTGAGATGACAGGTGTGTGACACCACACCTGGCTTTAGGGCTGGTAGCTTCTAAAAGAGATTAAAATTCTAGGTAGAGGCACCAGAGATATTTCTTCCCAGGGGAAAGTTCCTGTATTTTGGTATGATCAGCCATCTGGGTAGAGCTTAGGGCTCTCCCACCACTGTGGGACCCTGAAGAAGAGTGTTTCCTTAAGGGTCTCACCTTGAGCCACCCTGCATCCCTACACCCCATGTGCCTCCTTACACAGCAGATGGGCATCATCAGAAGTTTTTTTGCAAAGAATTCATTTGTGTGTAATGTGAATCCCTTTGTCCTCATTTTGGTTTCCTGAGTTTGGAATTTTCATAATAGGCTTTTCTTAAAGTGAAAGACATAGCCCTGCTTGACAGACCACAGCCAGAGTGAGCAGTGCAGTGCTTGGATGTCTCAGCACATCGCTGTCACAGTCCAGGAGGCCTGATGGTAGCTGGGAGGGGAAGCAGTGGCTGTGAGGGCCAGGACCTCCGTCCAGCTGCTGCCACTTCATTCACCTCACTGTGGTTCATAACTAGTTCAGTGGAGTGACTTCTGCGGCTAGTTTTACTCAGAAATATTTAGGACAAAAAGGGAACCTTGATTTTGCAACCCTGAGCTTCATTTCCATGTATGTTCCCATAAATGCTGAAAGGAAATAGATTAGGAGAAAAAAGGACATTTTCAGAGAAGTCACAAGGACCCCCTAATAGTACTTGTCCCCAGTGTTTTTCTTAGTAGCAGCATCATGGACAGCGGGGTCAAAGGTGAACAGGTCATCAGACCTGAAAGACAACATGAGCATACTGACAATGCTAGCATCGCTTTCTACCCAGCACTCTTTGTGTACTGGGCACTGTGTGAGTTGCTTTCTATGTTTTCATGAATCCACACAGTAACAATGCAGGGCAAGGCTCATCTCAGTCTTCTATGAAGAAATTCAGGTTCAGAAGAGTTAAGTGACTTGGCTCCTGTCAAAAGCAGAGAGTTTACTGAAGTCTCTCTGTCTTTATTTATTTTGGTGTTGGGGATTGAACCCAGGGTCTTGCACATACTAAGCACATGCCCTACCATTGAGCTACACCCCATCCCTCTCTGGCTTTAAAGGCTGCAGTCTTCCTTCTACCTCATGCTTCCAGGACCCCTACTTTCCATTCGCCCCAGGCTCTTGTCTCTTTCTGACTCACTAGTTCTGCTCTTCTGAGGTGACTGAGCTCTGACTCCAAGCATGGGGGAAGGAGGTTCCTTGGCACCAAGGAACTCAGGGCTCAAGGAGCCAGTTCATAGAGTGTGGATAAACTTGGGAATTCCCTCTCTTCTGGGACTGAGGGGCAGCAGAAGTTGGAGATCAGTGCCCAGAAATGGGCAGAGAGGGTACAGGAGAGTATGGGGCATAAGACCCAGGTGGAGCACAGAAGCTCCTTCTCAGTCTTGCCCTCTGATCCCGTTGCTCCTCCCAGAGTGGGGCCCACAAGCCTTCAGGGAAGAAATTCAAACAGCAGAAGGGGTCTGGGAAACTGGGCAGTGGAACCCCTCCTGAGCCCTAATGTCACAGAAGGCTAAGACAAAGGAAGTCCCTATACCTGGACCTGGCGGGTGTCCAGACATGTGTGCGGGGCTCAAGTTTTCCCTGCAACAACCTGAATTCCTGAGCTGACTGCTTGTGGGGCTAGAAGAGGGAGAATGAGGAGGACAGAGTGAGGGATGAGATGTTCTGGGAGGAACCTGGGGTCCCCTGAACTCTGGCACGGGGTGGGACAAAAGGGAAGAACTGCAGGGCTCTGATGTCCTGTTCTGGACCAGTTGCCCACCTGATGCAGCTTGCAGGACCTGACAGCAGGCAACCAGGTTTTGGCTCCCTTGGCCCTAGGAGGACTGCAGTAGGGGCAGCCCTAAGGGATTGGCTCCACCCAGACTGCAGAAGCACAGTGGTCTGCCTTTGGGAGCCTAGGGATCATCTTAGGCCTTCCCGTTACTTTAGATTTCGAAGGTGGAATACTGAAGCTTGAGGAAAGTAGAGAGCTGGCACCAGGAATTCCAGGACTCAAATGGGTTGTCATGAGGCCTGTCATGAGGCCAGGCACTCAAGGTAGGGGTCTAGCCAGAGATCTTCCTGCCTGTCAAAGCCTTGACCCTGGTCCCATAGGCATCCAGAAGAGAGCCCTTGGTCTATTGTTGGGTTAATGATAAGAAGAGCCAATTCTAATTACACCAGAAAGTCTATTACCTCATTTGACACAAATTAGCTGATCATCTTAAAAGTAGACAGAGCTTGGTTTTTTACACCTGATGCCCCAGAATTCCAGTCTATCCCCTAAGTTTGACTTCTTTTTGAAAGAGACCCTAGAGTGACCATTGTGGGGAGGCAAGAGAGTAAGGAGGGGGGTAATGAGCAATGTATAATGAAATGCATGTATGGAAATATCATAATGGAACCCATTCAGTTGTACACTAAAAATTACTAATAAGATTACTGGGGAAAATTGAAAAATAAAATAAGTTTAACTAAAAGGCAGGTCACTCTAGGCACTCTAGGTCACATTTCCCACTGGTGGTCTGCCCTTGCAGGGCTCCCATTCTTCGTCTCGGCTCCTCCCTCCCCTGCCCTGCAGTGCATCATCAGGACCAGTCTAGCCAGCCCTTTCCTTCCTTCAGAGGGGAAGCCAAGAACTCAACTTTTCCTGCATGCCTTGTTCCATGTATAGTAGCCTGGAAGATGAAGAAGTGTAAGTGTAGTGTTTAATAGGCAGGGGGTTCAAACCCTCACCCCTCAGGAATAACTTGTTATCAGCTGGTCTTGGGAAGTGAGTTTGACTCCTGGACTTCAAATCAGGGGAGAAGAGTCAGTAGAAAGAAGGTAGCTGCTGATTCTGGCTCTATTGCTGCCTGAGAAATATGTGGAGCACCCTGGTGCAGTGTGGAGACCCACGCCTGGGACATCTCCATGGATCTCTCCATAGAAGGGCAAGCTGCAGGAACTGAGATTTGAGCATTGGCCTTTGTGCTGACTCTTGCCCCCATAGTCAGCTAGATGTGGAAGGAGACAGAGCCCTGGCCAACTGTCTCCCTCCTGGTGCTGACCTCCATCCCTGGTAAGAACAAGCCTATAAATCCCAGGCCAGGCAGCTGGTTGAGGAATAAAATAACAGTTTCCTTTGAACTGGGATGTTTAGCCCTTAACTGGTATCACGGAATCAAAAGAGACCCCAGGGCAGGTGCTGGAGAGGGGGCACTGCAGCACTTACCTAAGTGCATGTAGGTGCATCATGGGGTCCTATGCGACTCCAGAAGCATGAGACTAGTTACAGGTTAGGACTGAGACAAAGATAAAGGGATATGCCTGGCACTGTGGTGCACTCCTGTAATCCCAGTGACTCGGGAGGTGGAGGCAGGAGGATTGCACATTTGAGGCCAGAGGCAGTCTGTGTAACTTAGCAACACTCTGTCTTAAGATAAAAAATAAAAAATGGGCTGGGAGTGCAGTTCAGTGATAAGAGTGCTTGCAAATGTATGCACAAAGTCCCAGGTTCAGCTCCCCAGAACCTTAGAAAACAGGGAGGGGATATGAACTGCAAGTTACTCATCACAGCTAGTTTAGGGAAAAAATCTTACCAAGACCCAACAGTCAAAGAGAGAACAATGATTTGTGCTTACATCTGGGCAGATACCATTCAAAACTTGTCCTTTCCTTTTCTTATGACTTCAAGGGGTTTGGGGTTTAGCTCAATTGATAGAATGCTGTTTTGTGCACTTTGAGGCCCTGGGTTCAATACTCAGCACTGCAAAAAATGGGAGAAGGACCTAGTAGCCCACTCCCTAAATAATCCCAAAATATTCAGCCATTGAAAACTCTATGAATAGCAGAGAAGCACTGACACAGTGTCGGGCAGTGTTTCATCTGTTGTACGTAGGGTCACTATGAGTCAGACCTGATTTGACAGCACCTAACAACAACAACAAATGACTTGAAAGGTCTTCTATTCTGAAGTCTCTGCCTACCTAAAACTTGAAGAATTTGGTTCTGACCCTCTAGTCCCTTTTATCTTTCCTTCCTGTCCCCTAACATGTTTATTGCTCTTCTCTGAACACCATCTAAAGGATTTAATTACATCTCCCAGATGCTAAGCACCAGGACAGCTTTCAGTAACCGAGGAATGGTCAGAGTTGGTAAGAGAGGTACAGGCTCTGAGGGATTTTCTAAAGGCGAGGGTGGTCCTAGTTCGGTTCTTTTTCTTTTGCCAAAGCCTCTACCCAATTCAACCTGCCTCTTCACAGGCCATTTGCAATCCCTTGCTATCGCTACGTGCTGTAATCAAAGCCCCAGCCGAAGTCACACTTGGTAAAGGTGAGGAGGTCAGGTAGGAACCACATCCAGGAAGCCAGCTGTGAGGAGAGCATTAGCCTCAGAGGCCTGGCCCACCATGACTTGGCAGTGGCCTCTCCTCCGCTAAAAGGAAGAAGCAGAAGCGGCTGATGGAGCTACTCACTTCCCCTCTCCTTCAGGGTCAGCTCAAAATGCTTCCTTAGGCTTTGACTCTTCTACACGCTGTCTCCCCCCACCGCATTCTAGCTTCTCTTCTGGCAGATGGGTTTTCCTTCTGAAAGCTTTTCCCTGCAAATATAATTCCATTGCTTCTTTTCCACCAGCAATGCAAACCCTGTCCTCTCATATTTCTCTGCCTACCCTCTCCACCTGCCACGCACATGCTCCCACATCTCTGATCTGTCTCTGTGCTGAGGCGTTGGGGGTGGCGGTGAACTCCACTCCTTTCCCCTTGGCCTAGACTTCCTTTTTGTTTTTGTTTTTAATGCTTTAGTTTCTTCTTGAATCAGATGCTTAGAGTATTTCACACACACTCCCACCCACCACCCACACAGTCCTGCATGGAAAACACTGGTCAACACTCTTCTTTGGCTCACATGCAGCTTTTCCATGGCTTGCCCCTTTCATGGTTCTTAGGGCTGGCCCAGCACCAGGTCAGAATTTCCACTCCAAAGACCAGAGAGAAGTTTGCCATCCCAGCTCTGGACGTCTGGATCATTCTGAGTCTACGATATGTAGACTATAGTTTAATAAAACCTGCCCCTCCTCACCTTACCCCTGCAGACTTGCCATCACAAGCAAGGATGCATGAGGCCTCTGTCAGCCTGGCCTGGCTTGTTTTTTTAAGCTTCCAGTCATCAGACAAAGCTGGCTCCCCAAGTCAGAGGTGGTGCCAAAGGCCATAATCTTAGCTTTATCAGGTCCACTATTATGGAGATAATTTAGTCTTTTCCTATGGTTTCAGATTAAGACTTGTGAGTAAACAGTGAACTCATTCTCTGAAGGAAAACTTACTTTCCCATGTTCCTTGACAGACCTCATCCAAAAATGGCCTTCTCTGCGGTCTGCACATTGGTATCATATCAGCAAAAAAGAGAAGATGTGCTAATGACAGCAAACACTGCCGTGCTTTCTACGTATTGGGTATCATTTGAAGACACTGGTGGTGGTATTAGGGGCCATTGAACCTGGTCTGACTCATAGTGACCCTATGTACAACAGAAAGAAACTCTGACACTGTGCCATCCCTGGCACTATGTCAGTGCTTCTCTGCAGTTCATGGGGTTTTCAATGGTTGATTGTTTTGGAAGTGGATTGCCACATCCTTCTCCCATTTTGGTAGTGCTGGGGATTGAACCCAGGGCCTCAGAGAGTGCAGAGCAGCACTCTAACAACTGAGTTAAACCCCAGCCCATCACTCAAAGATACAGACATATATAGGTAACTTATTGTATAATTACTACATTATTCTTTTACATACACAAATAGCTCCTATATTTGTTTTATATACCGCATAGATATGCTCACTGAATCCTCTGACAATGTGTGGACATAGGCATTCTTCTCGTCCCCTTTCACAGAGGAGCTTGAGGCTCTGAGCTGTTGTATACCTGCCAAAGATCTTGGCTCACTAACTGGCTCTGGTAGGTGTCTCAAGAATGAGAACTCATCAAAGTGGGACCAAAAGAGCCCTCTGATACCCAGGGACACACATGTGCAGGTGCTGAAACAAAATGAAGGACATTTTAGAGTTGAGGGATCTCTGTTTCATAGTTCCCAGGACTCGTCCAGCTACTTCACTGAAGAACCAGTGCAGGATCTACTTCTCTTACCAGTTCAATTCTATGCTTACTCACAGGTCTCTTTTAGGAGAAAAAAAGACTTAGCCATAACTATTTTAAGTTGGGATCTTGAGGAATCTAGAAATGTTAGAAAACATTGACTCTTAGTCATGAAGAGCAAATACGGAAGTGAAATAAAGAGGCAGGGGCAGTTGTCACTAACCAGCGTAGGAATAGTTAAGTAGGGAGATACAGGTCACCCTGTGAAAGCCTGTGCCAATCACCAACTACACAGTTGCCTGTTTTATGGCATGTTTAAGTATGTTGGCATTCTGGTCATTACATACTTTTTCTATTTTTCTATGGTATTTATGCATTCTAGCAAAGGGGTCTGCAGAGAATTTCTCTGCATTTTTATTGACTTCCATCATAAATTAGGAATTATACTTGGGGACTTTGGTTGGAGTTTTTGTTTGTTTGTTTTGGCAGTTCTGGGGACTGAACCCAGGGCTTTATATGCGTCAGGCAATCACTATATCACTGAGCTACATCCCTCACCTCCATCTTTTCTTTCTTCCAGTACTGGGGGGCTGAACCCAGGGCCTTGTGTATACTTTGAAAGTGCTCTACCACTGAATTGCACTACCAGCCCCCCATTTAAAAAAGTTTTTGAGTCAGGGTCTCACTAAGGTACACAGGCTGCCTCAGGCCTTGAACTTTCAATCCTCCCACCTCCTCCTCCGCCTCCTGAGTTTCTGGGATTACAAGTGTGTGCCACTGTTCCTGGCTGGTTGCAGAATCTTGATGACTAAATGTTTTAGAGGCCACTCCTGAGGCATGTTGAATGCTAGCTCTATGGATCAGGAGGCTGCTGAACCCACCTGGCACCTCATTTCTTCTACTGCAGAGTCTTCCTAATCCCCTTTCTCCCAAAGGTCTTCTCTTCCAGCTTCCCTAGACCACAAGACTTCCCCTATGTCCAAGGACTCTGTGGGAGCACCTGGGTATCGTAGTATTTTATTGTCTTTCCCTGGCTTTGATGGGGTGATAACAGGCAGAGAAAGGGAGAGAGGAAGGTACTATTCTGTACCTCAGCTGTAATAGCCCATGAGTTCTTGGCTTTAGGGGTATGAAGAGTCATTTCTTAACTTCGGTAATTTTAAATATTACGTATCTCACTTCCTTACAACATGGTAAGCTCTATAAGACCCTCTGTACAGTGCAGGTAAACCCTGTTATTGAATCAGGTAACTCCTCCTGCTCATCTCTGGTCATATTATGGCCATATGCTTTCATTCTAAGGAGCAACTTGCCACCTTTGTACTAACAATGAAATACAATTAGATGGATTATGATTTTCATTTATACTGTGCAAGCACTGTTCTTTTTTTTAAATTAAAAATGACAAGACAGGTGCAGTAGCACATGCATGTAATCCTACCAACTCAGGAGGTGAAGGCAGAAAGATCCCGAGTTCAGGTCAGAGGCAGCAAGACCCTGACTCATAACATTTTTAAAAAATGGGCTTGGGGATGCTCAGTGGTAGAGCACTTGCGAAGTTTGTGTGAGGCCCTGGGTTCAACCCCAAATATCTCCTCCCAAAACCGAAAAGAATAAACAAAATCCCTTATTTGAATTCATGTCATTTCATTCTAGCATGAATGCTCAGAGACAAATGAGCACTCTGAGTGGAATATCCTACCTGAGAGGACAACACTTTCTCCAAAGCCATTATTTTGATGCTAGGAGTGGTGACCTGTAATCTGAAAACTCTAGAGGTTGAGGCAAGAGGACCAGTATGAGACTGGCTTGGGCTACATAGCAAGACCATGTCTGGAGCCGGGTGCAGTGGCGCACGCCTGTCATCCCAGCAGCTCCGGAGGTGGAGGAAGGAGGATGGCAAGTTCGAGACCAGAGGCAGTCTGCGTAATTTAGCGAGACCCTGTCTCAAAAAGTAAGAAAATGAGCTGGCGGTGCAGCTCAGTGGTCCAGCACTTGCAAAGCATACAAGCGCAAGGCCCTGGGTTCAACCCCCAGTACCACAAAAAAAAAAAAAAAAAAAAAAAGGAAGATCATGTCTCAAAAAACAAACAGACAAACAAAAAATCCCAGAACTAAGGAGACTGAGGCAGGAGGATCATAAGTTCAAGGCCAGCCTGAGCTACAAAGGGAGACATTGTCTCAAAAACAAAACAAAAATAAGCAAAAACCCAAAGCCACTATATCCTGCCACTGAGAGCAAGTCTAGGACTCAGCAAGCCTGGCTTCACCTTGGTGTCTCCACACTGGCACATGGCCATACTCAGTTCATAAGGGAAGGACAGCCTTCCTTCGGAAGTGGCTGTTTTCCTGACAAGTCTTGACAAGAATTTTTCAGCTAACTGGAGAAGGTAGTTTTATAGGCAGGAGATGGGTTTTGCTTTTTTTTTTTCCTAAAGAAAAAAAATGTTTGCAATGCATGCCTGAAACAGGTCAGGAAAATTAATCTGATATTTGGAAATATCAGAAAACAACCTGGGGGGAGGGTGCTGGTTGTTACATCACTTCATTGCAATGCTTCATAAATTCCAACTATTAACAGTGTCAGTTACAGGATCTCACCATCCTGAGTCCCTGTAAAGGAGACCAGGCAGATGCCACTTCCCTAACCTACCTTCTGTTGCCAGATGTGACCTTTGTCCCAGTACCCAGAAGTGACAGCGATCACTGCCATAAATGTGGAGTCTGTCTTCCAGTCTTCAGCATGGCTTTGAATCAAGTTTCCAACTGGGCAAGAATTAAAACAACAAAGAAATAAAGGAGGAAGGGTGTCTAAGCAACCAAGTCTTCCCTGGAAGAGAAGAGGAAGACAGGAGGAGTGAATAACAGGTTTATTTGCATACACACAAGAGAAGAGTTAGCGTTGCTGGGTGAGAGGAAGCAGGGCTGTGAGGAGGTAAGGCTTCAGCAGAGGAAGGCACCTTGACAGACAACACAGACTCTCAGCTTATTAAATTGAGCAGTTGCAAACTTCATTTGCCCCAAGCCAACAACTTGTTTAACTCATTTACCTGCTGTTCACGAGAACCATTTACAAAACCAGGTGGGAAATAAAGTAGAGAGAAAGGGTTTTACATATCTGGACCTGCCACTTAAAACTTTATGTACAAGATGTAGGAAAAAACCCTAAGAGGCACTTCCAAATATTTCTTCTTCTAATCAGTGCCATCTGTCTTGCTAAGAAAAATAACTATCATGGAAGAAGTCAGGGATCAAACATGTCTCCAAAGTTGGGGTGTCAACTCTACAACGCTTTAGGCAAAGGGACCTTGGGAGTAGGTCCTGCCAGGTTTCTAGGACCACAAGTAAACACCTAAGATCTCTGGAAATGAGGGTGGAATGGCTAAAAGAAACATCCATTTTTCAGCCTGCTTCAGGGAATATCTCATGGGCCCCGTCTCAGCTGAACCTGTGACGCTGGAAGAGTTTCTCCCAAGGATGCAAGGCATCCTTCTAAAAAGACCTTTTTTGTCTTCTACAGTAATTAAAATGAACTCTGATTTGATGACATTCTCTGTTGAGTTACCTAAATGATATAGGCTTTTAACATGAAAGACCATGTTCTCCGTTTGGGGGGCTATAACTACCAAAAGCTAGTACCCAAGGGAATTTCACTTCTTTTTCTCCAAGAAGATATGTGGATTGTCTTTAGAGAAGTCAGGAGAGGTTATCTACTATTTAAATTAAAATGAAACAAAATACAAGGGCTAGGAATGCTTACTAAGAAGGGGAAGAGAAACACACAGAGTGGTGATATCATTTTTTGTATATAAAGGATTAAAAAATTCCAATTTAATACATTTTGGAAAAGCAAATGTAAAATGACTAGGGCTTATAAAACCAGAATTTACAATTATCTGTGAATAGTCAAAGACAAATCATAGAACCATTTTGATTACAAATCCAAAGTAATCCTAATGTTGGTTACAGAATCACTGTCTCACTCCCCATAAGAGTCCAGTTGTTGAATTGTATGCCACCTCCACTCTACTCACGTCCATCTCCTAACAGTGCTTCCACACCCCAGCCACATCACACATCTACTAGGCACATTTTCCCTTCCACAACTTTCAGCAAGACGGTATCCTCTCTTGGCTCACACCAACCACTTTTCTTTTATAAAGAACCCTGGCCCCCATGCTGGCCTTCATCCATTCTTCAGCCTCCACAAGTGTTCTCCTATTGGTCCTAGTTCCAGCAGGATAGGTCCTTGTTTAAAAGAAACGCTGGCTCAGTGAGGCCACGTGAGCCTCCCTATGCCAATCCCAGTTGGGCTCCTAGCTGTCTAGCACCCTTGCACACTAGAAAGTTACACTGGTCTCTCTTTTTCTCCTTTCTTGCCTTTAGTGATGTCAGTGCCAACAAGACATCTGGTCATTCCTATGTCTTCTAGTTTTGCACACTTCATTGATCACTGAGGGGCTGCAACCACCACTACAATGCTGAAAATCTCTTGGTCTTTTCTCCTCTCAATTGTTATCTCCCTCAATAGAACTCATTCTCTTCCAGGAGCCAGGGGTCAAACCAGAGATCCTCTCCCCACACTCTCTGCTTCCTAACAAACCTACTTGATTAGAAGCTGTCACTTTGACATGGCTCGTATTCTGCAAAGTTCAGTCAGAAACCCTATAGCTTCTGTCAACTGCAAGCCTGAGGGAAGATGCCAGTCCCACCAATTCTGTCAAGTGGTTTTGAGCTGAATTAAAAGAATATAGTACCACATTCTGCTCTTCACTACACTTCTTCATTAACATACCTCAAACATCCACTTAGTAGTTTGAGCACAAAGCTCTCAACAGCTCTTTCCCCCTTCTTTCCATATGCCCAAATTCCATCACTTGGAGCCAAAGAAGCACCTGCTGCCTCTTTGGAACTAGCACCCGCTGCCTCTTAGGAACTAGCACCTAACAGTTAAAGTGTGTTGTCCACAACTAGGTATACTGTATGGCCTCCATACAGCACAGACTGTCACACTGCTCAGTTTGCAAATAGTAAAATTTATTAGGGCTCTAGATGCTCTTGAATCTGATTTTAAGTGCTAATCTCTCGTTAACATTTAAAAACGCTCCACTTTTAGTATATCCACATTAAATGCTCAATAAAGAAGTGTTACTTAGAGAAAACATGGAAAATTTCTTTAAGAAAGGAGCCATGCTTTCTCCTCCATCACAGCCAATGGGCTGAAGGCCTCTTTCCATTCTCCCAGCATAAATCTACAACTTGCTGGTAGCACAATCTGGTCTAATAGGCACTCACTGTTGAGACCAGAACACCTATGGCATGTGAACAGGTGAGATGGCAAAAACTAAGGACTCATAGGTCCTTGCTGATAGACAACCAAAAGAAAGGTCTCATGAGACAATGAGCTCATATGGGCTGGTGTGCACATACACATAAGAACAAGTCAAATGTCCTAATAAGAGTCCACTTTCACAGAACCCTGCACAGTTATACTATGCTCACGTCTCACTAGAGAGGAGCCACTTGGATTTTCCTCCTCGCTTAACACAGCACATGCCAATGGCCAGCTAGACATTCTGACCCATTGGTGAATGGTGAATGGTGAATAGAAGGGAGCAGCAGGAGACACAAAATTTCAGGCCCTGGTTTTATGTGCCTTTAATACTTTTTTCCTTTCCTCTGTGTTTCACTAAACAAGAAAAAAAAATTTTTGTAAGGCTACTTTTTGTAGCTTTTTGTTTTCCCTTTGTATTTATCATGTTTTTAATTTCTTCTCTGAGGAAGAACTCTCTGGATCTGTGTCTTCCAATTCAACTCGGTGCCTTTTGAGACCACTGTGGCCATAAATGGCCCTGCTGCTGTCTGTGGCTGAGGAGTCAGTGGGGTCTTCTCTTGTTCCAGTATTGGGGATCTCACAGGCCATTTCAGACCCACAACAATCTTTGTGTAGGAGCGTCCCTGTCATGGACGAGTTATCATGGTCAGTATCTGAGTGTCCTGGGGAAGAGTAGGCCACTGCCTCCAGCTCCCCAAAGTTCTGCCCATTGTTGTGGGGGTGAGGGAGTCGGGGGTGTAAGCGTCCATTGTTGTGGTTGGCACAGATGGTTTCAAGGCTCCTCTCCTCACTGTCATCAGACTGGGTCCTGGGACAGTTGAGAGACCCGCTGTTGAGAGTGGAGCCAGATGCCTTGGGGACAGGAGGAGAGGGTGGCTCCTCTGCCCGGTTGCTCAGTGCCTTGCTCAGGGCCTTTCCATTGAGCTTCTTGGTTTCAAAAGAGTGTTCTATAGAGCCACCACTGTTAGTGTCCTGAGAGGAGCCCTCGGGGCCCTCTGCCCAAAGGTGGCTACTATGCTCATGGCCTGGGCCACTGCTGGGATTTCTAGTGGAAAGCCCTTCTTTAAAAGCCTCCTTGCTGCAGCCTTCAGGGGGCAGGTCCTGGCTCCTCTGGGTCATGGCTGTGTTTAGACAGGCGTCCTTACTGGAAGAAGGGGCTGGGCTATCTTTGTGACTAGTTCCTGCTCTTCCTTCATCATCCCCTGTTATTAGGGAAGTCTCTCCATCTTTGTTGTTTGAGTAGGAGATGTAGGAGTAACGGAGCCATTTGTAAGCTTTATAAATCTTTCGTTCAACGGATTCTATGTCAGAAGTTGGTGAGGCCCGGCTTGGCTGAATCTCCAGAGTGGAAGTGCTCCGCTCAGGAGAGGAGGTGGGGGAGGAGGAAAGATCATCCACTTTGATCTGGGGGTAATCATAATTGTCTTCGCCAATGTAGGTACTGGTGGGCTTGATCGAGGCACTGGGCCTCTCTTCTCGGGGTGTCTTTTGTCGCCGCCTCATGGCATTCCGCTGCCGAGTGGAGGCTCGGCGTTCATTCAGTTCCTCTTCATCCTCTGAGCTGCTAGAGCTGCTGGAACTGCTGGACTCATCTTCAGGGCTGGGTGACCGTGGCCGGGGGAAGAGATCTGTATCCAGTTCAACCTCGCAGGCATTCTCTTCAGAATCAGACTCATTGGACAGGGCCAGGAGGCGTTTGTCCTGGTAGCGTCGCAAAGCAGACAGGCGCTGCTGGCGGGAGGCGGCATCCTCACATGTTGGTGTTGGTGGGGTTGATGCCACTGTATTTGTGGTGGTGACTCGCAGGGGCCCCAGGTGGAAGGCGTTGTCGGCAGACTCATCTACTGTGGGAGGTGGGGATCGGGGCAGGGAGGCTGAGGACTCTGAGTCAGTGTAGCCTGAGCGCTCACTGACACCTGCGTGCAGCTGAAGGATGGTACTCTCACTGAGGTCACTGTCCGAGTCAGAGCTCCAGCCCTCAATCTCTCGGCGTACCAGGGAATCAAAGAAGGCCATCATCCGAGGGTCTTCCTGAACCGACTGGTTGGCGTAGTCATGGGACAGGCCACTCCCACTGTTCAGTACAAGGCTGATGTACTCTTCATGGGTGTAGAGGCAGCGGGAATCATCCTCAATCCGACCATCAAGGTCCCCTGTGCATCCTGGCTGCTTGTATGGGCTCCAGATCTGCATAGAAGATGAAAAACAAAAGCACCCAGGACTGATTGGCAAGTATTCTATTGCTGGTGGTGATAAAGACCACTACAGCAGAGTTTCCTGAGACCCTCCCTGTCATTTTAAGGTTGCTAACCAACTTTAAAAGTATGTTCTTTGCCAGGCCCTGTAGCACTTGGGAGGCTAAGGTAGAAGGACTGATAAATTCAAGGCCAGCCTGGACTACATAGCAAGACTCTGTCTCAAAAAAAGTTCTTTACCAGACAGTGTCATGTGAGCTGTATATGAAAACTGAGGCTTCCCGAGTCAGAGGTGGGAAAAAGCATGCCAAAAGACTTAAGTTCTGTCTCTAGGCACAAGATAACCACATGCTGTCTCCCCCACAATCTCCCTCCCCTTCAGTTTCTTCTGTTAGTAAATGATGGATGGAGGATAACTTGAAGTTTGGTCAATGGATTAAAAACTCTCAGAAGACTGAAGCTGTGCAGAGGTACTATTTTTCTAAAGGAAAAATAGACCTAGCTTTCAGTCCTCGGTGACAGTTGATATTTCAGACTATAACTCCAATTCTTCCTAACTGGAACATTTCTTTTCTTTTTTCTTTTTGAGAGAGGGTCTCTCAACGTAGCCCAGTATGGCATGGAACTCATGATTCTCTTGCCTTAGTATCCTGAGTGCTGGGATTATAGACTTGAGCCAACACGCCAGGCTCAATGTTTCTATTTTTAACCAATGGGAATTACTTAATGGAGTTTGATAAGAATAGCTAACTGCCTACACTGCCTGCCATTCCTTCTTGGACATGCTGGCATCAGTTCCCCAGGAAACTGGGTTTTCTTAACCAGGGAAATGCTGGCTTGCTCCCCAACTCTTCTGTTTGCTTCAGGAACAGGTAAAACCACTCTCCCTGGAGGGGGATGACCACAGCCCCATTCCTTCTTTCCACTCCCTCCTCAGAGATATAGGCTCATAGCTAAAATGTGACAGAAGTAGGATTCTAACTTAGGTCCATCTGATTAAAAAGCTCAACTTTACAGATTGGATAAGTTATGCAAAAATCAAGTTCAAGATAATTAAGCTGCCACTGCAAACAAAAATGACTAGCTCCACCTGACTGCCAGGCTGGTCCATGTAGCAGCACGGACAAGCTCAGCTACGTCAGCCTGCAGTCATGGCGATGAAATTCCAGGTAATATTCTTGCCTAAGGGGGCTGAGGGGGCTGGGATTTAGCTCAGTTGGTAGAGCGCTGAGCTGCAGTCTCTGAGGTCCTGAGTTCAATTCCCAGCACTGCAAAAATGGGAGAAGGGTCTGGCAATCCACTCCCAAGGCAATCCTGAAACAGTCAGCCATTGAAAACCCTGTGAGAGTCACTATGAGTTGGATACTGACTTGATGGCACCTAACAACAACAACAAGGGGGCTGGGGTTTAGCTCAGTTGGTACAGTGCTGCTCTGTACTCTCTGAGGCCCTTGGTTTGATCCCCAGCACCACAAAAACAGAGAACTCCCAAAGCAATCCCAAAACAATCAGCCATTGAAAACCCTATGAGTGTTGCTCTGAGTTGGTCCTGACTCCGAGGGCACCTAACAATAACATTCTTGCCTGACAGGCTGGTGGTGGATTAGATGGCATCTAATCCAGAGAACAGAAGCTCCTCATTCTCCATCCTATACCAAGACAAAGGATTTATTTCCCCAAAGCTATCTAAGGACAAGTTGCCTACTTGTGGGAATTTTCCTGGGGCTCATTCCTGCCATGCTTTACTTGGCAATCTCTGGGGATGGTATCTTATGGGAGGTTGCCCAGTTCAAACAGGGCTGGAGAAACCTAGAGTAGCTTCTCCTTCCTCATCAATTGCCAACTCAAGATTCATTTTTCCTTTAGTTTTATTCCCTGTCTACAATTCTACAGGTGTTTTCCTCTCTCTAGCATCATAATCTCATGGTAGAGTTTTATTTTCAAACTTTGAGTGCCCAAGAATCACCTAAAGAACAATTACCAGTTCTAAGAAATACTAAAATATAGTTAGCATAAAATAAGCGGCAGAAAAAAAAAAAGATTTGGCTGAAGGGATTCTTAAATTCTTTATGAGACTTAATGCTTGGGAAACATTTAAACATGGTTTCCAGCACAAGGCTCAGGCTATAAATGCCAATCTTTGCAAATGGACATCCAAGGAGATAAGAGTTTGGTGGCTTAGCAAGGAAAATGAAGGGTCTAAAAGGCAAACCCATTAGGATTTTTTTTGGGGGGAGGGGTCTTGTTCTTAATTCTTAGCCAAATCTCTCATCTCTCCAGTTTAAAAAAGGTAAAGTATTATTCAACATGTTCTCTAATATGAAAATAAATTTATTTGTTCTTCACAGAAATTCAGAATCTGTTAACAGAAGTACACTGTAATCATGCTGAGATGTTGGCCTCACTACTTCACAAGCTGGTTTTAAGGTTCCAATTTACCCAACCCCTCTCCCTTATTTTCTTTCCAGAAATGAAAACGTAACATTAAAAATCAGCTTTTGCCTGGTGTGGTGATTCACACCTATAGTCCCAGCACTCAGGCAGGTGTGGTGGCACATGCCTGTAATTCCAGCACTGGGGAAGCTGAGGCAGAAGGATTGATGCAAGTTTGAAGCCAGCCTGGGCTACATTGTGAGTTCAAGTTCAGCCTGAGCTACACAGGGAGACTTTGACTCAAAAACGAAAAGTCAGCTTTTATTTGGGCTCTGGAACATATCAAGCAGAGGTACACTGTTCATTCTTAAAGCTTGGAGTAATGAACCAAAACAGAACCAAGAGGCAGGAGGCTTGAGTGTGGGTTCCCACTCAGCTCCTAGCTAGCTGGTGACTTTGCGTGCGGCTCACTCAGCTCCTTCACCAAGACAGTGAATTAGATGGGTCTCATCCAGTCCTAAGATTCAGAGGAAGTCACTTTTGTGGTGAGGCATGCCTGTAATTCCAGCACTAAGGAGGCTGAGGCAGGAGGATTGTAAGTTCAAGGCCAGCCTGGGCAATATAGCAACACCTTGTTTCAAAAAAACCAGAAAGAATCACAATAAAACCCCTATCCCAGATGGCCAGTTTTACCTAAAGGGACTGGCAGTACATTGCTGAAGAAGTAAGCAAGAATCCCAGCCCCATCACGTCTCATTACACTGAGCAAATGACTTCAAACCCTGGAAAGCTTCTATTTCTCATCCACAGATATGAGAATGATGAAATGACATAAGTTACACTCAAGCACCAACTGACATGCTTTTTCTTTCATTTGGCAACTGAATTGCATAGTCAGAAAGCTTTAGATCCCCCTCAGAGAGACTTCTGAACATCATAAATATTGACTGTCGCCAGGCACCTGTAATCCTCGCAACTAGGAAGGCGGAGGCAGGAGGATTGCAGATTCAAGGCCAGAGGCAACTTGTGTAACTGAGCAAGATCCTGTCTCAAAATACAAAATAAAAAATGGGTGAGGAATAAGGTTGGATCAGTGGCTGAATGCTTGCGAAAAGCACGCGTGAGGCTACGGGTTCAACTCCCCAGTACTGTAAAAAATATAAAATAAAATAAAAATATTGACTGTCCCTATTATTTTGGTCCTCACCCTTAAAGCATTTGTGAAGTTTTTCATTTGTTTACCCTGAAAGAAGGGCTGGGATTTAGCTCAGTTGGTAGAATGCTGTGCTGTAGTCTCTGAGGTCCTGAGTTCAATTCCCAGCACTGCAAAAAGGAGAAGGACCTGGCAATCTACTCCCAAGGCAATCCCAAAACAGTCAGCCATTGAAAACCCTATGAGGGTCACTGTGAGTAGGATACCAACTCGACGGCACCTAACAACAACAACAACAACCCTGAAAGAGTCAATAACTCAAAGGCAAAGTATGCCTCCTCCCCCCCCCCCGCCCCCTGCGCAAGAAAAAAGAAACCAACAAAAACCAATTTCTTGTTACATATTAAATGTGGTGAGGCATGCCTCCCTGTGGGACAAAGTACTAAGAAAAGGAAGAGGACTGAGCATCTTTCTTTCTCACTAAACCTAATGAAGACTGTTCTAGGGCTGCTGAGGAAAAGGATGAAATTTAATTCTTATTCAAATATCATCCAAATGGGAAATGATTAAGTGGCAAGTGTTTGAGCTAGTAGCCCCAAGCCCTCTTCTCCACGTGCTGTCAGTCTGAATTTGTCCACCTGCCAGATATACCTACACAGATAAGGTCATGAGGGCTTGCTACACTCTATTGTGTCTTCCAAGACCCTTTGCACCTGCCTCCAGCTTACCTTTCTACCCTTACAGACTGTCTTCCCTTCTCATTCTTTTCCTTTTGGCTAAATGAGACCATTTTCTCAACAGGTCCTGCACCTTCTTGTTTCTGAGCATTCACTCATAAGCACAATGAGCAGCACATAATAAATGGTGAATAAATACTTGTTGATCAAATGAAGTAAATAAATACCCATTCCCTCCATGTGGGATGTTTTTCCCATCTTTCTTCTGTCCTTCCTTTCAAAGCCTTTTATCTGCTTTTCAAAATCTAGCTTAAATATAAACCTACACAGAGATTACCCCAGATGAGAAAAATCTCCCCTTCCTCTCACAGCAGTTTGTTTATATCTCCTGGGCACCTATTACACTTCTCATTGTCTTTATTTCTTGTCTCCCCTTCTGGGCCATTAATTCCTAGGGAGACTTGAGTTACCTTTCTTCAACTTCATGTTCCCCAAAGGTCTTAACGTAAATGGCACATGGTAGATATAATCACAAATATGGGGTGAATAAATATTAGGCTCTGAGGAAAAATATACCAGAATTTGCCCCATCCCTCCCATGTTTATTAAACCCCCCCCCCCCACACACACACACAAAATCCCTCTTTGGTTAAGTGTGGGCATTCAGAGAGATAGAAGAGCTGTTATGCATGAAAAGAGGCTGGTCCTGACAAAAAGATTCTTCTCCAAGCTGAAAAGGTGGCAGTAAAGGATAAGGCTACAGAGAAAGTAGAACAAAGAGAAAAGAGCAGGTTTAGTGCTGGACTAGAATATGGTAAGTGATGCTCTTTGTGCCCTCTCAGAAGTAGCAAGCTGGAAAGTGACATTTATTTAAATAGCAACTTTCAGGCACAGGAAATTCTCAAGGCAATCCTGGATGGCAAGTCCTCAGTCAGGTGGGAGACAGACCAAGGGTGCTTTTCAGGATGATGTAGGCACGAACAAAGACAGCAATTTTAGTAGACAGATGAAACTAGCACTGCACTTGGTCTCATCCTTCTCCATCCCACCTCCCCTCCTGCAATGCTGTTATTTGTTTGTTTGTTTGTTTGTTTATGTGGGATCAGGTCTCACTATGCAGTCCAGGCTGGCCTGGACTCTTGGTCCTCCTGTTTCAGTCTCCCAAGTGCTGGGATTACAGTATGTAAAATCACGGCTGGACTGCAATCCTTTTTTTCTTTTCCCCCAGTACTGGGAGTTGAATCCAGGGCCTCACACTTGCATGCTTTGCAAGTGCTGTATCACTGAACTGCACCCCCAGCCCATTCTTTCACTTTTTGAGACACAGTCTTGCTAAATTACGCAGACTGCCTCTGGTCTTGAACTTGCGATCTTTCTGCCTCTGCCTCCTGAGTTGCTGGGATTACAGGCATGCGCCACCGCACCCGGCTGGACTGCAATACTTTTAACACCACACCTTTTCCAACCAGATGGTAAATGGGGAGGACATCTGTGAGGGAGAAAAGCTGAGAACTCCAGAGCTTTTTGCTTTCTTCTTCACTGTTGTCATCTATGTAGACTTAAGGTTTCAAACCGCTAAACATGCCTCCTGGTTCCTATGGGAACTCTGGAGCAGTAAGCTCCTTAGCTTAGTCTGGATAACCTCACAGAGAAAACATTTTCTTCTCTTTCTTGAGAACTTGGCTAGTTTCCAACCTATGACCTTTAGGGTAAGGATTTCAGTTGACTAAACAATAACTGGGGAGACTTAGCACAGAAGGATCCCAGAGTGCATGGCCAAGCAGGAATTTCTCTTCTAAAGGAGATGCCCAAGCAAAGAACTCGCTGAGAAACAGAATGACGTCAACAGGCGTAGAGAGGACATGTTACAGTGCCAACCCATTAGTCATAGGCCAAAGGAGAGGGGAAAGCAATGCAAGGGACAGGAGCATTTCAATGACTAAGTGAAACACTACTGAGATGATCAACTCAGGCTACTGCCACCTTCCCACTAGCATGGTGACTGCGGTGGGACGAAGCACGGGGTTCTATTCTAGTTTTACCACTAATTAATGGTGTGACCTCAGTTAATTTATAATTTAAACTTCATCATTCGCAGAAAGAAAAACTTGCTTAAAATGATCTGATCCTAGTCCTCGAGAAAACCAGTGCAGCCATGAAAGTTAGCCCTGATCCCTGGGACCAACAAAGCCTAAACAGAAGAAGCTGGATTAAGGGCAAATAAAAGTATTGATGCACACACCAATATTGCATTTCTGACAGCAAGCTCCTGCCATCAAACACAACTTGATTTAATTTCAGGTAGTTTAAAAAAAAAAAGAAAGAAAATGAAAATTACTAAATCATCACAAACCAGCTTTAGCTTTTTCTCTGAAAACTCTCTAAGGTTTCAATGTTATTTTAAGAAAAAGAATTGAAGCTGGGCATGGTGGCACATATCTGTAATACCTGCACTCAGGAGATACAGGCAGAAATATCAGAAGCATCATCTCTTTTTACTTAAAAATCAAGTTATCACAAGGTGCTCAAGAATTCATCATTTTCCCTGAACCATTGTTCCCTAAGATGTAGAAAAAGGGTAACACCAATGGAATGTGAGTGGTGGGCAGTGGATTATTCTGTGGACGTAGGCCAGGCGGGGTCCCTCTGTTGCACCTATAAAAATACTTCTTGGCCAAGGAGATCCATTCATCTGATATGCAATTGCTGTGTTTGGTATTCATATCCAAGTAGCTTGATCACAACCACATGCAGTGGTGTTCCCCTCCCCTCTTCTTGATATTTCCTGAGACAATTTAGTTATGGCTCTGACAATCATTTAGTTAAATCTATGCCAAATTAAGGGGCTGGGATTTAGCTCAGTTGGTAGAGCACTGTGCTGCAGTCTCTGAGGTCCTGAGTTCGATTCCCAGCACCGCAAAAATGGGAGAAGGACCTGACAATCCACTCCCAAGGCAATCCCGAAACAATCAGCCATTGAAAACCCTATGAGGGTCGCTATGAGTCAGATACGGACTTGACAACATCTAACAACTAATGCCAAATTAAGGCAGTAATTAATGCAAAGTACGCACTGAGCAACTGAAGGGATAGTGGCTCTCCTAACCTCCAGGTGAGGTTTGGAAGCAGAATTTATCATACTCAAGATCAAAGGTCATTGGAAACTTAATAGCATACAAGGTAGTATCCAGAAGACACTATCTGTTCAAAGCCTGGTAACTAGCTTTAGAAATGGTTCTGAAGCCATGGCCCAAGGCTCCAGAAAAGCCAGAAGACTTTAGACCAGCAGCCCTAGGAGGTTTGGAGATGGCACTAAGGTTTATCAGTACTAGATTGAGACCTGTATGCCCTCCTCCATAAAAATAACTATGTTTGATATATAGATACCTACATGCACATGCAAAGGGAAGTTTATGGAACATATATAAGCATACATATAACCAGGTTGTTAGGTGCCATTGAGTTGGTGTCTGACTCATAGGTACCCTATGTACAACAGACAAAATACTATTGTCAGTGCTTCTCTGCTATTCATGGGGGTTTCAATGGCTGATTGTTTTTTGGGAGTGGGTTTCCGGGTCCTTCTCCCAAGCTTACAGCACCTGATGTTCCCAAGCAGTCTCCCATGCAAGTATTAACCAGTCCTGACCCTGCTTAGCTTCCAAGATCTGATGGGATTGTATGCCACAGTGGTAGGGCTGCAGGCTACATATAAGCATAAGTACATATATATGTATTTGTATACATATTTATTTGTTTATTTATTTATTCATGTACGTACATATATACTCACCAGTCTGTGATATTTCACTATAAAAAGTAAAAGAAAAGCCATCTATACTTTTCTATGGAATTATACACATACTTAGGTACTAATATATATGTCTAATAAAAGTAGTTGCATATAAAATATATTGATTTATTAATAAATATTAAAAACAGCTCTGTAAGGAAGGTTGGCCTTGAACTTATGATCCTCCCGCCTCAGCCCTCTGAGTGCTGGGATTAAAGGTGCATGCCATCATGCCCACCTCTCATTGAGAATATTGATAGGCCTTCAGTATGTTTAGATAAGAAGCCCTACAGACACTGTTATGGTTTCTTCTAATTATGAACTGTAATAATTTCTTGAAAATGACAGAAGGGGAAGGTGCCTCACCTTGATTATCTTTTCTACACCAGAAGAGCAGATCATGTAGGTGTGGGGATTAAATCGGACCTGGTTAACGATAGACCGATGCCCTTTCAGCACCATGAAGGCTCCATTGACCACCCTGCCAATGCTACCTGGGAAGACAGAAGAAAACAAAAATCAAATGAGATGGATGAAAGTACACAGGTTCCAGTAATGCCAGATAAACAGCTCTGCATAGGAGCTGAGATTTTTATTAACTATCCCACCAACACAATGCTTAATCTTATAGATAAAGTTGCTATGGAAAGAGGGAGAAACATCTCTCAGCATATGTGCTCTTACCAAGAGCCTTTATTTAGCCTGTAAGCATTGCTCATATCCTCTCACTACAATTCCATTGTTAATGAAACCAAAGCCACTTAAAACATCCCTCAAATTTTTGATCCCCGAGTTAGAATCCAAGCGTTACCTTACAAAAGCCAATCAAGCAAAACAAGACTCAATTGCTTGGTACTAGTCAGGATGCTAAGCCAAGGACTTATAGAACCATAAGTATGTGATGATATAAATGCAAAAAGACACCTTTGATCCATTTGCCCTCAATTTCTATGATGAATACAGGAAAAAAAACCTACTGAGAAAATAATGGACAGCGTCCTTTTTTTCCCCTGTTAGCAAGGAGAGCCAAAGATAAAGAAAGGAGATTTGGATCACTTTCATAATAGGCAGGGCCAAAGTATTAAGAATCTGAACTACAGCCAAGTGCTGTGGTGCACACCTATAATCCCAGCAACTTGGGAGGCAGAGGGAGGACAATCCCAAGTTTGAGGCCAGAGTCAGCCTGTGTAATTTAGCAAGACCCTGTCTCAAGATTAAAAAAAAAAAAAAAAAAATTTAAAAAGGAGGCTGGAGGTATAACTCAGCGGTAGAGCACTTGCAAAGTAAGCACAATGCTCTGGGTTCGGCCTCCCAGTACAGGGGGAAAGAAAAAGAATCTGAACTAGAGACCGGGCCTTGAAAAAAACACATATGTATAAAATCAACATAACAAAAAGCTGTATTTTAAGGACCATCCTGTATGCATTCTTCTTCAAAGAATGAAAAAACTACCAAATGCCTAGAATTTACCACACAGTTTAAAGACCTCACCATTTATGAACTTGGGATAAACTCAGAGGTTTAGCTCCATTGGTAATGGTATCACACTCACACAGAACGCATGCTCCTAAGTTCTGAACAAGGTTGCTTCCTAACAGTCATCAACAACTGAGTACATGTAAGGCCAATTAGCAAAATGTGCATCCAGACACAAACAAATGGGTGTTCATTTAATGAATGAATACTCAAAAAGAAATGAATACCACAAAAAGAATTAAAAAATGAATTTAAATGACTCAGAGAAGAATTTTAAGTGACTTATCCCAAGTTATATAGCTAGTAAACAGCAGAGGCAGGATTTGAACCACAGTCTGTTTGGCTATAATGCCTGATAATCTTTCCACCATATCAATTGCCTTCAGGGGATATAAGGATTTGAATACGACTGGAGGTAGAGGCTTATAGCTGATTTTTAAATCTTTCTTGGAGTTATCAAATAGGTTGGTTTTCTTTTGAAGTCCTAAATTAAAAGGGAGTGAAAAGATTCTGTCCAATGTTATCCTGAGCATAAGCTCTAGAATATCACTGGGAGACATTTCATTATATTATCAAGCTGAATACTTCATGAGAGTGGAGCTTGATCTGTCTTATCTACCTCTTGCGTACCTAGAACTTGTGCACAAGTCCTAAAGTACAGCAGGTGCATAGTAAGTACTTGTTGAATGGAGAGTGAAATTTATAAGTACATCAAAAGAGGTCAGGTAGAGAGTCTCACAGTTTAAAGAATCAGCTACATAGAACTAAAGTTTATTGACCAAACCAATCTTTCTATCAAAGGTTACTTGGAATTCAATTACACCAACTTTCACATCTAAAGAATAATTGAAGGGTATCAATGCCTGAAAATTCAGGCATGGAAAAGTCATTTCTTCTGTTATTTTGTGCACTGTGACCTCATCTGATTTCTCTACTCGGAAGCAATTTTTTTTTTGTTGTTTGTCTGTTCTGAGACAGAGTCTCCTCACATACAGCTCAGGCTGGCCTTGAACTTTTGGGCTCAAGCAATCCTCCTGCCTTAGCTTCCTGAGTAGCTGGGGCTTTGTTGCATGTGGCTTTGGCAGCAATTTTCTTATGAGCTGTTCTCTCCTTTCCATCCAAGCTGGTGCCACTAGTGCCTAGGGAATCTGAAACAGAGATGAAGTAAATACAACCAAGGGGTAGATGGTGAAAGCAGAGGTAGGATGAGTTATTGCTGCCATCTGCTTAAGGTAAACAAGGCTGTGGTCACAGAATAATAGCAATGAGTGGCCTTTAAAGAGGATCTGTATGGTGTCAGTCCTGGGTTTCAATCGACTGAATTTAGCTGCTACTATACAGTTTATAAGCCTGCAGCCATACCACCGTGGTGTCCAATCCTGTGTCCGATCCTTGGAAGCTAAGCAGGTTCAGGCCTGGTTAATATTTGGATGAGAGACCTCCTGGGAACACCAGGTGGTGAAGGCTGGGAGAAGGACCTGGCAACCCATTCCCAAAAACCAATCCACCATTGAAAACCCTATGAATAGCACAGAAGCACTAACAATACTGTTTCACCTGTTGTACACAGGGCAGCTATGAGTCGGATACCAACTCGATGGTACCTAGCAACAACAACATAGTTTTTACATAATGACTTATTGAGAATACATTTTTAGTCCTAGAGATTTGTATAAACCAGAGTTTTTGCTTTAATCTGAAATGGTTCAAGTCAAGATGCTAATATCAGAACCTGAGGCCTTCTTTCTTCCACCATCCTGCCAAACCCTCTGGTAAACAGCAGGATCAAAACAGAAGGAGTGAGGGAATGTTTTTTTCAAAAACTATTATAACCTACACAATCTTCTTTCAGAGTCATCTAAAGGTTGTGAGTGAAGGCTTAGGTGAGGTTCAACCTCACTCCATGGTTGTTGAGCTGAATCATAGGCTAATTATTAATAATTAGTATGAACGAACAAAATAGTACATACCAGGGGAAAGGACCTAACTCCTTCTTGAGCTGACATTTGCTTATACAGTTCTGTATGACAGTCTTTTCTTAGGGCCATCTGCTCTGGCTGGTTCAGCCTAATATGCTGGCATTCCTTTGTAGGTTTCATTCAAAAGTCAAAACCAAAGTTCCCATATAGCTATCTTTCTTTGGTCTAGAAGGGATGCTAGAAAGGTAGGAAAGGCTATAAATCACCTTACCTATTCTATTAGACTCCAGAAAAGAAAATGAGAGCAGGCTA
The DNA here is from genome assembly GCA_007922755.1 of Pedetes capensis. Classification (NCBI taxonomy): domain Eukaryota; kingdom Metazoa; phylum Chordata; class Mammalia; order Rodentia; family Pedetidae; genus Pedetes; species Pedetes capensis. The sequence continues at coordinate 88,577 of VMDO01001507.1, forward strand.
TGTTATAGAATTCCAGCATGAGTAACTCACTCACTAGCTTAGTGGATCCTAGGATCCAAGCAACCCAAGAAAAGAGCTTGCTCAGAATGCAACTAAAAACTTTTCTAAAATGTCATGGGGCCAAATGCTCGCCTGCACCACAGCCCACTTCATGGGCTAAGCATGAAGGTCCTAATTTCTCTCACTTTCTCTACTTATTCTCCTCATTTCATGACATTCAGATGGGGGTTTATCTCCTGAAACCACCTGAGGATCAGAACACCACTCTCATTTCTAGCCAACCTCAGTCACTTCTTTTTTGTCAATGTCATTGGCCTCACAAAGTCTTCCAAGAATGACTGCTTTCAATCTAAAAGGTAAAAGTGATGTGGTCAAGATTTCTTGGTGCTTTCATCGATAGCAATTTATCACTTATGCTGAGAAATGGTCCTCAGTGGTACTTGTGGTTATAGAACAAGACACTTAAGTATTTTGTACTGAAATCAATCCTGCATGCAATCTCACTAAAATACCACTATAGATTTTTTTGTCAGGGTCTTTGGATTTTTTTCCCCCTTTCCTTGTAACCCATTAATTAAAAGGTGGGACAAATACTTCTATGAGAAGGGGAAGGACAAACTAATGAACAATACTGAGATTAGGAAGGGGAAAGATATGAAAATAGTAGTGAGGGACAGAGACCAGGTGACTATAAGGGGCTGATGGAAGACCAAAAAAAAAAAAAAAAAAAAAAAAAAGACAGCAGGATGGCACAGGCTTGAAATCTTAGCACTTGGGAGGCTGGAGCAGGAGGACTGTAAGTTTAGAGCCATCTTGGGCTACATAATGAGAACCTGTTTCAAAACAAAACAAAACCCAAGAAGTAAATCTGCATTTCTAAGCAACAGGACTGACCCTCATGAAGAGGAAAATTATCTTGATATTGCAGTTTGAGATGCTGATACATGCATAGTACAAATAAAGTCAGGCATATAAGGGTCTGATAAATGATTGCTAAATGGAAATTCATGAAGAAAAATTGTCAGGAGGGTATAAAACTCTATACTCGGTGAGAAAAAAAGATTATGGTGTAGGAAATGTGTATTCATCAGCTGTTGTCACTGTTAACAGGAAAACCAACTGAAACCAACTTATGAGGGAGGAGGTTTATTGAGAGCTCACAATTAAAAGATCAGTTCATAATGGCAGCAGAGGAGGCAGGGCAGTAGCAGGAAGCAGGGCCTATGTTAGATGATGTTACATCTTCAGGAACAGGAAGCAGAGTGTCTAAGGTAAAAATCTCCAAAGGCTCGCCCCCAGTGACATCACTTCTGACAAGTATACAGCCTCCCCAAGTTCTATAACCTCCTAGGACAGCACCACCAGCTGGGGACCCAATATTAAAGCACACGACCTTTGGGAGACATTTCATATTCCATCTATGACAGAAATGCTTTCAGCATGTCATGGAAGAACCTGATCTGGTAGCTCTAGATTGAAGTATCAAATAGAATCGTGCAAAACATACTGATAAGTGATAAGGCAAGACTGTGAGTAAATACATAAAAAGGTAATACAATATTACAGGAGGAGAAGTAACAGGCTAGGTGTGGTGGCACATGCCTATGATGTCAGGACTAAAGGAGATGGAGGCAGGAGGTCTGGGAGTTCGAGGCCAGCCTGGGCTAATACAGTGAGTCTCATCTTACAAAATGATACAATGAACATCAAGTATCTATAATTACCTTCTTGGGCTAGGGAAAATTCAGCATATGATAGCATGTGATATTCACCAAAGAATCCAATGGCTAATTCATCTTTCAGCTTAATACATTTTATTTGACTTATGGAAGATTCAACATAGTTGCCTCTTCCATGATTTTCCTACTACCTCATCCATTTCTCCCTCCCTCCCTCCTTTCCTTTCTCTCTCTCCTCTCTCTTTTCTTCTCTTCTCCTGTCCTCTTATTCATTCTCTCTCTCTCTCTCTCTCTCTCTCTCTCCTTCTCTCCCCCGATATTCCCCACACCTTCTTGACAGGGTATCACTATGTAGCCTGACTGGCCTTGAACTTGTCATCCTCCTGCCACAGCTTCCCAAGTGCTGGGATTAGAAGTGTGTACCACCACACCTGGAATTGATCACTCTTGATCTCTTTTTTGGCTCCTCTCCTTGACTTAGGGGCTAGGATTTGGCTCAGTTGGTAGAGCGCTGTGCTGCAGTCTCTGAGGTCCCGAGTTCAATTCCCAGCACTGCAAAAATGGGAGAAGGGTCTGGCAATCCACTCCCAAGGAAATCCCGAAACAGCCATTGAAAACCCTATGAGGGTCCTATGAGTCGGATACCGACTCGACAGCACCTAACAACAACAACAACCTTGACTTAGAAACACTGGAATGCCTTGGGCCTCAGTCTTTGGGCTTTAGTCTCTTGAGTAGCTACACTTACTTGCTTGATGATTTTGTCTAGCCTTATGGTTAATTACTACCCACACACTACTAAAACTTAAATTTTTATTTCTAGTTCAGACTTTTCTCTTGAACTCCACACCTATTATTTATCCAACATCTCTACCTGGATGTTTAAGAAACACCTTAAACTACCTGCCCCTTGTCCCTTTTTCAGGAAATCCTGATACTTTTATCTTCAAAATATATCTAAAATCTAACCCTAGAACAGTATCTAGCATACAGTAGGTTTTCAATAAATATTTGATGAATTAAAAGATGTGAGTTTATTAGACTATATCTCCATTTGTAGGCTCTGTTACCCAACATGTGGATTACACGAGGGTTTCTGTTTTTATCTTCCTGGTGCCAATTTCAAATGTTTCTTTTCTGGCATTATTTTTGTAGAAAGAGCAGAGAAATAAGATTAGCTGAATTTCTTCCTACCCTTCAGGTTCTTTTAAACTGTTAATTCCATGAAAACTTTACCAGTCTCCTAAAATCTGTTCAAGTCTCCCTCAATTTTTTTTTTTCTGGACCTTAGAACCCACTTTTAAATTGAGTGCATGTGTCATTGTTATACTGGAAATTCTTTAAGTCAACAAAGTGTTTATTGAGGCATGTGCAAGGCCCTGGGTTTGGATCCCCAGAACTGGAGGGGAAAAAAGGTGTCTATCTTTGATGGCTTGTACAGCTTTACATGATGTCTTATCTAAGGATATTCAGTAAGTGAACAAACTGAAGTAAATCCTCTTAACATTTTCTTTAGAACAAAATTGGAAGAAGGCTAAAGCTATTACCTGCTAAAATGAGATTTGGGAAGTAGCTGTTGAGACAATCTACCTCATTCCAGACTCCACTAGTAGAATTAAGGGTTTACTGCTATGAGTTGCGGGCTGGGATTTAGCTCAGTTGATAGAGCACTGCGCTGCAGTCTCTGAGGTCCCGAGTTCAATTCCCAGCACCGCAAAAATGGGAGAAGGACCTGGCAACCCACTCCCAAGGCAATCCTGAAAGAGTCAGCCGTTGAAAACCCTATGAGGGTCGCTATGAGTCGGATTGGATACCGACCCGATGGCACCTAACAACAACAACAACAACAACAGCTATGAGTTGCAAAGATTACTTCTCTTCCTGGTACTTTAAAAAGAGATGCCCAAATAACCTATTAGCATTTCCAAAAGGCCTGAGTGAATAGTTGCAGAGTCTTCAAGTTTTAAACCATAGACAGAAATACAATCAAGGGTACTAACAACACAGAGAGAACAGTGGCTGCCTCTTGGGGACTATGTCACCACTTATGAGATGAGAGAAGCCAGATGGGAACACCAGTGCTTTCAGTAATGCTCAATGAGCTCCAAAGGCAGAGATGCTCACTTGTATAAAAAGAGTCAATTATCCTGAGTCCTTTCATCATACGTACTTCATATGTGTTTGCAACCAACTACTTGTGACCAATTAAAAACAGTTGTTTTTCCAATTACATGGGAGAAAAATTGATGCCTAAGCCTAAATCACCAAGAGTGAATGGATGTCTAGAAAAAGGAAGAGTGATCATATGCACATATGCAGGCCCATGAATACACATTTCAGCTGTTTCCAGCTGATTTCTGCAGCCAACGGGGGTGGCTGCAGTGACTTAGCAGTGAAAATGCATGTGTCTCTCTTCCATTCAGGGAAAAATTGATCAAATAAGGGGACCCTTTTAAACTACTGATGAGTCTAGGGCAGTCTTCCTATAAGAACAATTCAGGGAGGCATTCAGGAGGGCACCAAAGGACAATGTGTCAATTTTTCAGGAGTTTTTTTTAAAGGATTGATAAAAAAAGAAAGTTCTCTTAATGAGGAATACTAATCATTGAGTAGCTACTAAGTACTCCCACCATAACCCTAAGAAGGTAGACATTATTGTTCTTGTTGATGATGTTATTATCCTTACTTTATAGATGAAGAAACGGAGTTTGGCAAGATCAGGTACTTTTTCTTTTCTTTTCTTTCTTTCTCTTTTTCTTTCTTTCTTTCTTTTTTTTTTTTTTTTTTGCTGTACTGGGGATAGAACCCAGGGCCTCACGTTTGCATGCTCTATAAGTGCTGGAACACTGAACTGCACCCTCAGCCCATTTTTTTCTTTTTTACTTTTTGAGACAGGGTCTTGCTAAATTATGCAGACTGCCTCTGGTCTCGAACTTGCAATCCTCCTGCCTCCGCATCCCGAGTCACTGGGATTACAGGTGTGTGCCACCGCGCCCGGCTCAAGATCAGGTACTTTTTCCAAAGCCCCCAACCACAAGATGAATGGATCGGGAATTTAAAACTAGGCTTACCAACTCTATTTTATATTTCAACTCTATTTTATACTTCTTTCCATAAATAGAGAGGTCTGAAAGTAGAGGCCTCTCTCAGGGAAGGCCACTTCACGAAACCTTAACCTTCTTTCAATAAGAATTTGGAGAGAGGGAGGGGAAGGAAAACATAAATATTTTCAAGGGATACTCATCTCCCTCACACTTTGCCAAATCTCCTACTTCCATACCTAAGTTATTAGAGAGAAAACACTTTAGAAATGATGAACTGACACTTCTCTTACTATTCCTAACAACAATGTCTTACATTAGCATGTACGTAGTTTTCAGAAGGCTTCCAAGACTATTAAATCATCACAGACTATAAGGCAAGAGTGGAGGCATTATTTAGAAGAAACTGAGACCCAGACAATTACTGTTACATAACTCACCTAGAATTGACCTTCTAGTTTGTGGCAGCACTAGACTTGAATCCAGGTATGATTTCAAGTCTAATGTTCCTTCCAATATACCAACACTGGCTCTATATGTAACTTCTGCTCTATTTATTTTATCTTCAGAATTACTGCACAAAAACAGATGCTCTTAGCTGGGTGACATGGCACATGCCGGTAATCCCAGCAACTTGTGAAGCTGAGGTAGGAGGACTACAAGTTTAAGGGCAAAGGCAGCCTACACAACTTAGCAAGACCCTGTCTCAAAATTTAAAGAGGAGCCAGGGGTACAGCTCAGTGTACAGCACTTACCTAGTTAAGTGTGAGGCACTGTGTTCAACTGTAGTACTGTGGGGGGAGAATATCCTGATGGGCTTTTTCTTTACCATAGCAAAATTCACAGTTCTACTCTTTCCTCATTTTTAAAGGGACATTTTAGAAATGAATTATTATTTGACATTAACTAAAAATGGGACCTGATCTTGCCTGGTAGCAAATTTTACAGTGAGTATGGGTCTTATATATAGAAATGATTTCTTCTGGGATTAGAAGTAGATAAGACATAATGTAAAGCTGTAACAAGCCATCAAAGATAGACACCTTTTTTCCCTTCCAGTTCTGGGGATCCAAACCCAGGGCCTTGCACATGCCTCAATAAACACTTTGTTGACTTAAAGAATTTCCAGTATAACAATGACACATGCACTCAATTTAAAAGTGGGTTCTGAGGTCCAGAAAAATCCACTTAGAAATCCTATGTGAATTAATTAACCAATTCATTAAGAAAGTACTGCTTATATAATAAATAAGTCTTATCTCTTTGGAGTGAAAAAAATATTTAAAAGATTGATCGACAGTCATTCTGAACAGAAGAATGGAGAAGAAAAAAGTGCTTGCCTTTGGGTTATACTCAGGACTCTTATACCATCTGGCAAGCACTGTGAAACACACAACAGGTGTTCGATAAATGCTGATTGCTTGTTATCTAGAGTCAAGTACTGATTGTGTCATTGAGGTCCATATTAGCAAGTCAGCTTCTCCATATTAGCCTTAGTACCTTATATTCAACAGGTACTTATTCTCAGTCCATAATTCAACATTTAAATTGCCAGGCAAGTAGCACACACTTGTAATCCCAGCAATTCAGGAGGCTGACGCAGGAGGATCACAAGTTTGAGGGCAGAGGCAGCCTGCATAACTTAGTGAGACCCTGTTTCAAGACTAAATATATATATATATATATATATGTATGTATGTATGTATGTATGTATGTATGTATGTATGTATATGGGGATGGGGACACAGCTCAGTGGTAGAGTGCTTACAAAGTGTCAACAAGGTCCTGGGTTTAGCCACCTACTACTGCACCCTCCACCAAAAAAAATTAAGCCAAAGACATACTGGATTAGGAATTTCTTGACAGGTTTTTCTCCATTAAAGGATTCAAAGTGTGAATTCAAGGGCCACAGGTAGCACCCAGATGTTTTGTTTGGTTTGCTGAAACTTGCTGATTATTCTTAAAAACTACGAATTAATTGACATTTTAAAATAGAGATATCACATAATAAAAAAGGGACATTACAAATATTCCCAAAGCCAAGTTGAAACGAGCCAAAAACAGGCACAAAGAACAATTACACCATCTGACTCCTCTCCTGAGCCTACCTAGCTAGGAAATTGCGCTTATTCTCCACAAACTGGAATGTGGCATTTGCCAACTGAAGTTGATCTAAAGAGGTTTCAAAATGGGGACATGAGGCAAAGCTACAGGTGGGATTAAACAAAAATCTGTATATAGATCTATGAGACCTACAGCTCTATTCCCCTACTTGGCTCTATAAGCACAGTTTAACTGTCAGGTAAATAGCCTCAACGTTAGGAGACTGAAGACTCCTCCTTTTGGAAACTGATTTCAATAGAGGAAAGTCAATGGAGATGTCCAAAATTGAAAATTTAAAAAAATTATGAGCATGTTACAGGAGAGGGAGAGAAAGATTGCTGTATTTTTAAAAAAGTTTTATAATATTATTTGACTTAAAAATTATGTAACTGTAATACTTTAATAAAAGGCAATACTTAATTGATTAAAGTAGAAGTAGAGAAAAAAGAACAAGGAAGCACAGAAAAAAAATGGAAGACTCCCGAATAAAACAAAAGAAAATAATATGGGTGGATTCTATCAGAACAGTAGTAGGAAGGCTGAATTCCCAAATGAGCCCAGGCTTGCTAAAAATAATCAAAAAAGGCGCTTTAGTTATAAGCAGAGCAAGATGATAATGAAAAGGACAGACTTTCATGACTGATGATGTAATGTTGGAAAGAGAGACAGAGAAAACAAACCTGTCAATTACCAGTTAGTGGATCCAACAAGAGGGATAATCACAAGGTCCTGTCTTTATATACAAAGAAACCCAAGCACCCAGGACCAGCCACAGCCTGTGTGGGAAGGATGAGCTGCTCAACTCTAAGTATAACGTAAGTAGATCTTGTGTTCTATGGCCTCCAAAGCAGCTTATCTGATACCGAGTGTACTTTCTGAAACGTCATGTAGCACATTTTGTAATCAATGAGTCAAACATGTTTCTCTAGCCTAGTCAGACCACACCCACTGAATTCATTCAGTTAATCCTTAAACAGAGGTAGGAAAAATTCAGAGGAGAGAAATCCCGTATAGTAAAGGACCAACATCATTTCTTTGAGGGACTACAAAATAAAGTTGAAGGTACTGTTGCAGAAGAACATCTAGAAGGTGATGTGAGAGCTACCTTATAAGAAGAAGAAGGATATCAGGGATACATGGACATAGAGAAAAGTGTGGATGCAGCAGGAAGGTGGCCATCTGTAAGCCAAGGAGAAGGGCCTCAGGAGAAACCAAAACTGCTGGCACCTTGCCCATGGATTTATAGCTTCCAGAACTGTAAGAAAATAAATTTCTGTTGTTTAAGCCATCCAGTCTGTCCTATTTTGTTATTGTAGCCCTGACAGACTAAGTGACAGACTATACCCTAAAGCAGTGTAGAAATCACCAGGAAGAGAGAAAAAGCCCCACAATACTATTGTTAATTCTTTCCTAGTCTTTCACTATACAAATGTGAACAAGTTTGCGGAGAATAGTCCTGGAAGCGGGGGGCAGGGGGGATTACCCATTTTCTACTTTAAAAGTCACATTGATTGAACTATTAAAAGTTTTTCAAATTCAGGTAAAAGACATAATTAAGCTCAAAGATTATTTCTCAACTAGACCAATCTAAGATTTTAGGGATAGGAGACTTAACCTAGAACAACATCTAGCCCTAGAGCATCACTTTGTTTAGGGAGACTACTATTGTCCCATCTGGCTGTGCTTCAAAGGTAAGCTGCTTCACTCATCTCATACTGCCAGGAGTGGAAGCCATTCTGTAATTTGTGTGGTAACTAGAAGACAGCAACTGGACAGTTATGCCAAAAGTGCCTCAGTAAGTTTTGCAAGACACAAGTTTGGTAATGATATTGTTAGTTCAGCAATAGATAAAGCCAAAATCTCTCCTTAACTCTGAGCACAAGACATATTTTGTGTCATATGCTTGACAAAGTCCTCTATTGTTTTTCCAATGGTCATTTTCTAGCTTGATGCCATGTATCACCTGAGCAGAAGGCTGTATTGAGCTGTCCTCATTATAAAAAACAGACATTTTTCTACCAGTTGTTGTTCTTGTTAGGTGCTGTTGAGTCAGTATCCGACTCATAGCAACCCTGTGTACAACAGACAAACACTGTTGACAGTGCTTCTCTGCTGTTCAAAGGGCTTTCAATGGCAGATTGATTTTTGGGAGTGGGTTGCTGGGTCTGTTTCCCAAGCCTACAGCACCTGGTATTCCCAGGCAGTCTCCTATCCAAGTACTAACCAGGTCTGCCCCTGCTTAGCTTCTAAGATCTGACAGGGTTAGATGCCACCGGGCTACAGTTGCAGGCTTTCTACCAGTAGGTAATAATAAATAGGTAAAAGCACTACTACAAAAATGAAGTTTGAAGCCAGGCACAATAGTGCATGCCTATAATCCCAGTGACTCAGGAGGCAGAGGCAGGAGGATCATGAGTTCAAAGCCAGAGACAGCCTGTGTAACTTAGTGAGACTCTGATGAAAAACTGTAGAACACTGTAGAGCACTTGCAAAGTATGTGAGGACTCTGGGTTCAAGCCCTAAGTACTGCCAAAAAAAAAAAAAGGAGAAGAAGAAAAAAGAAAAAAAAGAAAAAAAGCTTGAAAGCACAGATGGCTTAGATCCAAATTTATGGAAAGCTATAACCTTTCCTCAGAATACATCTAGAGCAAATGCAAAAATATGTCTTTGATGTATAGGATTAACAAAACCACATCTGTCCATCAATAGGAAAAGCCTTCTTTTAGTTAACATCACCATGGAGTCCAAAAGAAGGGAAAGGACCTAACAACCATTTATAATGTAATAAGCAGAATGTGGAGATGGGTAATAAAAGAAAAGCATGTACAAGAAAGATACAAATATCCCAGGTACGAAACTGGAGGGGAGAAGAAATAAAGGAAATCTGAGGTATAAAGAAAAGGTCTTAGGGAAAAAAAATCTTGGCATCATTTATGACAGATAAGGCTATGTGTAAGAGGTACAGTTAAATCTGGATTCTAATTTTTATTTTAAAACATCCTTTGTTCACTTGTCTGACAAACTGCTTATTATGTTAAAAGAGAAATATCTTCCTCTATTGTGGAAGATCTGTCCTCTCAGGGTACTGCATGACAAAGGCCAACAGAGCCAAACATAGCAGTGGGTTCATTCTGGGGACTTACCTGCTTCTGGATCTGCAGGAATTCTCCACATGTACAGATTGAAGTCATCAGAGCCTGAAAGGATATACTGTTGGGACAAAAAAAATGTATTTTACACATTATATTATAACTGGATATATAATTATCCAATTATAATATATAATAAGCACATATATGATAATGAATAGATTTATGATATATCTATCTGTCCAGAGAGAAGTTTCTTTCTTTCCATTTTTTTTTTTTTGGTACTTGTACTTGATGGTTGCACCCAGGGCCTTGCACATGCTAGGCAAGTACTCTACCACTGAGTTGCATCTCCAGCCCCATTTTTATTTATTTTGAGACAGGGTCTCATTAAGTTGCACAGGCTGCCTTTGGCCTCAAACTCACAATCTTTCCTGATTTGCTGGGATTACAGGCATGTACCACAGTGCCTAGCAGAGAGAAAAAAAATTTTTTTAAATAAAGATAAATGGTCATATATTTGTATAAGGCATTATAGAGCAAATATCTTTCAAAAAATACCTGCAGATGAGCCGGGCGTGGTGGCACACGCCTGTAATCTCAGTGGTCCAGGAGGTGGAGGCAGGAGGATTGCAAGTTCGAGACCAGAGAGGCAGTATGCATAACTTAGATCCTGTCTCAAAAAGTTAAAAAAAAAAAGGGGGGGGGGCTGAGGATGCAGCTCAGTGGTGCAGCACTTGCAAAGCATGCAAGCATGAGGCCCTTGGGTTCAACCCCAGTACTGAAGGAAAAAAAATGAAAAAACAAAAAACCCCGCAGATCAAAACACTTGTTAGGTAAAACAGAGCAACAACAAAAAACGATTTAAAAATGGTGAAAGGACTTGAATAGATATTTTTCCAAAGACAATACACAAATGTCCAATAAATACAGGAAAAGATGCTTGACATTAATAATTGTTCTTGTTGTTGTTAGCTGCCATCAAGCTGGGTCCGACTCATAGTAACCCTCATAGGGTTTTCAATGGCTGACTGTTTTGAAGGTTGCTTCAGGAATGGATTGCCATGTCCTTCTCCAATTTTTGTGGTGCTGGGGATTGAACCTGGGTCCCTAGAGAGCGTGGAGCAGCACTCTACCAACTAAGCTAAACCCCAGTTCTTCGCTAATAATTAGGGAAATGAAAATCAAAACCACAATGAAATACCACTGTACAACCATTAGGATGGCTGTTACTAAAAAAAAGAGAGACAAGAAGTATTGGTAAGGACATTGAAACTGGAACCTTTGTTATTAGCATTGCTAGTAGGAATGCAAAATAATTCACAGCCACTGAGGAAAATAGTATGGCAATTCCTCAAAAATTAAACATAGAACTATAATATAACCCAGCAATTCCAATCCCAGGTATATATCCAAATATCGAAAGCAAAGACTAACAAATGTCTGTGTACCCATGTTCACAGCAGCATTATTCACAACAGCCAAAAGGCAAAAGCAACCCAAGTGTCCATCAACAGATAAATGGGGATTCCAAACAAATGGACTATTACTCGGCCCTTAAAAGGGAGGAAATTCTGACATGCTACAGCACAGATGAACCTTGAGGATATTATACTAAATGAAATAAGGCAGACTGAAAAAAACAAATATCAAATGATTCTATCTGTATGAGAATACTCAGAGTAATGAAATTCATATAAATAGTAAGTAGAATAGTGGTTGCCAAGGGCTGGGTTGGGGGGGTGGTGGATAATGGGGAGTTGGTGTTTAATGGGTACAGAATCTCAGTTTGGGATGATAAAAATGTTCCAGAGATGGATCGTAGCCATGGTTACACAATAATATGAATGTACTTAATGTCACTGAACTGTATATTTTTATTACTTATTTATTTTTAATTAAAAAAACTTTTTGGTGTTGGGGATGAGTCCAGGGTCTTGTACACGTTAAGCACACACTATAGCACTGAACTACATCACAGTCCCTGAATTGTGCATTTTGGGGAGGTTTTTATTTTTTTATTTCTTTGAGACAGGATTTTGCCATGTAGTCTAGACAAGTTTCAAACTCATTATGTAGCCCATGTTGGCCTTGAACTCATGATGCTCCTGCCTGAGACTCTCAAGTGCTAGGATCAGAGGCATGTGTCACCATGCCCAGTTTAAACTGTAAATTTTTGTTTGTTTGTTTTGAGACAGGGCTCACTAGGTAGGCCAGGCTGGTCTTGAACTTGAGATCCTCCTATCTCCACCTCCCCAAGTGCTGGGATTACAGGGATATGCCACCATGCCCAACCTTTGAACTGTACATTTTTAAATGGTAAATCTCATATTATGCAGACTTTATATTACAATTTAAAGAAAAAATTAATGTGGAAAATAAAAACTAAATATTCCCTAGAGATTTTATGCAAGGCCAAACATCTTTAATTTCCCCTGCTGCCAGCTCATATCTTTGAACAGGAAGCCACTGCCAACCCAGTCACAAGTTACTGCCAGGGGTATAAGCAATCTCCTTTTCAGTGGCAGCTTCAAATTGCTTGATTTGAAAAAGGAGACTACTGCCAGATCTCTTCTAATTTAGACTCATAAAAGCATTGTCTTATTGCAAGAACTGAGCAATTCTAGGAGTTCCTTTATTTCCAAATATTAACAAAATTGTCTTACTTTAAGGTGAGGTCAAGATTACCTCCTGCATTTTAGCCCTATCTGCTTGCTTTTCCCTAGAAAAAGAAAGGCCTACAGGTTTTATTTTTGTTTTTCTTTCAGTACTTAGGAGTTGAACCCAGGGCCTTGTGCATACTTTATGAGTGCTCTACTACTGGGCCACACTCAGCCCATTTTTAATTTTAATTCTTTTAAATTTTGAGTCAGTGTCTCACTAAGTTACACAGATTGCTCCAGCCTCAAACTCATTCTCCTGTCTCAGCCTCCCAAATTGCTGGGATTATAGGCGTGTGCCACCATGCCTGGCATCTGCCTACAGTTTTCTAAGAAATTTGTACTTGAAAAGGACAATGTGAGAGTCTCAAAAAAGTGTAAGTCCAATGTACACATTACCTCATGACTAACAAATATTTTGCAATCACGCCGGGTGGGTGTTGCACGCCTGTAATACCAGCTCTTGGAAGGCCAAGGCAGAAGTACCTGCGAGTTCCAGGCCAGCCTGGTCTACATAGCAAATCCCAGGCTAGCTTGGCTACAAAGTGAAACTGTCTTTAAAAAAAAAATTTTACAATTCTTCAAAACACATGAAGGAACATAACCATAGAGGCAAAAGCAGATAGCTTAAAAATGAAGCAAATGCTATCTATCCATAAGAGCTAGGTTATTGGTCCAGGGCACTGTGGAAAAAGCAGTGGGCAGTTTGCTTATCTGCAAAATAAGAGAAGCAGGCTGGTTGTTCTTTGAGGATCATTTAATTCTAAGAGTCTATGATTATGGTGTGAAGGAATGGTGAAAGCCTGATTAGACCTGAAAGTCTCTAAGCTACCAGCTCAAGTAGCTTGACAAATCACTACACAAGACAAGGAAACTCAAAGGTTATCATGCTATCCTTCAATTCCAAAGTTTCTCTAGGGGCTTAGGATGTAGCTCATTGGTAGAGCACTTGCTGACAGCATGATTGAGACCTAGGTTCAATCCCCAGCTCCACACACAGACAAACAATTTCCATAACAAAAACAAAAAAACTAATCATGCAATTTTTAAAAATGGAGTGGAATAGACATTTCTCCAAAAGGAGAACTATACTATGGCCATATTGTTGTTGTTGTTAGGTGCCATCAAGTTGGGTCCGACTCATAGCGACCCTATGTACAACAGAACAAAACACTCTCCAACACTGTGCCATGTCTGGCACTATTGTCAGTGCTTCTCTGCTATTCATACGGTTTTCAATGGTGGATGGTTTGGGAATGGATTGCCAGGTCCTTCTCCCTACCCTGCAGCACCTGGTATTCTCAGGTGGTCTCTTATCCAGGGACTAACCAGTCCAACTCTGCTTAGCTTCTGAGATCAGGCAGGATTGGATGCTAGGGTGCTATGGCTGCAGATGTGGCCATATATGAGTATCCAATAAGTACATGAAAAGATGTTTAATACCACTAATCGTTAGGGAAATGAAAAACAAAACAAGGAGGCACCACTTCATACTCATTAGAATGGCTACTATAACTGGAGCATGCAGGTCTGGGAAGATGGCAAACAACTTCAGGTTTTATGTTTGACGTGTAAAATAGTGTATACCCCACACAGAAATTAGAGAATATAAGTGTTAGGGTTTGGACTTAATTGTCCCCCAAATGTCATATTGTTTGTTCCCCAGTTGGTGGTGCTGTCCTGGAAGGTTGTGGAACTTCAGGAAGTGGGCCTAGGTGGAAGTAGTTTCCTGGGGGTGGGCCTTTGGAGGGTCCCTCCCACCCACATATACCCCAGGCTGGGTTCCTTCTCTCTCCCTGCCCACCTCCTCTGTCTCTCTGTCTTTGTTTCTCTCTCTGTTCCTGTTTACCATGCCTGAGGTCCTATGCCACAGGGACTGACATGCTTGCTCTGCTGCCATTATAGGCTGATTGACTGTGAGCTCCCAATAAACCTCTCCCCCCGTAAGTTTGTCTAGATTGGTTTTTCTGCTATAGTGATGAGAGCTGACTAAGACACAGGCAAGGTTTATTGTGAAGATAGGACAACTCCAAGAAGAGAAGGCAGGCAATAGAGAAGGGCTATTACAAAGATCTAAGGCCAAATGCAGTTTTTACAGTGGAATTTGAGTCTTTAAGAGGAAAGGAGAACTATTTTACAACTGGAGTCTTTGTTTAAAATGGGTTAATGGAATTCCTAATGTTCTCAAAAGGAAAAACTCATGGGTGAATGTCTTAAAGTTCAAGAATTTAGGAAGCTGTTGATCTGGATTAAAGAGTCCATTGAACAATGTCCCCTCCCATGCTGGGGAGAAGCATTTGTTTTATATTCATTATCATCCATCATGGCTGAAGTAAGAATCATTCTTAATTCCCCACTTCCTCTATTAACAGTGACTATCAAAAAACAAACGAATAATAAAAAAAATTTCTCAAAAAATTAAAATAGAACTCCTATATGATCCAGCAATTCCACTTCTGAGTATATATTAAAAAAAAATCTGAAAGCTAGACTGAAGACATTTGCAATCTATATTCCTAGCAGTACTATTCACAAAAGCCCAAGAGGTAGAAGCAACCCAAATGTTAAAATGGATAAATAAAACATGGTATACACGTACAATGGGATATTTTGTTGTTGTTTTTAGGTGCCATTAAATTGGTGTCCCACTCATAGTGACCCTATGTACAACAGATGAAATACTATTGTTGTGTCTCTCTGCTATCATAGAGTTTTCAGTGGCTGGTTTTATTTATTTATTTATTTATTTATTTATTTGGGGTGTGTGTGTGTGTGTGAAAGTGCATTGCCAGGTCCTTCTCCTAAGCACGTGGTATCCCAGGTGGTCACCCATCCAAGTACTAACCAGGTCTGATACTGCTTAGCTTCCCAGATCTGACAGAATCAGATGCCACAGTGGTACAGCTGCAGGCACAATGGTATATTATTCAACCTTAAAAAGCAAAGAAATACTGACACATGCTACGACAAAGATGAACCTTGAAGACACTATGCTAAGTGAAATAAGCCAGTCACAAAAAGACAGATAGTGCATGATTCCACTTACATGGAGAACCTCGAAGAATTAAATTACAGACACAAAGTAGAATGGTGGTTGCCAGGGGGCAAGGGGAAGAGAACAGGGAGATAGTGGGGTTTTGTTGTTTTTTGTTTTTGTTTTTGGTTTTTTGAGACAGAGTCTCTTTGTTTAGCACAGGCTGGCCTGGAACTCACTATATAGACCAGGTGGCCTTCAACTCATGTACTTCCTCCTGCCTTAGCCTCCCCGGTGCTGGGATCAGAGGTGTGTGCTACCAAGCCTCACTAGAGAGAGTGTGTTTAATTGATAGAGTATGCATTTGGGATGATTACAAAGATCTGAAGATGGTTGGTAGTGATGGCTATAAAACAATGTGAATGTACTTATTACTACTAACTGTATACTTAAAACTTCTTTTCCTTTAAAAAAGAAGGGGAAAAAAAGGATAAATCCTCACTGCCATGACTTTAGGGTCCATCCAATAACTCCCTGAATTTTATGACACCATATAGTTGAAGTTATGAAGTCAGAATTCAGGAGACCAAATGGTTTCCTCTCACAGTCTTTTATAAAACAACCTATTAGGTAGGGGGCAAGATTTATCTATTAGATATTAACCTAGAACTTGTCTTATATGCCAGGCATTCTGGTGCTTGGAAAGATATATAAGGTAATACCTGGGTTCCCAAGGAGTTTAAAATATAAAATATGTGGTATACAACAACCATTCCATGAAGTATTCATCAGTAATATTAATACTAGAACTTGCCTTATATGCCAGGCACTCTGGTGCTCTAGAAAGATATATAAGGTAATACCTGGGTTCCCAAGGAGTTTAAAATAAAAAGTACGTGGTATACAACAACCATTCCATGAAGTATTAGTCAGTGGGTGCCATTATGAAAACTTAGGGGCCTGGTGATTCACAGAAGAGTCAAGACAAGACAGGTTTGAGTACCAGGGCCAGCGCCAAAGAAAGATGTAGTTTAAAAGACGAAAGGACCAAAGGAACAAGGGAAAACGATGACTTTCCAGTAGTCTACTGTTTCAACAGGCATGGGAAGCATGGCATGGTTATCTCTTTGATACCCTGTTCATATCACTCAGGCCTTACTGCTTTGTATATTTTGCCTGATCTCTAACTGCCATTATCCTGAGGGCTTTCTCCCAACTCTATTTCAAGACTGCTCCAGGGAATGAACACTGGATAGAATTAGCCCTTGAGCAATGACTGATGAGAGTAGTTATTTACAGTCCAGCTTCCCTGTTCCCAGGTAGAAGAACTCTGACACCTCAGGGTCAAATGTCAACTGCCCAAAATACAGGCTAAATATCCCTTCACTATACTTCCTTTCTTTCCCTGTCTCACTTTATTCCTTTGCTATTGGTAACTGCATTTCCAAATAAACTAGCTGCACTTGAAACTTAAACCCAAATTAAGATAAAAGTGGAGGTACAGAACATAAAAGATCTGCCCACTAATTATATAAATACATAATATATAACTTCCACCACTTGTCTGTCAGTTTGCCATACTGTGAGGGCTTGTATGTTGCTATGATGCTGAAAGGTATGCAACCAGTATTACAGATACCACTGAGGTCACTCATGGTGGACAGGTTTCAGCTGAGCTTCTAGATTAAAAGAGACTAGGGAGAAGGACATGGTTTGTAGGGAGAAATTGGGAGGAAATTGGCAAAAACCTCAAAACTGGGAAAACGGCTTTTGAAGATCTGGTTTGTAAATTAGAAATCTAGGGAAAATGAAAGTAACTTGGTTGGATGTTTGTACAAAACTCTTCACAAATCTCCTGAACCTGATTGGACAATTGGATTCAAAGCTGATTGGCTCAGGCCATTCCGTTGGTGAGCTATATAAGGAGCTGCTCCTCGGCAGCTTGACCTTTTCCCTTTTTCCCTCCTGGACCTTCGACCACAAACAAGGAAAGACCCCTTTTTCGCCCGGACCTTCCGTGAGGAAAGAACACTCTCTCGCCGAGACCATCAACAAGGAAAGAACTCGCTCTCCGAGGAGACCACCAACATGGAAGCATCTGCCCTTGAGACTGTATAGGAGCTGCTAGCATTTAAAGCTGTATGCTTTGGGTTTTCTTGCTGCCCTGATAAAGGGCAGAGAAATAAAGAGCTGTGTTTGTCCCCGCAAGGCAAAGGCACCCGAGGCTTCCCATCTCCGCTGGCGTCCTGAGGGCCGCAGCAGGAGTCTGAGCCCCTCACCTGAGGGTCCCGAATGAATTGTGTTTAATATCTGTGTGCACGGCGTCGCTGCCCGTCTGAACATCTGGGCCGGACCAGGAGGGGCATGCCCCACAATAGCTAACCCACTCCTGAAACAATTAGCCATAGAAAACACTATGAATAGCAGAAAACACTATCAGATATGGTGCCAGCAAATGAGCCTCCCAGGTTGCAAGACACTCAAAAGATCACTGGGGAAAAATTGCCTCCTCAAAGTAAAGCCCCAGAGACCTCCACTTGCTTATATGGTAAAACTCAAAATGAGAAGGAACAACTGTAAACACCCATAAAAATTGGAAGGTAGAATTACATAGTATGAATCTATGAAAATTAGAAATCATCAAAAGGGAAACAGAGTGCATAAATATTGACATTCAAGGCATCAGTGAGCTAAAATGGACTAGCATGGGCCATTTTGAATCAGAGAATCACATGGTCTACTATGCTGGGAATGACAAAGTAAAGAGCAATGGAGTTATATTCAACATTAAAAAAGACATCTCAAGAGCTACCCTGAAGTACAATGCTGTCAGTGATAGAATAATATCCACATGCCAAGAAGGAAGGCCAGTTAATATGACAAAGTTATGTGCCCACCATTAAGTCCACAAATGAAGACAGGGAAGATATTTACCAGCTTCTGCAATCTGAAATAGATCAAACATGCAATCAGGATGTACTGATAATTACTGTTGATTGAAATGCAGAAGTTGGAAATAAGGAAGGCTCAGTAGTTGTAAAATATGGCCATGGTGACAGAAACGATGCTGGAGGTTGCATAATAGAATTTTGTCAGACCAATGAACTTTTCATGGCAAATATATTTTTTCACCAACATAAACAGCAACTATACACATGAAAATCATCAGATGGAACATACAGGAACCAAACTGACTATACATTTGTGGAAAGAGAAAATGGAAAAGCTCAATAGCAAAAATCAGAACAAAACCAGGTGCTGGTTATGGATCAGACTATCAACTGCTCATTTGCAGATTCTGAAACTGAAGAAAATTAGAACAAGTGGACAAGAACCAGGTATGGCCATGAGTATATCCCACTGCATTCAGAGACCTCAAGAACAGGTTTGATGTGTTAGACACTAATGATCAAAGACCAAATAAGTTGTGGCATAACATCAGAGACATTATTCATGAGGAAAGCAAATGTTATTCAAAAGTCAGGAAAAAGAGAAAAGACCAAATTACATGTCAAAAGAGACTCTGAAACTTGCCCTTGAAAGATGAGCAGCTAAAGTAAGACATGAGGAAGTTAAAGAACTACAGAGAAGATTTCAAAGGGCAACTCCAGAAGACAAAATCAAATATTATAATGACATGTGCAAAGAGCTAGAGACAGAAAACCAAAAGAGAATACACTCTGTTTTTCTCAAGCTTAAAAACTTGAAGAAAAAATTCAAGCCTTGAGTGGCACTGAGCGATTCTACAGGGAAAATATTAAACAACCCACGAAGCATCAAAAGAAATGGAAGGAATAAACAGAGTATTTATAACAAAAAGAATTGGTGGATGACAAACCATTTCAAAAGGTTGCATATGATCAGGAACTAATGGCACTGAAGGACGAAGTAAAAGCTACCATGAATGAACAGGCAAAACACAAAGCTCCGGGACTTGATGGAATACCAGTTGACATGTTTCAACAAACAGATGCAGCACTGGAGGTGCTAACTTGTTTATGTCAAAAGATTTGGAAAATGGCTACTTGGCCAACTGACTGGACAAGATCCATATGTGTACCTATTCCCAAGAAAAGGGATCCAACTGAATGTGGAAATTATCAGATGACATCATTAATATCACATGCAAATAAAATTTTGCTGTGGGCCCGGGGATTAGGTCAGTTGGTACAGCGTTGCTCTGTGCTTTCTGAGGCCCTCAGTTCGAACCTCAGTGCCACAGAAATGGGAGAAGTAAGTAGCAATCCACTCCTGAAGCAATCTTGAAACAATCAGCCACTGAATACCCTATGAAGGTCACTATGAGTTGGACTCCACTCAACAGCACCTAAGAACAATGATAACAAAGATCATTCAAAAGCAACAGCAGCAGTACGTAGACAGGGAACTGGGAGAAAATCAAGCCAGATTCAGAAGAGTGTGTGGAACCAGGGACATCACTGCTGATGTCAGATGGATATTACCCGAAAGAAGAGAACATCAGAAAAATGTCTATTTATGCTTTATTGACTATGCAAAGGCATTTGACTGTGTGGGTTGTAATAAATTATGGATAACATTGCAAAGAATGGGAATACTAGAGCATTTAATTGTATACACAAGGAATCTGTACATGGTCAAGGAGGCGGTCATTTGAACAAAACAATGAAACACTGCCTGGTTTAAAGTCAAGAAAGGTGTGCATCAGGGCTACAATCTTTCACCGTACTTCTTCAATCTCTATTTGAGCAAATTCTTCAAGAAGTTGGACTTCATGAAGAAGAACACAGCATCAAGATTGGAGGAAGACTCATTAACAACCTATGCTATGCAGATCACACAACTCTGCTTGCTGAATGAAGAGAATTTGAAACATTTACTGATGAAAATCTAAGAAAATAGCCTTCTTCAGTATGGATTATGCCTCAACATCAGCAAAATAAAAATCCTTACAACTGGGACAGTATGCAGTTTCATGATAAATGGAAAATAGATTGAAGTTGCCCAGGATTTTACTTTACTTGGTTCTATAATCAACACCTGTGGAAGCAGCAGTCAAGAAATCAAAAGACACATTGCACTGGGAAAAGCTGTTGCAAAAGACCTATTTTAAAAAGTGCTGAAAAGTCAAGATGTCACATTGAAGACAAAAGTGAGTCTGATTCATGCCATGGTATTTTCAGTTGCATCATATGGGTGTGAGAGCTGGACATTGAACAAGGGAGATAGGAAAAGAATTGATGTTTTTAAATTATGGTGCTGGAGACAAATATTGAATATACTATGGACTGCCAAAAGAACCAACAGATCTGTCCTAGAAGTGGTGCAACCAGAGTGCTCTTTGAAAGCAAGGATGGCTAGACTGTATCTTATGTATTTTGGATATGTTGTCAGGAGGGATACCAATCCCTGGAGAAGGACATCATGTTTGGGAGAGTGGCGGGTCAACAAAGAAAAGGAAGATCGTCAACTAGATGGATTGACATAGTGTCTGCAACAATGAGCTTAAACATAAAAAAGATTGTGTGCCTCGCACAGAATCAAAGAGTGTTTCATTCTGTGGTACTTAGGGTCGCTATGAGTCGAACTCCACGGCACCTAACAACAATAAATAACATATGGGGCTGGCTTTTAGCTCAGTTGGTAGAATGCTTGCTCCGTGCACTTTGAGGCCCTAGGTTTGAACCCCAGCACTGCAAAAATGGGAGAAGGACCTGGCAGCATACTCTTCTAAAAATCAGCCATTGAAAACCCTATGGATAACAGAGAAGCACTGTCAGATGTAGTGTCTCTTTTATTCTGTTTTACATGGTGTTGTTATGGGTTGGACTCAACTCAACAGCACCTAACAATATAAAACTTATTACTGAAATCTCATCATCTCATGTCCTGTTAAAAAGAGGTGTAAACTTCATATAGAATTCCTGATACTCTTCTTTTCTCCCCAAACCTCCACAAATTACACCAACAAAAAAAATACATATTAAGAAAGAATAAGCCAAGGGCGGTTTTACTTTTTCATTGTGAAGGATCAGTGCTTTCCCATTTGTTCAGCTATTCCCTAGGGCAGGGCCCTGAAAAGGTAAAATAGGACTCCTAGACAGAATGCTGACTCAGAGGACTGCCTTAGAAGGAAGGAAACTTTCTCACAGAATTAAGGCCTGTTGGATTTAATATGACAGCTTCTTAAATACATAGAAAATGCTTAGAATGTATAGGTTTCCTCTCCAGGATGAGGCAAATTCTGATCTCCCTCTTATAACTTCTCTTCCACCTACTACAAAAAGAACAGCTTGGGAATGTATCCAAGGAGGGGGTCTTGACCCACTGATGTCTAGTCAGACTGCTTAAGTATTCACACACACTGGAATCACAAAATGCCCTGAGGAATTCATTTATGGCATTTTGTGGTTGTCTAGTGGATTCCTGCCAGCATAAAAGTTGGCTGTTTAGGATACTGCTGACTGTGAGAGACTGAAAATAAAAAATGAGTTCATTCCTTTATTTATTAAACAAATATTTACTGAATGTCTACTATGTGTTAGGCACTGATCCAGGGAAAGATATACAGAACTGACCAAAAGAGACCTGTCCCTGCCCTCATGAAGCTTACACACACACACACACACACACACACACACACACACACAACCAAACATACACATTTAATGTGAGTAAAGAAAACAAAAGTTAATATGAAATATATATAATATGCATTGAGTGGTAAATGTTAAAGAGAAAAACTAATTGTAGTTTAAGGCATATAGAGAACATAGGGATTAGTTTTGATTTTATATAGGGTGGTCACAGAAGGTTTCTCTGATAAAATGGCATTTTGAGCAGATCCTTGAAGGAAATTAAGAAGCAACGTGGATATTGGAGAGAAGAGTATTCCAGGAATGGGCACAGAGTTCTGAATTATTTAAAAATATATAAGGTAGCCATTAACAACTCTTTTGTCTTTTTTTTTTTTAAGCTATGCTGAAATAAAGATTATTTCAAGTGGGCTGGGTATAGAGATACATTTAATATCATCAGAGCAGGTTTAGAAAAATTCCTCCTCAAATTGTGTTGGTACAGTCACTGCTTCCTAGACTTGGGCAGTTGGAGCCTCAGACTGAGTAAAGCCTGCTCAGGAACACCAAAGGCCACTGTGACTGTTAACGGGCTACCTCACAAATATTCTGCTGTGGGATGCGTGGGAAAATAAGCAAGAAAACAAAGACAAAAGGGTTCCAATGCCAATCAAATCCAAAGTACATAGTTAAAAATTATTAAACAATAATTATTTGAATTAATCATAAAGTTGAACTTTACCTCCAGTGGTGAAAAAGGAAATGTAGATTTTTCTCTCTTTATCTTAATATCTCTTCTCCCTTACCTTGATATCTAATTGCAAACAGTTTCTTTATCCCAGGAATCTGGTGTTTTGGACTTGAAGCTGACCCAAAGTAAAGGGCTTTTGGACTAGCAGTGAGGTTTGGCACCAGATAGCCCTCTGTAAGTAGGTAAGCCACAGAAACATATTAGAAAAAGTGGCAACCCCAAATTCCTATGTTTGACACCTTCATTCTCTTTTGTGACTTAGGACTTTATAACCAATGTTCACATTTAAAACATTACTGTGAAAAAACCTACAGGTTACTACCAGTTTTAGATGAAGCAAAAACTGAGCTTGGTGTGGTTGAACACGCCTGTAATCCCAGCATGGGAAAGCTGAGGCAGGAGAATCCTGAGTTCCATCCAGGCCAGACTGGGCTACATGGAAAGATTGTCTCAACTCTAGCCCCCTTTGTTAGGTACTGTTGAGTTGCATCCAACTTATAGTGACTCTATGTAAAACAGAATGAAACACCACCCAACACTGTGCCATGCATGTGATCTTATTATGTTTGAGCCCAATGTTATAGTCACTATGTTTCTTCTCATTTTGAATCATACCACATCAGCAAAAGGAGGTCCAGGGGTTTTATTCAGTTTCCATCATTAAAGTTGACTCTACTTTGAGGAAGCAACTCTTCCCCAGTCATTTTTTGAATGCCTTCCAGTCTGTGGGGCTCATTTGCTGGCATTATATTGGACAGTGCTTCTCTGATATTCATTAGGTTTTCAATGGCTAATTGTTTTGGGAGTGAGCTGCCAGGTACTTCTGCCTAGTCTGTCTTAGTCTGGAAGCTCAGCTGAAACCTGTCCACCATGCGTGGCCCTGCTGGTATTAGAAATACCTGTGGCTTAGCTTTCTGCATCATAGCAACACATAAGCCTCCACAGCACGACAAGCTGACAGACGTGTGGGGGCCTATCCCCCTTAGGGCCCTCCTCCCCCCAAAAAAAGAAAAAGCAGAAAGGTGGTATTATATTTACAGCCAGGTGGGGACATGAACACGAAGAATTTACTTTTTCCAAGTTCTCATTCCAAACAGTGAGGGGTAAACTGCAAATTAAAAACTCACTTCCTATCAACCTTTACCTGATATCCTAACTGAGTAGAATAAGGAGGGCTCCAGAGAAGAAACTATGTTTCAAATACTCTGCTATCTAGCCGATTAAGCTCTCCTTTCCCCAAATGTTCTGAGTTGAAGAGATGTAGGTGGCTCATAAACTACTTCAGGTTAATTTGGTTTTGTGGGGCAAGATGGGTGATACTAATGCAAAGATGAACATGGGATGTGTTGGAGCTATTATTATCCACAATCCTGAGCATGGATTGTGTGGATCCATATTATCTACAATCCTTCATAGCCGGCCACAAAGGCTAATCGTTGGCCACACTGTATACTGATTTGAATGTAGTCAAGCTTTTGTTTTGTTTTGTTTTGTTTTCTGAGATAAGGTCTTGCTACATATCTCACGCCAGTCTTGGATTCAAGATCCTCTTGCCTCTGCCCCCAAGTGCTAGGATTACAGGCATATGTAACCATACCTGGGGTATTCTAGACATTTTATGTACCGTTAACCTGAGGCTAGAGCATTTGGGCTTGAATCCAGTCCACTGTCAGTATGGAGACATTAACTTGGTCAAACATAGGGAAAGATCAACAACAGCTCCTTCTCAACAGATTTCAAGAAGGAACACATTATGACCACTACCAGAAAGAGCCCTGAAAAAAAGATTACCACACTAGCACTCTGTCACTGTCTCATTTTCCCAAATGTTCTCTGTCAATCCATTAACCTTTATAGAAAAAAGCCACTCGTGCAATACTCCCTACTCTGTGGTACTGTTATAATACCCAATATTCTTTCCAAAAACTGCTGCACCCCTCATCTCTTAAATAATACATGTTTACTAAAAAGATCTGTTTGCAAAGTGTTTTGCTAGCTGAATAACCAGAGAAGCTCACAGTCACCCAAGACCCAAACAATTTCTAGTTGACTTGAAGGTTCAAAGAAAGATCAAAATGTGTCCTGCTGCAGAAAAAGTGCTTATCAAATAGAAGGTTCCTGAAAAAACAAAAATCAAATTAATTAGCACCAGGCCTATTACTGTGGCTCATGCCTGTAATCCCAGTGACTAGGGAAGAGGAGGGAGGATTGCAGGCTCAAGGCAGTCTGCACAACTTAGCGACACCCTGTCTCCAGATTAAAAAATAAAAAGGGGGCTAGAGGTAGAGCCCAGTGGTAGAGCACTTGCAAAGTATGCATGAGGCCCTGGGTTCAACCCTCAAGTATCATTAAGAATAAATAAATAAAATAAAAAATAAATAAAAAATAAAAAAATGATAAACCATCAAGCAATGCAACTGTTTGTCTCTAACGCCTTTATTTAAACTGTAATAGTTAAACAAATCAAAGAAAGGACTAATTTGAAATATAGATAAATTATTACCATTTATGTTAGTAGCTTTGCATGGCTTAAAAGTTTAGATATAAATAAATGCCCTTTCCCAACCTGAGTTGAAAAGAAGAAAAAGTTCAGAAGGGATAAGCCATCCACCTGATGTGTTCTTTGAATAACTTACAATAATATGTCTCAACAGACCTCTGCTAACAGAAAACTCTCTAATTGCTCTCTTAATAGAGAGACAGATAGCTGGATATACGCACATACATAAAAGTGTGCACTTGCGCGTGCATGTATGTCTGCACAGTATTTGATATTCCCAAACATCTGCTGAAGGAAAAGGAAACATATCTATCAATTACTATTTATTGAGTACTGATCAACATACAGTTCTCTCAAAGGCTCCTTCCCTAGTAATTAATTGTTGTTGTTGTTAGGTGCCGTCGAGTCGGTATCCAACTCATAGCGACCCTCATAGGGTTTTCAATGGCTGAGTGCTTCGGGATTGCCTTGGGAGTGGATTGCCAGGCCCTTACTCCCATTTTTGTGGTGCTGGGAATTGAACTCAGGGCCTCAGAGACTGCAGCGCAGCGCTCTACCCACTGAGCTAAATCCTAGCCCAGTAATTAATTACTCTCTGGTAAATAGCATGCCTGTCTAATTAACTGTATTGACTAGGATAGAAAAACCAGATGGCTCTGTTGCCTGGATCAGTAGTAGAAGAGAGATTGCTATTTAACATTTAAATCGAACACAGCTCTATTCCCCCCTGACCTTCTGTCAGAAAGGGAAAAAACTGCAATGGAACAACTTGGTGATGTGCTTTCTAGAAGACCATTTCCCGAAAAAGGTTTGGTAATTGGTATAAAATACACTAATGCCTGCCACAAATATTATCCAAAGCCATCAGAGCAAATTTTCTTTGGAAATAGGTAAAGCCATAGATTTATTTGTGATAAGACAAACAGAATTCCACTGGCTCCCAATGAAAGCATACAAAAATGCATACCCATAAGATTAATATATTTTTGCAGTGAAGTTACATTATTCTTGCTTCTTTGGATCACTTGCCATTTCAGCTCCATTAGGCTCCTGGAATCCTTTGGCTTATTAAAATAACAAACTTTTATGGGCTCTGTGTAGGAAAAATTCTATTAATAAAGAAATATTCCATAAAGGCAGGCAATAATAGTCAATCGGTAGGGAAGAAAAAATTTTTTAAAAAAGCTCTAAATTACCAACAGCTGCTATAAAAGAGTAGCCCACATTACTTAAAAATGTATCTTTATTTGGAGAAAATTCATTTTGCAAGCCTGGGCTTGGGTTGAAGGGCCATTAACCAAATGGCCTTCAGTACCTAGTCTCCCCTCTGTGGGCCTGTTTTTGGTATGCAGAGACTGAGAGGTAGGGAGACAGCATCACTCACTTCAGTCCATCTGTGAGTATTTATACTCTTCATTCAAGCAAAGGAGAATGCTCATCTCCAAATATTCTAAGGAAAGAACATTATTTTCCTTTTTTTGTACAGCATGAAGATATCAGAAAAAAGCAAAGCTACTGTGTCATATCTCTAAGAAGGCAGGGCAGGTAGAACAGGACAGGTACAACCTGTCTTACCTCATTAATCTACCATGTTTCCTAGTGGGGCACATACAGGAGCTATGCAGGACTGTCATGTTGTGTTACCAAATTAAGCCAATTCCATTTATTCCTAACCTAAGAAGAAATCCAGGTTATCTAGTGTACCTTTCAGTTGAACAACTCTAGCATCTATAAACCAGACCACCTCTAACAGGCTTGCCTACACACCAAAACCTTTCATGCTTTCTAAGTTCTAAAACTGCATGAATAAGTAGACTAAAGGATGACCTAATTCAAAGGAAAACTCTTACTCCAGGACTGATAATACCTGAGACTTTAGTTCCCAAATATGTGCAGTTTTCTGAGATAAGTGTTCATAGCTTTTGTTATACTTTTGAAGAGGTCCAAGGTTCAAAGAGTTAAAAATGGCTCATTTAATAAACAAATTCTTTTCTTTCTTTCTTTTTTTTTTTTGGTGGTACTGAGGATTGAACTCAGGGCCTCGTGCTTGCATGCAAACAAATTTTCAATCTACCTTTTCATTATAAAACAAAAAGTCTCCTGAAATATTTACTCCCTAAACAATATCTACAAGGAATTCCTCTGCTAGGAAGTTCTGCATTCAACTTTTCCTCATCAGCCCATAGAAGATTGTATTACCATGAGATCTCATTAGCACAGGTGGCAGTATGCATGAGGAAAAAGGCACAATCAAAAGCAAAAGATTGAGTTTAGTCCTGGTTTTGTCCTGTTACCAATGATATCAGCCATTTCAAATTACTCTGGGTCTCAGTTTTACATGGGGATGAAAACTGTCCAGGTATACCCAAAGGTTGCTAAGAGGATTCAAATATAATAGTGGAAAAGAAAGGCAAGAAAATGAAATAAATATTAAAGTCACAAAACAAATCAAAGGAAGCAGCCCAAGACTTAAATTTTCCCCTATTAAAGTATATTTTTATTTCAGATATGGGAGAACATATGGCATGCCAAGCCCCTCAGTGGGTGTCATCAGGGCTAAATGGAGTTATAAAAGCAGCAAAGTTATAACCTTACAGGGTGCTTCTCCAGTCTGGAGAGCACTTACTGAAGCATTCCTGCCCTTCTACTCTATCCATATACTATCAACACAGAGAGTATGAGTGGTGACATAATGTCTGAGGCCAGGCCATGTTGTTGGATTCACAATGTACAAGTCACTTGCTCAGAGGATGGAGCAGGATGATTTCATTATCATGACTTTGGGGGTCCTGCCATCTGTCAAGTTGAAAAGAAAGAGCTGATCCCCATCCTCAAATACTCTAGTGCTCAACTCTTTCAAGAAAATTTGATTATAATTTCTGTTCTTTCCTCATCCCTCTTTCAGCAAGATGTAGGGACTCTCAGGCCTAGCACCAGAAGAGACTAAAGCAAGGAAAGATTTTTAAATAGCCTGTCCATTTCCAGGCACACATGCCTCCAGCCTGAAAGAATGACTTCCCAGAGTCTGAGCCACTCTGTTGGACTCACAATCTAGGACAAGAGCCATTTAAGGAACTGTGAGAGAAAGCAAACAAAAGCCAAGAGCTGTCTTACAAGTGTGTGCCAGAAAAGCCAGCAGGTGGAACACTGATATTCTTCTTTAACCCTGTTAAGGGATTCACTCGCTAAGGGTATAGAGGGTAGTTAGAAGACAGAACGTACCTATTCAGGTTTCAGGGGAAAACAAAACAAAACAAAACAAAACAAAAGTATGATATGAAAGAAAAGAGAACCCTTGTGTTCAGGCAGGTTCCATGGGAATAAGTGCTGTTTTACTGCAAGATTACTCATTATATTGCAAGACTAGAAGGTGAGCTAGCTTTACAATAAATAAATAAATAAAGTTATACACACACATAAATTTTTAACTAATATATATAATTAGTTCAAAGAGCTGGGTGTGATGTAGGAGCTGTGTGTAGTTCCTGCTGCTTAGGAGGCTGAGGTTGGAGGATTGCTTGTGCTCAGGAATCAAGGGTTAACCGGGGTAACATAGAGAGATTCTATCGCAAAAAAAAAAAAAAAAAAAAAAGCCAGGCCCCTATCTATAATCCCAGCATTTTGGGACCTGAGACAGGAAGATTGAAAGTTTTAGCCAGAGGGAACCTATGCAATTTAGTGAGACTCTGTCTCAAAATAAAACATAGAAAAGGGGCTGAGGGTGCAGCTCAGTGGTAGATCACTTGCCTAGAAGTCATGGGCTCTGAAGTCAAACCTCAGCACAGGGGGGAAAAAAGTTTAAACCTCTACTTAGGGTTGTTTCTGTTGATACCCAGCCAACCAGAAGTGATGTCACTTTTGTTTGTCAATCTGATGGTGTACATTATTAAATTTAAATAATAAAAATATTACACAAGAAATAAGCAAACCATTATTTGTAGCCAAAAGCAGAGAAGACAAGATTGTATGCAGGGCTTCAAATGAAAATCCCGAAAGTGGTATGTCTGACAAGGCCATGTGAATTAGCCTACCACAGCGTCTGACACACAATAAATGTTCAGTAAGCATCTGCTTTCTTATTTTAAAAGATGGAAAGTTAAAAAATATAAAGCATGAAGTTAGGAAGAGTTCAGCAGGAGCCAGGCAAAAGACTCTCATCTCCACTCACCCATGAATTAGTTGTAGGTCACAGAATAAACATGAAATAAAACCCTCTGCTGAATGAAAGGTAGAGGTTTCATACTGGTGGCTCTAAATAGAATAGATATAGTACATAGACTTGTATTACCCATACAATAAAGTGTGGATATTTGCTATAATAATTAAAAATAAGGAGACTTCAAATAAAAATCTACTTTCTTTGGGAAAAAATCAGAGCCTTGGCCATGAGGAAGCTCCCATGGCAACAATGGGCTGAAGTAGAAGCCATCCCACTTTGATGGAATGTGGGCTCTTCAGTGGACTACAGTTTCCATCACTCTTTATTGCGTACTCTTGACCTAATTCACTCATTTTTGCAGCCTATCTTCCCAAAACAATGCCGAAAAAGTTAGCCATTGAAAGTGCTGTCAGGGTCGCTATGAGTCAGACCCGACCCCAGGGCACCAAATAGGGGCTGGGATTTAGATCACTTGGTAGAGTACTGCTCTGTAGTCTCTGAGGTCCCGGGTTCGATTCCCAGTACCATAAAAATGGGAGAAGGATGTAGCAATCCACTCCCAAGACAATCCCAAAATAATCAGAAACCCACTGAAAATCCTATGAGGGTCACTATGAGTCAGACACAACTGGAGGGCACATAACAACAACAATCTTCCTCTTAATGACATCAAGTTATAAACATTCGTACGGTTAAAACTGGTCTCTACTGAGAGCCCAAAAATCTGAGTTCCAGTCTTGGTTCAGCTACAAACTTGTATACGTGGTAACCTGTGTACCTAACCTTTAGGCACATTAATTTTCTCATCTGTGAAACTGAAGAGTTTGTGCAAAATGATCTCTAACGGCCTTATGATTAGAATTCATTTACAATGGTGGCAATGAACATGGAGAAGACACAAAGTAGGCTTAGCATATTCCATACTTTATTCTGAATCCAATTTAATTCATTTTTTTCTTTTTTTGCTACTGGAGAATTGAACCCAGAGCCTTGAGCATACTTTGTAAGCACTCTACCACTGAGCTATACACCACTCCTTTTTTATCTTTTATCTTGAGACACGGTCTTGCTAAATTACACAGGCTGCCCCGGCCTCAAATTTATGATCCTCCTGCCTCTACCTCCAGAGTCACTGGGATAACAGGGTTATACTGCTATGCCCCTGGCTATTCTGAGTCTAATTTATTGACATGATAATTTCATTTTGAAGCTAATGAATTACATAGTGAACCTAGGATAGTCAAAAAAGAAGTACAGGCCTCTGGCACAGTATCTGGGCCCATCTGTATGACCTGACTAAACCTTCTGTAATTAGAAGCCAGAAGACTGTCTCAGATATATGGAATCACTTACTGCTTTTCTTGTTCATATTCATTCCTATTACATAAATTCTCAGATTCCTTTCTGGGATGGTTACACAGCCTATGATTAAATGTAGAGTTGTAGAGCAAAGAGAGGGTCTCAGGCTGTGAGAGTATACAGGAATGAGATCAAATATAAAAACCAGCCAGTGCAGTGGCACATGCCTGTAATCCTAGCTACTTGGAGGATCACAAGTTTGAGGCCAGACTAGGCAACATGGTAAGACCTTGTTTCAAATAAATAAATAAAGACCAATATAAGGAAAGGTTAGCCTTTGGAATCTGAAAGCAGCAAAAAAAGATCCTGTCTCAACTAATGAAAGAATATGTCAGTTTGTGCAGCCCATAATGAACTGTTGCAGCTGCTGCTTTAGTCCTGAATGTGGGAAGTCAGAGCCTATAAGTCACCTTTGAAAGATAATGTACCAAGAGTGGGACAGTAAGTTTGACCTCTTGCACAACACTTAGAAACTATAAGCTCAGTTGACTAGTTTAATTGTAAATCTGTTATTTAATTCATCTTCTTAAAAGCCCCTAGAAGCTGAATAGGCAAAATAATACTCACCAATCCTGATTTAAATTAGAGAAGGCTTCAACCAAGAAAGCTAAATACTATACATTTATAACCAAAGTACTTAAGATTCACTTCAACAAATATTTATTGTGTTCTCACTGTGTACCACGATTTGGAAGCAATTTAATGATGAATTTGCTACATTTCTTAGTTCCTAAGAAGTGAATGACGGCAGCCATACCACTGTGGTGTCCAATCCCATCAGATCTCAGAAGCTAAGCATGGATGGACCTGGTTAGTACTTGGATGGGAGACCGCCCAGGAACACTAGGTGCTGTAGGCTTGGGAGAAGGACTTGGCAACCCACTCCCCAAAAATAATCAGCCATTGAAAACCCTATGAATAGCGGAGAAGCACAACAATAGTTTTCATTTGTTGTACTTAGGGTTGCTAGGAGTTGGACACCGACTTGACAGCACCTAACAACAACAACAACAAGTGAACAGAAAATTAAAACATAAATCTACTTCTTATGTCCTAAGTTAGATATTACTGATAATCTATACGGCAGATGGGGCTGGGATTTAGCTCAGTTGGTAGAGTGCTGTGCTGTAGTCTCTGAGGTCCTGAGTTCGATTCCCAGCACCGCGAAAATGGGAGAAGGACCTGGCAATCCACTTCCAAGGCAATCCCGAAACAATCAGCTATTGAAAACCCTATGAGGGTCGCTATGAGTCGGATACCGACTTGACAGCACTTAACAACAACAACAATATACGGCAGATATGAATAGACTTAAGCTAACTCTGACTGGTTCAAAGCCAAAGTCAATAATTTTGCATCCTCTTTCATCCAAGAAAAACTGCTTAACTACAATGAAAAAGCAGTGTAGTTTATCAAAAAGAATATAATATTGATAACCTCTCCCCTAACAGGAGAAGGACATGGCAATCCATTCCCAAAGCAACCCAAAACAATCAGTCATTGAAAACACTGTGAGGATTGCCATGAGCCAGACCCCACTCAACAGCACCTATCAATAAAAACAACATAAATTATCCCCTTAGAACAAAAGTCAAAAATAATAAATTAAGCTGGGCGCATTGGCACATACCTGCAATCCCAGAGACTCAGGAAGTGGAGGCAGGAGGATTCAAGTTAGAGGCCAGAGGCAGCCTACATAACTTAATGAGACCCTATCTCAAGATAAAAAATAGAAAAGGGGCACGGGGTGCAGCTCAGTGGTAGAGCACTTGTAAAGTATGTGCAAGACCTTGGGTTCAGCCCCCCAGTACCACACACACACACACACACACACACACACACACATATCCCAATAATAATAATAATAATAAATTAGGCAAATATGAACAGAGAAAATCAAAAGGCATTCAATGATTTTATCCTTACGTATAACTTGCAAAGCAAAATCAACTGTATCTTTGATATACATAGCTAGAGCCATCACAAAATACCTTTCAGGACTCTGTCTCTTGCAATACCTGTCCCAATGTTCCTAGACCAGATGGGTAATTATAATCAAGATCAGAGGTTCTCAACCAAGGACAATTCTCCCCCAGGGAACACCTGACAATGTCTGGAGACATATTTGCTTGTCTGGAGACATATTTGCTTGTCTGGAGGACAACTGAGGAAGACATTACTAATATCTAGTGGAGAGAAGTTAAAAGTACTATCACCCAAGCTACAATGCACAGGACAATCCCACACGACAAAGAATTAACCAGCCAAAATGTCAATAGGCTAAGCTTGAGCAACTGTGGTCTAAGTGCTCTACATTTTGACCAGAGGCCTTTGATCTGAGTCTTTCAAGGACTCTATGAAGATAAGCTTTGGTTGCTAATATATAGGTTTTGGCTGGGGAAAATACATCATCTATTTTCCTTCATCTATGTCACCTTTCTTTCAGCCCCTGTTCAAGGCAATAGTCTACTTATTGCTTGTTATTTGTTATTCAATGAAATAAGAATCACGTGTATAATAGGTTAACAGAAGACGGAAAAAAACAAAAGCAGAAAAGAATGAAAGAGAAAAGGAAGAGAGTGGTGGCAACCATTTCCACAGCAATCTGAAACCAAATCAACCATTATGCATAGCAGACAATTATCTGTTCTCTTGTGAAGCTGATCATCTCATCTCTAGAACCTGATTCTTCTCAACCAAGAAACAAACTACCTGTAATATCACATAGACAAATAAAAACTAAGTCATTCAGGGTCTGTGGGCTTCCCAAGGAAACATCGGTTATAGAACTGAGGCCATCTAGTGGTCTCCAATGTGGATGCCAGCTAAGTAGGCCCTAGGATTCCAACTTGAGTATAAATCCTGAATTTGGAAATACATTGCCTATTTAAAAAAGGGATGCCTCTATCTTAGAAAACTTAAAAAGGATATTCCTATCTATCTATATGCATTTATTCAACAAGCATTTATTCTTCTCCTATTACACATACTAATCTTCAAAAACTTCAATACTAGGGAACCTCTAGCAACCTCAGCTTAAAGAGAAAAATCCTAGCTTCTGCCTTTAAAAAGAAAATTCTTGGATAGTTCTCAAAGAATTGTTTCTCCCAGGCCTCTTGTCCAAAAATAACTCTAAACAGTGAGGTACAGCTTGTGAGAATTATATGTCAAAATTTGACAGAGGTGATGGGCCCAAAGATGAGAACATGAAGCATTAGCAAGAGACTAGAGCTCTTTTTCCTAATCTGGATATAAAGCAATAAGATTCATTATCCTTGAAAAGAAGACAAATTCTATTTGTTTATTTGATTGCATTTTTTCTATATTTATCTTTACTAAGCTCAACTACTTAAATCAGTTCAACTTATCACTGATAATCCACTTCAGAACTTTCATGGCCAAGGCACACATATGCAAGAATATCAAGTATTGTTTTATACTGCCAGATTTAAATCAACATCAGCATCTCCATTCCCAGTGACAATGAGAAAATGCTGGAAACTCACAACTAGGGCTCTAAAGTTCCAGTTATGATGCTGGAGGTAAAAACAAAAAGAGTCAGCATTTGGCTCACTCTCAAACAAAGCTGCTCAGTCCATTTCATCCAAGAAGATGTCATCCCAAGAAGCCATTCAAGCTACATGTTTCTTGGATGGTACTCAGGTTGTTTCATTCATCACAGTATTTTATTGATACAAAAAAACAAAACTGTCTTTCATTGGCACACTAATTTTCCATGACTCCTTCCTTCCTTTAGAAATGGTGCATTCTTACAAGCTTAAAATCCATTCACAAGTGGAGGAGCTGGGTTTCTCAGAACCACATTGTAGCCAGCCTTGGTGAATGGGGTGTGCCTCCTATGCACCCACTGGCAGCTTGGATGAAGAAACTTACTATTTGCATGCCTATAATCTTCAGTCTCAAGGCTCGGAAGGTAGAGGCAGGAGGATCATGAATTCCAGGCCAGCCTGGGCTACATAATGAGACCCTATCTCAAAAAACAAAAACAAAAACAAACAAGCAATAAAAAAGAAGGAGGAGGAGGAGGAAAAGGAGGGGAGGAGGAGGAGAAACTCACTGTGAAGCTAGAATGTCTCCACACTCCCACCTTTTCTCCTTAAT
Source organism: Pedetes capensis (assembly GCA_007922755.1). NCBI lineage: Eukaryota > Metazoa > Chordata > Mammalia > Rodentia > Pedetidae > Pedetes > Pedetes capensis. The sequence goes on from VMDO01001507.1 coordinate 123,568, forward strand.
TATTTCTAGTAGGTATAGTGCTAAAGAAAATTGGAGACCAGTATTGGAAGATATGAGGATGCAGGAGGCAGAAGGCACTGACCTGGTCACGATCGCCTGCAAAACAGCAGCTTTTCATAGTGCATGAGTTGAAGTAACCCTGATTGTCGAACTGGAACACAGGCAGGCGGGAGTGGATGTCATAGAGCACAGGGGGCAAGCGCCGCCGTAGGGCCAGGAGCTGGGTCCCATTGCTGTTGAATCGCACACTCATGGCACTTTGGAGGGATAGGTTGCCACCATAGCGCAGGAGAGAACTAGAAGGCAAATTGCACAGGGATCAGGCATGAGCCAGGCTGGATGAGAGTCTGCACAACACAGTAAATTTATTTTTTCACATGTGCCCAGAACATCCTGTGTATATTGGAATTCTAGCAAAAGGATATTTCTATGCAGTAGTTAGAAGATAATAATTAGGATAATAATGCCTCCTTTGGTATATTAAAGCAAGTTAGTTACCCCAAAGAGATACTTGTGCCCACCCCTACTGGCTAATCATGGATGGTATTCAAGAGATATATTTAGCCTTTGTATTAGAGACAGGAGAACAATCAGCAAGAGCCCGGCACAATGGCATATATATACCTGTAATCCCAGTGGCTTGGGAGGTGGAGGCAGGAGAATTGCAGGTTCTAGGCAAGAGGCAACCTATGCATCTTAGCAGGGCCCTCTCTCAATTTAAAAAAATTAAAGAGGCTGAGGATGCAGTTCAGTGGTAGAGTGCTTGCAAAGTATGCGGAAGGCCCTGGGTCAGCACTCCAGTCACACACACACACACACAAACAAAAGAACCATCACCAAGAACAGTTCATTATTTATTGGGATTTTGGTTATATTTTCAACAATAATCATTACTTATGGATAACAAGCATTTATTTTTACATTTTTAATCCATTGACAGAATTTTTTATTTTTTTTGCAGTACTGGGGATTGAATCCAGGGCCTCATGCTTGCATGCTTTTGCAAGTGCTGGACCACTGAGCTGCTTCCTCCAGCCCATTTTTTTTTCACTTTTTTGAGACAGGGTCTCGCTAAATTATACAGATTGCCTCTGGTCTCGAATTTGTGATCCTCCTGCCTCCACCTCCCGAGCTGCTGGGATTATAGGTGTGCGCCACCGCGCCCAGCTCCATAGATAGAATTTTTATATTCCATATGGCATAAAACCAGTTAGAGTATTATTGTGAATAATTTCTTTTTATGACTCAGGCAATACTTTTGATATTGCAATGAACCAGGATGGCTATGAACATTAACAAGTACAGAGTACTCACTAAAGGGTGTCTGGGTGTGTTTTATCTTTCCAGCAATCAGGATCCTTGATTACCTAGACCCTACATTTGAAGAATGGGAGAAGGGCCTGGCAATCCACTCCCAAGGCAATCCCGAAACAGTCAGTCATTGAAAACCCCATGAGGGTCACTATGAGTCGGATACCGACTCAACAGCACCTAACAACAACAACAACAACAACATTAGAAGAAGTGCGACCACAGTGATCCTTGGAAGCAAGGATGGCTAGACCGCATCTTACGTGTTTTGGACATGTAGTCAGGTGGGACCAATCCCTGGAGAAGGACATCAGATTTGGAAGAGTGGCAGGTTGACAGAAAAAGGAAAACCATCAACTAGATGGATTGACACAGTGTCTGAAACAATGGGCTTAAACATAAATAAGATCGTGTGCCTGGCACAGAATTGGGGAGTGTTTCATTCTGCTGTATATAGAGTCACTATGAGCCAGACCCAATTTGACTGTACCTAACAACAACAACATATTATAGAGGAATAACTGCTCATTGCCCATGCCATAACCAAGTTTTCTTCTGTACTTCAGGTTCAATTCTTGGAGCACTGAATTATGGTAGGAAAGTGAAGTACGCATATCAGAGATACTGCAGAAAGGAGTGCCACGACAGAGCTAATAATTCGTTCTGCTTCACATAGACATTGTTGTCATGGAAGGGAAGTGGACCTAGTAGTTTTACAGAAAAAAGAATTTACAAATTCTAGAAATCACAGAATTGGAAAGCGTCTCAAGATACCTAGATCAGAGTCTAGAGGATTTGAAACTTTTTTGTTTTGTTTTTTGAGACAGGGTTTCCCTCTGTAGCCCAAGCTGGTCTAGAACTTGTGTCATCCTCCTGCTTCAGCTTCCTGAGTGCTGGGATTACAGGTGTGCACCATCATTCCCAGCTTGATTTGAAACATTTTTAAGGAAGAAATTCTAATAGCATGTTAGCATGTGAAGGGCTTGGGTTTAACTCAATTGGTAGAATGCTGCTCTGCACTTTCTGAGGACCCAGCTTCCATCCCCAGCACCCCCCTAAATGGGATAAGGATGTGGCAATCCACTGCTGAAGCAATCCTGAAACAATCAGCCATTGAAAACCCTACAGAGCAACAGAAGTGTTCTTTATGCCAAGATATTTGGAAAACAGCTACCTGGCCAATTGACTGGAAGAGATCTGTACATGTGCCTATTCCCAAGAAAGAGGATCCAATCAAATGTGGAAACTATCGAATAATATCATTATTATCACACATAAGCAAAATTTGCTAAAGATCATTGAAAAGCGATTGCAGTAGTATATAGACAGGGAACTGCCAGAAAATCAAGCCAGATTCAGAAAAGGGTATCGAAGCAGGGACATCATCGCTGATATAAGGTAGATATTAGCAGAAAGCAGAGAATACCAGAAAGTTGTTGATCTATGTTTTACTGACTATGCAAAGGCATTTGACTTTGTGGATCACAACAAATTATTGATAACACTATGAAGAATGGGAATACTTAATTGTACTCATGAGGAATCTGCACATGGACCAGGAAGCAGTCATTTGAACAGAACAAGGAAAAAGTGCCTGGTCTTAAGTCAAGAAAGGTATACGTCAGGGCTGTAACCTTTCACTGTACCTCTTCAATCTCTCTGCTGAGCAAATTATCCAAGAAGTTGGACTTTATGAAGAATATGGCATCATGATTGGAGGAAGACTCATTAACAACCTGTGTTATGCAGATGACACAACTCTGCTTGCTGAAAGTGAAGAGGATTTGAAACATTTACTGATGAAAATCAAAGAATATAGCCTTCAGTAAGGATTGTGCCTCAACATCAACAAAACAAAAATCCTTTCTACTGGGTCAGTATACAACATCATGAGAAATGGAGAGAAGACTGAGATTGTCCAGGATTTTGCTTTACTTGGTTCTACAATCAACAACTGTGGAAGCAGTAGTCAAGAAATCAAAAGATACACTGCACTGAGAAATGCTGTTGCAAAAGACCTCTTTAAAGTGTTGAAAAGAACAGATGTTCACACTGAGGAAGAAGGTGCGCCTGACTCATGCCATGGTATTTCAGTCACATCATGTGGTTGTCAAAACTGAACATTAAGGGCTACAGAAGAATCGATGCTTAGCCAGGCGTGGTGGCGCACGCCTGTAATCCTAGTGGCTCGGGAGGCGGAGGCAGGAGAATCGCAAGTTCGAGACCAGACGCAGTCTGCGTAACTTAGCGAAACCCTGTCTCAAAAAGTAAAAAAAAAATGGGTCAGGGGCGCAGCTCAGTGGTCCAGTACTTGCAGAGCATGCAGGCGCGAGGCCCTGGGTTCAACCCCCAGTACCACAAAAAAAAAAAAAAAAAAAAAAAAAAGAATCGATGCTTTTGAATTATGGTGTTAGAGATGAATATTGACTATACAATCGACTGCCAAAATAATCAACAGATCTGTCCTAGGAGAAGTGTAACCAGAGTGTTTCTTGGAAATAAGGATGGCTATACTGTGATTTACATATTTTGGACATATAGTTAGGAAGGACCAATCCCTGGAGAAGGACATCATGTTTGGGAGAGTGGCTGGTTGATGAAAAAAAAAAGGAAAACCCTCAACTAGATGGACTGACACAGTGTCTGCAACTATGGGTTTAAACAAATAAGATCAAGTGCCTGGCATAGAATCAAGGAGTGTTTTATTCTGTTGTACACAGGGTCACTTTGAGTTGGACCTGACTCTATGGTACCTAACAACCATGTGAAAACTTAAAAGAGCTAAGCTACCAGTAAAGATTATATATTTTCTTGTCTTGTTTTTTTATTGAGAGGGGGAGCAAGAGAGTGATGGGGCAGATTAAGAAGACAAAGAAGAAAGAAGTGATACCCTGTGGGAAGTTGTTAGTGCTGCTGAGTTGTGTCCGACTCATAGCAACACTCATTGGGTTTTCTTTTTCTTTCTTTCTTTTTTGCCCTTAAGAAATTTTTTAATTGATTCAAACTTACATAGTAAATCTCAAAATCACCCAAGAATTCTTTTTTTGTGGTACTTGGGGTTGAACCCAGGGCCTGGCGCTTGCATACTTTGCAAGTGCTGTACCACTGAGCTGCACCCCAGCCCATTTTTTTAGTTTTTGAGACAGGGTCTCACTAAATTATGCAGACTGCGTCTGATCTCGAACTTATGATCCTCCTGCCTCTGCCTCCCAAGTTTCTGGGATTACAGGCGTGCGCCACCATGCCTGGCTCACCCAAGAATTCTTATGCTTCTTATTTTTCCATTAATCGCTTATTTAGATTTGCTGTAAGCTGACCAAACATCAGCAACTCAACTGAAAAATTAGAGTGAACCAGACATATCATGCTGCAGCAGCTTTCAGTCTAGGGTGAGAGACACAAACATATAAACCATGAATGATAACACTACAGTATGACCCCAAGCATAATGGAAGCATAGTAGGGAAGCACTAACTATCTCAGAGGAGGATCCAGAGCTTCTGGTAGAAGGTCATGGCTGAGCTGGAACTATAAGCACAAGCCATGAGCAGAGAGGGCAAGGAGATTCAGTTGCCATTGAGTCGGGTCCAACTCATAGCGACCCTGTGTATAACAGAATGAAACACTCTCTGACACTGTGCCATGCCCAGAGGCATGATTGTCAGTGCTTCTCTGCTTATTCATAGGGTTTCCTTTTTTTTTGTCTCCTTTATTGATAAATGTTGGTGAGGTACAGAGTAATACAGCATTGGCTTTTTCAATTATGCAACTATTACATCACTTTTGGTTACACTTTTATCAACTTACAAGGTTTATGGAAACTTTTGGCTAATATGTAGTAAAACTCATATGTATATTTGGGTAATGTTCCCCTATTTTTCCCATGTCCTCATGAAGTTGCATCGTTTACACTGAGATTATCCTCTCCCTCTTTATTCCTCTATATTGTTTCTCCTCCCTATCCCACCTTCTGCAAGCTTCACTTCCCTCTGCTAATTTCCCTCCTTCCCTTCTACCCTTTATATTATCCCTCCACTAATTTTAACTGTGCATTTTTATATATCAACTTATATATAGGATTTTTTCTTCCTTTAAGTAAGATTCAGCTTCCACATACCTCAAAGGGTTTTCAATGGCTGATTGTTTCGGGATTGTTTTCAGGAGTGGACTGCCATATCCTTTCCCCCCATTATTGTGGTGCTGGGGATCAAACCCAGGTCCTCAGAAAGTGCAGAGCGGTGCTCTACCAACTGAGCTAAAGAGGAGCCCTGAAAAACTACAATGCAGGGGCAGCTGCCAATCTACTGTGTTAACAAAACAGCCTGCACCAGTCAGTCCTGTATCTCTTATCTTCCCAAAGCAGACTTATCAAGGGAAGGAATGCTCTGGTGCCATAGCTATGTGTAGGAACAAGGCTTGGGTAAAACAGCCTGTAACCCTCTTAGGAGTGGAATGAAAGGGAAGAGAAGAGGCTTAGAAAACCATTCCTAGAACTCCAGACATCAAGGAGAAGCCTGGTACCCTTGCAGTCCCCAGGTAATAATCTCTGCAGAGAAAGGCTCATGTAATCATCTTGAACACAAGGCACACTCACTCAAATACAGAATAAATGACAAGGCCATTAGAGCCCAGGCATTTCCTTACAGGGTGCCCTGGCTGCCACAGGCATGTAGTGTTATCTAAACACTGTGCTCAAAAACAATGAGAGGCTTTCAATCCAAGATCAGCATGGAGTGTACAAATAAACCAGCATCTGTAGGACTGAGGACGGGTGGGGGTGGAAATAAGACTCAACTGAAACTTGGCCAGCCCCACCACCACAGCAGCACGGTTTGCATCAGCCCAAGAACTCTGACAGGAAACTGGGGGACTGGTAAATGCCCTTTCCATCTGTTAACAGGAACTTCCTATGCTCATTGTACTGACGCCTGTGGAGAAGTCTGCCCAGGACAGGCATGTGGGCCCATTCTACCCACACTCAAGCTCCTTGACCCACCATTTGCAATCTGGCAACACTTACTGGGGTCTGTATGTGGGCTCCAAGATAGTTGCTAACTTTTCTCTTGCCCATGCTTCAGGTCAAGGAACCCTAACCTTTCACATGAAAAGAGTGCACAGGAATCTTGCTCCTAGAATGCTTGGAAGTGCTAAGTACAGAGCAGCAGCTACCAACACTGAATACTTCATGTTTGGGCACAAAATTTGATTCTTTTCAGAGGAGAGAATGACGTCTAAAATCCAGAAAGTCATGTTAACTGTACTTTCTCAGCAGGGGTTCAGCAGCTGGCCACTCTCGGTGAGAATAATGATCTATGTAGTTATCCAGGGAGAAAAGGCTTAGAAGCAATTTGTCCTCACAGTCAGCATACAAAGATAATGTCAAATATTCTATAGCTCATGGTTCCAAGTGTAATGTAAGAAATCATCTAGAGCCAGGCATGGTGGTACATGCCTGCAATCTCAGCTCTTGGGAGCCTGAGGCAGGAAGACGGCAAGTTCGAGGCCAGCCTCGCTACATGGTAAGACCCTGTCTGGGGGTAGGGTGAGATCCTCTAGAACTTTTTTTTGGCGGGGGGAAGCAGTACTCAGGGGTTAAACCCAGGGCCTCGCGCTTACATGCTTTGTAAGCTCTAAACCACTGAGCTGCACACCCAGCCCATTCTTTTTTATTTTTTTGAGACAGGGTCTCACTAAATTATGCAGACTGCCTCTGGTCTTGAATTTTCGATCCTCCTGCCTCTGCCTCCAGAGCCACTGGGATTACAGGCATGCGCCATGGCGCCCGGCTCTAGAACTTTTTAAAAATGTATGTTTTCAGGATCCACCTCTAGATATTCTACCTCAATCTACAAAGGGACTGAAGTATCTGAATTTAATAGCAACCCCAATTAATTCTGATACGAGTGACTTGCAAACCATGGTTTGAGAAACATGAATTCACTTTGGAATTTGGGGGTGGGGAGAAAAGAAAATGTAGAAAATAGAGATTATACTAAAGTCTCAACTGAAATGCTAACCACACAATATGGCAATTTTTACAGCCTTGTGTCTATTCGAGAAAGATTCCAATTCCTTTTTTTTTTTTTTTTTTGAGGTTGCGGGGAAAAGGGAACACTCTTTTTTTTTATTAGAAATTTTTAATGTACATCTTAATGTGATTCACTTTGACATGCTTTTCATTGTGACAATTTTCATATATGCAATTTGATAAACATTATTCATATAGGTTACCCCTTACCCTCCTCTATGTTTCTCCCCCTTCCCCCCCTTCCCATCTAAGTTTCCCATCCAAGTCTTCTCTATCTTTTACTATGTAGTATTTTTCTATATGTCCTTGGGTTCCATTTCTGTTTAAGATAGAAACTTTTCCTGTAGTGGTCTTTGTTTTTATCTTGTTAGAACAATTACATGCGATTTCTAGTCCATTTATATTGACCTCATTCTTATCTTCCCTCCCCTCCAATTCCTTTTAAGATCAGAGTACCACCCCACCAATAATGCTTGCAATTGTTTTGTTTTCTTGTCCTCAACATGTTCCCTGAAGGAGAAGACATTTCTCATTCCTCCTGAAGAACTGACAGTGCTTGTATACAAGAATGCCTCAATCTTGACTTGCTTTCAGGGCACTGATCTTAATGACAGAGATGCCACTGTCTCTACTCCTCCATAGAAATGGCTGCCATTACACACCCAAACAACAGGAGCCGTATCTTGAAAAGACTAGCCAATCGAGTTAAAATGAGTTCAAACAAAAACATCCCTACTGGAATAACAAAAGTAATACATTTACTCCCAACCTATCTTCAACCTAGGATGTGCTGTAAAAGCCAACAAGAATGTGGCAAGAGGTGATTCAAGGGTCAACCTGCAAAAGACTGGGATGAAAAGCAAGAGCACTTCAAACCATTAGGAAAAAAGTGTCGTCTCCGGTCCTGTGCTTTGTTTGCTTGCTTGTTTAAGGTTCAAAAATTTCTTTTCTCAATTAGACTTAAGGCTAAGGCCTTAGAACAGAAGAGAAACAGGTCAAGCCTGTTCCCAAGAAAACTGGGCGTATTATGTCCAGTACAATACAGGGAATTGAAAAGGCTTCCAAGGTCAGACTCTATGAACCTAACTATAAATCCATGACTAAGTAATTCATCTGATTCTGCCAGATGGTGCCAATAAGATTTTTCAAAGCCCACTGGCATAAAGTTCCTCATAGTTTCCATGTGAGAATTCTCAAAGATGTTTGGAGTCAAGGCACAACTATTCCAACTCAGACATCAGAGCCCGGTCACACCACAAAGGCAGAAGCAAGGTCCTTCAAGTGGGGGGAAATCTTTCCTCACCAGCTTCTCCTTTAGGGCAGGATGACCTATAAGGAACATGGTGCATTTTCTACTCTGTATAACATAATGCATAGAATATGAAAAATCCTAGAAGATACTAGAACCAGGTAAAAAGTAAGCAAATTCAAGGAGTCACAGTTCACAATGGCCCCATTGAAGTATGTTTAGGATCCCAATAATCCCATAACTATCTCTTTTATATGAGCTAGAAGGGGGTTGAAGAATTTGGGCTTTCTTTTTTGTTTGTTTTGTTGCTGTTTTGTTTTGACACAGGGTCTTGCTGGGTTGCCCAGCCTGGCCTCAAACTTCTAGACTGAGTGATCTTCTTGCCTTAGCCTCCTCAGTAGCCAGAATGACTGTTATGGGCCACTATATCTCACTTTTGTTTTTGTAAAACAGTATAATCCTCAGTCCCAAGATTAAAATTCCTCTACAGGAAATCAGAACTGTTGGACAACCAGACTGAGAAAAAGACAGTATGACCTGTAACTGAACAATTATTTGTGTCCTGGCTATGATTCACCACTAAGCTTCTCTCTCTTCAGATACATTTCTGAGTTCAGCATATATTTTTTGAATATCCAGAAATTTAAGTTTGACTGAGGTTGGCAGAAAGATCTAACTAAATTTCTGATAGCGATCTTTATATAATCAAATGGCATATCCAGCCCATCCATGGAGCAAATATGAACAACAGGTATGGCAGTGTTTAATTTTCATCTCCCAGAAAAGGAACATGCCAGAGCTGAAGTGTTCTAGAGCCCAGGTCTTTGTTTTTGCCCCAGAGATCTCAAAACTCACACAGAATCAACTTGTATTTAATAAATACCTGTTGAATGAATGATCTAATAGATCATGAGCAGTAGTTTGTAAAACTCTGACTTAGAATTAAAAAAAAAAAAAAAGAAAGAAACTCAAACTAAAACCAATACTGAAAAACAAAAAGCTCCACTAAGGTTCCCAAGGCTCCTGACATTTGCCTGACCATAGAACCTTGTAGTGTTGTTAGGTGCTGTCAAGTCGGGTCTGACTTATAACATAGGGTTTTCATTGGCTGATTGTTTGAGGATTACTTTGGCAGTGGGCTGCCACATTCTTCTCCCATTTTTTGCGGTGCTGGGGATCAAACCCAGGGCCTTAGACAGCATAGAGCAGCACTCTACCAAAGGAGCTAAATCCTAATCCAACCACAGAACCTAGCCTGGGCTATACACATAGTGAGTTTGAAGTCAGCTTGGGCTACATAGTGAGACACTGTGTCAGAAAAAAATAACAATAGAAAGGTTGGGCATAATAGAGGCTGAGACAGGAGGATTGTGAGTTTAAAGCCAGTCTGGGCAACCTAGAAAGTTCAAAGCTACAGGGGTTACAGTATCGAGATCCTATCTCCAGAACAAAAACAAAAACCACAATATCAAAAAGAAATGGTATATGTGTCCTGATCTCCCATTTATTCACTAGACATTCCCCCAATGCTCTGAGGTTGAAGTTAATGCTCTTAAAGAACACTCGTATTTGGTGTGAAAGAATGGACAAGGGAAGCTCTGGCTTAAAAAGCCCAAGTGCTAGCCTAAAGCACAAAGACCATGGGTCCAAGTGAACTTTGTAACAAATTCAACACATACCTCTCTGAATAATCATGGCTTCCACTATGTAAGATAAGTAAAGCTGCTAAATCATGTGGGGTGTTTTTTGATTTAGTTTTGTTTTCTGCAGTACTGAGATGCTGAACCCAGGCTTTGCATATACTTTATAAGTGCTCTACCACTGAGTGGAGGCTGGGATTTAGCTCAGTTGGTAGAGCACTCTGAGGTGCTGGGTTCGATTCCCAGCACCACAAAAATGGAAGAAGGACGTGGCAGTGCACTCCTGAGGCAATCCCAAAACAATCAGCCATTGAAAACCTGATGAGGGTCACTATGAGTCGGACATGACTTGATGCACCTACTAACTAACTAAACAAACAAACAAACCACAGAGTGGCACTCCCAGCTCCTTTTTATGTTTCATCTTGAGACAGACTAACCAACCAACCAAACAAACAAACCACTGAGTGGCACTCCCAGCTCCTTTTTATGTTTCATCTTGAGACGAGGTTTCATTAGGTTACACAGGCTGCCTCTGGCCTTGAACTTGACATCTTCCTGCCTCTGCCTCCTGAGTTTCTGGGATTACAGGCTTGTACCACTGTACCCAGTCACTTGTAGTGTTTGTTTAAAACCAGCAGATTCATAGGCCCTACTCCAGACCACTACTTCAATCTCTAGGTATGGGCATCAGGAAAGAGAACCTTTAACCAGCTTCCCAGGTGAATCTGATGTTCCTTTAAGTTTGATAATCAGTAGATGGGGAGTGGGGAGAGGCGAGTGGGAAGGTGGGAGGTAGTGCCTGGAGTCCTCCTGGGCAAAATTTATTCAATAGCTCCATCTTGTGGCCTAAAAGCTAGAAAGCAACTTCACCAGAATACTTTTCTCCCTCATAATTGACAGAGGCACTCAAAACTCAGCAAGAACTCTTACATCTCGTCTATTATTTCTCAGATACAACATTTTGACCCTTGCCATTACAGAGATTACAGACCCAGAAATATTATAGAAAATTATCTTTGAAAATACAGACCATTTGGGGCTGAGTATAATGTTATACATTCATTCAATATTTGCTAAATTACCCTAGCAGTCTAAGCCCTGTGCTACGCAGTAGTGGGGTTGTTGAATCCAAGGCCTTACACATGCTTGGCAAGTGCTCTTCCACTGAGCTGCACCTCCAGACCATTTTTTTCTTTTTTATTTTGAGACAGGGCCTCACTAATTTGCATAGGCTGCCTTTGGTCTCAAACTTGCAATCCTCCTGTCTCCACCTCCCAAATCGCTGGGATTACAGGCATGTACCACGGCGCTCTGTATTCCTGTTTTTAAAAATTCACAGAAAAACACAAGTAATAGTACATATTAGCATACATGCTTTTTTCCTGAGAAGGAATCTCTGTACACTGGGAAGGACACTGAAGACATAAATCAGTCTAGCTGGAGATAAGACATCGTCATTTAATAACTAGAGATGGCAAAAGTAGCCATTGACACATGCAATGTAAATAAATACCACAGACCTGAGGACAGAGATTCTAAACAGAGGAATCCATTCCCCTAGTCGTAAGGGTAAATTTCAATCATTAGACAAATACTCTGTGCTAAAACTGGGCTGTGTGCTGGGGAAACAATGAGTAAAGGAAGCTTTATGAGTAATGTCAAGGAGGTCTAACAAGAAGTTCTCCCTGATAGATTACCATTTCATCTTGGTAACTAGGAAATGAGGGGGTAAAGAAAAATCAAGAAAAAAGGAGAGCTAGGCGTGGTGGTGTATGCCTGCAATCCCAGCTCTTGGGAAGGGGAGGATCATGAGTTTGAGGCCAGTTTGGGCTACATAGCAAGACCCTGTCTCAAAAAACAAAAACAGAACTGGATATGGTGGTGTACATCTGTATTCTTTATGATTCATGAGGTGGAGGCAGGAGGATCGCAGGTTTGAGGCAAAAGGCAGCCTGTGTAATTTAGTGTGACCTTGTCGCTAGATAAAAAATAAAAATGGGCTGGGAATGCAGCCCAGTGGTAGAGCACTTGCAAAGTATGTTGGAGACTCTGGGTTTAACCCTTAAGTACTGCAAAAAAAAAAAAAAAAAAAAGAGAAAGAAGAGATTCTCCTCTATGTTTGTACAAGGGAAAGTAGTGGTAAGGGCAGAAAGGAGAGTGGCAGAGACGAAGGGCAGATTGTTTTCTTAAGCAGTTTTGATTATGTTCAGTGAAGGTCATACATACATACATACAAGATTCTGAGATTTCACCCAGGATAATTATAAGAGTGATGACAACATTAATAGAAACAGAAGTTAAGAAAGGAATACAGTGCTAGGGAGAAAACAAGGCATTTACTCGGGGTTTCGGCACAGGGAATGGTTACATGAGTATTGTATGGGTATTTATGGTAAAGATGAGCAGGAGAAGAGAAAAAGAAAAGACTGGGTAACTAGAACGGATGTCTCTGACTAGAGCTAACCATTCTGACAAGCAAACTCCAATGAGTCCCTGCTTTCTGTTGTAGTTTTCTATAATCCCATCTAAACTGCTGGGTCCTCCTGATTCTCTTCTTTCTTCCTCTTTTGTCTCCTTAAGGCAGCTCCCTAAAGAGCAGGTGACATTGCTAGAGCCACTGGAATCATAGGGAAGAAGATAAATACTCACTTGAAGCAATAGGGACCATGGAGAGGAAAAGTAAAAACACAAAAACAGAACTGCCCCCCACCACCTTATTGTGGAGTGTAGCTCAGTAGTAGTGTGTTTCTCTAGCATACATGAGGCCCAAGGTTCAATCCTCAGCACTGGGGGGGTGGGGGGGAGAGATGAGTGTATGTATATATTATTGTTGTTAGGTGCCATCGAGTCAGGTATGACTCATTGAAACCCTATGTACAATGGAATGAAACGCTATCAACACTCTGCCATGCCCAGAACTATGTCAGTGCTTCTCTGCTATTCATAGGGTTTTTGATGGCTGATTATTTTTGGGGAGTGGGCTACCAGGTCTTTCTCCCAAGCCTACAGCACCCAGTATTTCCAGGCCATCTCTCATCCAAGTATTAACTAGGCCTGATGCTGCTTAGCTTCTGAGATCTAACAAGGTTGGACACCAGGGTGGTATGGCTGTAGTCCTTATGTGTGAGGGTAATACACACACATACACAAAGTACACTAATTCTATGTGTACATAGCTCAATAAATTTTTACATAAATATACCTCCATGAAACCAGCACCCAGCTCAGTCAATACCCTACCTAGGGGTAACCACTATTCTGATATCTGTAATCTGCCTATTCTTGAATATCATCCAAATGGAATCAGACAACACACTCTTCTATCTGGTTTCTTTCATTCAACACTATGACTGCAAGCCTCATCCATATCAATGTACATACCTGTATATCTATACTTTGTTCTTTTATATGTTTGTGTAATAGTTTATTGTATGGCTGGCTATTCCACAATTTATTTAGCCCTTTTGCTCTGATGAACATTTCGGTTGTTTCTAGCTTTTAGCTATCATGAATAAAGCAGCTGGGAATATTTTTGTATGTCTTTGGTGGAAATATGTAGTCACTCCTCTTATATATACCTAAGAGTGAGACTGCTGAGTCATATATGCTTAGCTTCAGTAGATACTGACAAATAGTTTTCTCTACTTGTGTTACCAATTTAGATTTGCCTAAAATATATGACAGTTTCATTTGTTCCACATCCCTGTAAATACTATCAGTCTTTTTCACTAATCATTCTGGGCATAGACTGAAAACTCATTGTGGTCTTAATTTTCAGTTACCTCATGAGTAATGAAGTTGAGTGCCTTTCAAATGCTTATTGGCTATTTGGATACTTGGTGAAAGAACCTGTTCAACATTTCTGCTGGTTTTCAAAACTGAATTTTGGCTGGGTATGGTAGTGCTTGCCTGTAATCCCAGCACTTGGGAGGCTGAGACAGGAGGATCGCTATGAGTTCCAGGACAGCCTGGGCTACATAGCAAGAGCCTATCACAAAGATGGCCGGGAGTTAGCTCAGTTGGTAGAGCGCTGTGCTGCAGTCTCTGAGGTCCTGAGTTCAATTCTCAGCACCAAAAAATGGGAGAAGGGCCTGGCAATCCAGTCCCAAGGCAATCCCGAAACAGTCAGCCATCAAAAACCCTATGAGGGTCACTATGAGTCGGATACCGATTCGATGGCACCTAACTTAACTTAATCACAAAGATAAAATAAAATAAAGTAAAACTGAATTGTCTTTTGTCTTTTACTGATTTGTAGTTCTTTATATATGATCAGTAGGAATTCTTGTTCAATATATGTACTATGAATATATTACTTATCCTTGCCTTATCTTTTTACTTAGCTAATGGTGTCTTTGATGAACAAAAGTTCTTAATTTTTATGAAATACAATTTATCAATATTTTTCTTTCATCTATAGTGTGTTTTTCGGTCTTGTCAAAGAAACTTAAGAAATCTTTGTCTACTCTGATAGCCTTGCATTCTGAAAGGGTGGAAGCTAAAGTGAGGAGAGTCTTGTTTTTTTGTTTTTTTTTTTTCTTCTTTTCACTATTAGGGGTTGAACCCAGGGTGTCATGCATGCTAGGCAAGCACTCCACCACTAAGCTGCAACCCATCACCCCTTTTTAAAATTTTTTATTTTGAAACAGCATTTTGCTAAGTTCCGTAGACTACTTCTGGCCTCAAACTTGTGATTCTCCTGCCTCAACCTATTGAGTTGCTGGGATTACAGGTGTATGCCACCATGCCTGGCTGAGAGCCTCATTCTGTAGTTTAAACAAACATCAAAGCATGAGACCCCTTTCTAGCCTTTGATGTTGAATCCCTAGGCTTTAATTTCCCATAAGAGTATGAGCAACCCTAAAATACAATATGGAAGAGACTGTATGGCTTATTCAGAAGGCAAAGAGTTACATTTAATTTCGTCCTACAGAAGGAGGATAGCCATGGGATTCAAAGAACAGACACTTAACCTCAAGGTCCCCGAGCCAGAAAAGGTCCTAAGACCAATTTCTTCTGATAGTAGGAATTTGCACTCACTGCCCATTTTCTTTTCTTTTCTCTTTTCTCCTCTCCCTTCCTTTCTTCTTCTTCTTCTCCCTCTCCTTCTCCTCCTCCTTTCAATACTCAAAGGCTAAGTCAAGGCCTTGAAAATAGTTTGCAAGTGCTCTACCACTGGTACTGGGCTGCACCCCCATCTGCCCCTACTCTTTTTAAAATACAGGATCTCGCTAAGTTACACAGGCTGCCCCTGCCCTTGAACTTGTGATCCTCTGCCTCCACCTCCCAAGTTGCTGGGATTATAGGTGTGAGCTACCATGCCTTGCCTCACTGCCCATTTTCTGGCCTAAAAGCACCATCTTATAAGGTAATTCTTTATAGGGATTCTTGGCTTGCCCTAGTTTTATTATTGAGTGGGAAAGAACCACTCTCTCTATTATCCTTGTCAAAGCTGGACACTGTTACCTGTCACAGAACTAACAGTTACTGACAGAAACTAAAAAAATTAGAAGGGAAAGAGGTGGTAGGTGAGCAGACAACTAAAACAGGCAATGAAAAGGGTGATATGAGCAGAGTGACAGGAGGGGAGACTTTGCTTTTTCTGAATTCTTTAGACATTAGAGGACCTCAGTTCTAAAGACTGTTCAGAAACCTCTGCAACAGTCCAAGCAAGATGTAAGCAGGATGCTGCAAGTGACAAAGAATGGTGGTTATGAAAAGATAGCAGAAATAATCTAAATGAAATAAATGACACCTTGTCCAAATATGCAATGTATTCTTGTATATGTGAAGTTCTCTTAGTCAATTATGGTCAAATTTCCTCTCCCTGTGGCCCAACTCATCACCAAAAAAATCCCTAAAGTTGAACTTTCCAACTCCAAGGCCAGACAAATAATATAAATAAGCAGTTATACCTGTCTTAAGACATCTAGAAGTGTCAGGTGTGGTGGTGCATGCCTATAATCACAGCAACTTAAGAAACTAAGGCAGGAGAGTCACAAGTTCAAGGCTAGAGGCGGCCTGCATAACTTAGTGAGATCCTGTCTCAAAATTAAAAAAAAAAAAAAAGAAAGAAAGAAAGAAAGAAAGGGGGTGGTGCTGAAAGTGCAGCGCAGTGGTAGAGCACTTACAAAGTATGGTGAGGCCCCCGTAAGTCCCCCATCTCCCCAGAAAAAAACATCTGGAAGTGGTGGGATCCTGAACAGGTCACAAGGTTTAAAGGAGATCCTATAACTCAGTTTTGGCTGGATGTTACCAAATGAGAAAAGGATTGACTTTTTCAAGAGATGTTAGAAATCACAAATTTTTCTATATAATTTTCCAAACCCTATTATATCACCTAAACCAAACAAATTATCTCTGTGGGTTGAATGTGGCCAAGGGACAGCTAGTTCCACCTTCTATGCTAAAACTTCACAGCAAAATAAATATAACATACAGGTTTCTAGGGTTAGAAAAGCAAGAAACTTGGGGAGCCAGCAAGTAGTCTGAGACTGAACCATGAGACAGTGAAAGAGGGTTAACTTTTAAGGACAGTCTAAAGGACTTGGACTGCAGAATGGACAAGTCTGTATTGGAAAAATTATGACAAGATCCTGAAAAAGTTCTATTGCAAGGAAGCATAGATGAAAGAAAACTAGAATGTGCAGGGATCCGATGTGATTTAGAAAAAAGGGAAAGAGTGGGTATATCTGTATGATAGATAACGTTTGTATATGAACATGGACCCATAGAAATACAAGTTATCTCACCTCTCTACACCTTAATTTCCTTATAAAATAAGAATAGAACCTACTTTGTAGGACCATCATAGGGATTAAATGGGTAATTATTTCTATAATTAGTTACCCCTGGTATTGAGAGATGAAGTAACTTTTCTCAAGATCACATGGGTCTTTCTTAAGGCATATTGCTTGGTTCTGTACTCAGGTCGTATGGCTTCAGATCCTACACTCTAAGCCATCAAGCTTTTTTGCCTCCTCCCTTACCTTACTGGGCTAGTTTCTTAATCTGTACAATGAGGAAGTCAGATCTGATGATAACTGAAGTTCTTTCTACTGCTGACATTTTATTCTGCCAGCCAGCCCTCTCATCAACTTATTTCAGGGCAGCAGTAGTACAAAAGTGACTCTGCTCACACACCTAAGGCTATCAAACTAAGTAGAGCAGTACCTGAGGCTTGGAATAGGCAAGAGAATATATTCAAGAACTGAATAACCCACAGATTAAGTCAAGAAGGAAAAGTATTCAGGAGGAGGACCCCTTATTGCTCCAAGGAGATTATATTTGTTTCTAGGAGGCCAGTAACCCTTCAGAGTAAACCCTGAATTCAGCTACATGCCCGTGCTCTTATAAGCTGGAAGTCACTTATAAACCTGGTAAGGAACCACAATAGACTCTAAACCCAGAACATCAAGAAACAGTTATCCTTTTGAGGCCAAAGTCTATATGAGAACCTTGTAAAAGCTCTCTCATCCCAAGCAAAAAAGATCACATATGCTCACTCCAAATAGATGAGCACATAAAATTTTATCTATAATTATAAAGGGTTCACAAATCCCTTTAAAGTCTGTCCCTACACTTTAAATATCCTTGAAATTGAGCATCCTGTTCTAAGTTTGTCCTCCCTAGGGAAGCAGAACTACCCCAAGATCTGAGTTGGGGTTTCTAGGCAGCTGTGTTGAGGAAACAAATCTATTCCAACTCAGCATAATTAATCCTACACAGAAAAGACAAAGGGCCCTCTCTCCCTCCTCTGTATCAGCTTGTACTGAGGGGATTCAAACAGAAAAGATCTATAATTTAATCCTCACTTCAAGTGGATATGCAATGAAGAAGTGTTCTAAGAATATTTTATGACCCTTCTCTACCTGACACCCATAAATCTTGTAGAGCATTAAATAGGCAAAACCATCCTAGTTCCCATGGAACTGTGCTCCTTCATTTATTCCAAAAACAGAATCAGTTAAGATTGCCAATTAGCATTATTAGATGACTTTCCTCCCATGTGGGCCTTGAAAACTATGGGTTACCAAAGAAACCACAAAACCTCAGCTATAACTGAAAAAAAAAAAAATCAAAACAAAAAGATAATCATATTCTCCTGGAAGACTAGAGTTTAAGTGTTGTTGAGGGTCTGGAGACACAAACAGCCTCAAATACAGATGGTAGGTTTATAAGTCAAGGCAGTATTCGGTGGTGAGGGGACAGTGTGACAATTTTTATAGAAAATTTAAAAGCACACTGCATATATTAGCACATATTTGTAATCACAGCACTTGGGAGACAGAGGCAGGAGGATCACAAGTTCAAGGCCAACCTGGGCTACATAGCAAGAACTTATCTGAGAGAGAAAGAGACAGAGACAGAAAAAGAGAGGAAGGGAAAAGAAGGGAAGGCTAGGGTAAAGGAGGGAATGGGAGGGAGGGGAAAGAGGGAGAAGAAAGAGGGAGGGAGGAAGGAAAATTTAAAAACATATATGTACCCCTTGATGCAGTAATTCCTTATAGATATTTAGGCCAAAAAAGACATGCAACCAGGTTCAACACAGCATTGCTTATAATGGACCCAAGCTAGAAACAAGAACTCCTGGGTTTTAACAACAACAGCTTCTCCTCCTCCTCCTCCTCCTTCTTCTTCTTCTTCCTCTTCTTCCTTCTCTTCTTCCTCTTCTTCCTCTTCCTCCTCCTCCTCCTCCTCTTCCTCTTTTGTTTTGGTGAGACAGGGTCTCACTGTGTAGCCCAGGCTGGGCTGGAACTTGCTATGTAGACCAGATTGGCCTCCTACTCGAACTGATCCTCCTGCCTCTGCCTCCCTAGTGCGGGGATTACAGGCGTGTGCCATCATGTCCAGCTTGTTTGTTTTCATACACTTTTCTGCATAAAAGCTCTAAATTCAGTGAGGCACCATGGCCCACACCTGTAATCCCAGTGATTGGGGGGACCGAGCCAGAAGGATCTGAGTTTGAGGTTAGAGGCAGCCTTCATAACTTAGAGAGACTCCTGTCTTGAAATTAATAAAAAATGGGATAGGGATCCAGCCAAGAAGTAGAGCACTTGGGTTCAATCCCAAAGTAGTACTAAATCAATTAATTAATTAAATTTAATTATAAAAACAATAATCATCACTTAAGGGGCTAGGTTCTCTGCTATCCCACCGGCCCCCTTCCTCTGTATGTCATCCCTTCATATAGATTTGGGTTTGCTCCCAAACATCTTTCTATTCCTCCCCTGCTACTTAGATATGAAGATGTTGTGTGCCTTAGATTTTTTTTTTTTTTTTTGGTTCTTGGGGGATGAATCCAGGGCCTTGTGCATGCTTTGCAAGCCCTCTGTCATTGAGTTGCACTCCTAGCCCCATTTGTTATTTTTTAAAATTGTGTCAGGGTCTCCTTAAGTTATGCAGGCTGCCTGTGGCCTTAAATCTGCAATCCTCCTGAGTTGCTGGGATTACAGGCATGCAGCCCTGTGCCTTCCTTCTTTTAGAAATTTTAAAAAGAAAGAAACCACATTTAGTGAGGAGACAACCGGAACGACGAACAGGACCCATAAAATGCACAGCAGGAAACTAGTGGGGGAGACTTAGACCCTCCTCTTCTCTCGAGACACTGCTGACCATGCTAGAATAACTCAAGCTTTCCACTGGAGATGAATGGCTCAGTGCCCCATGACATTGCCAGCTATTCATTGCAACTATAAATAGAAGAGATAGCAGGTTAGGAGAAGGCTCGCCTGGTTAATTCAGATCCTGCCTTTTGTGATATGGATAAGGCAGAACAATTGCTCCTAATGAGCCTGAAGTGGCAGAGAATACCACTGCTGACCCTGAGAGATTGTCTTCTTCACAGCCAGCAAGCCTTCTTAAGCACATTAGGGAGCTTCCACTCCAAGCACTGGAGAAGGAAGAACCAGGCATATATGCAACAGAGCAGGCAGAAGGAACCTCTGTTGCCTGGAAGCCTCAGGGAGCCCTGCTCAACACTAGGGACATCCCTCTAGGTTACAAAGATCTACTGTAATAGTTTCAATTCCTTCTGACTGTCCCATGGACAGAATGAGCTAGAACTAAAAATCAAGGAAGATAATCCTTTGTATTTAACTACCTCTTTCATCTGAGGCCCATGAAATAAATTACAACCTTGCTTACTTTCCATGACACTCTTCTGCAATATTGCTTTACAAAATCAGAAATTATCTCCATGTAGGATTTCCAGAGGAGCTAGCTGTCTTTCAAACAGCAAAGCTGGCTTTACATACAGGCATCATAAAAGGTCGTCCCTCTCTCCTAAGATTTAAGGGACATAAAAGAGCCTCTTACTTGTCCCCATCCCCACATCCTTTAATGATGCCTCCAATTCCCTTATTAGTGCTTCATACCACCAGTCAGGATTGTCCTAAGAATACCTGTTTAATAATGAAAATAGAAAAAAAAAAAAACCACAGTAAGTCCTTAACACCATAGCATACTGGCTCTTAAAACTTTTGGTTTTTGTAGTTGCTGATCCTTTTGAGACACTGGAAAAAGCAAACAAACTTCCTTTACAAAAAATACACTTACTTGAATACATAATATACAATTTCCATTTAATTTTAGAGGCCCACAGTTCTCCTGAATCCCAGGTAGAGAACCTAGGGTTAAGAAACCTTAGCTCAGCAACAATGAGTTTGACATATCTCCCTTCCACATCCTCCCGACACACAGAGCAAGAGCTCCAGCACATGTGGGGAGAGCTGGATGTCAAGAGAAGGCAAGGCCAAAAGAAGCCTTCATAAAAATGCCTAGATTGACCCTTTCTAGAGTCCACATTACAATATGTGACGCATCCTCAGCAAGGAGTATGGCTTTCTCTTTCTGTCTGTTGCATGAGAAGCTCTGAAGCTCTCCTAGCTTCAGAGAAGCAGGACATGTTAAGAGATGCCCAACTCAAATCAGCTGCCAAACAGGTTTTCACAATACTTTTTGGCTGATCACACTGCCTGAGAAAGAAGGAAGAGGAACGTATGAACACCTTATGAATCAAGAAAGCTCACCTCTGAGGTTTTCGAATATCCCAGAGTCCCACTCCTTCCTTTGAATTGGCTGTGGCCAATAACCTAGGCTCCACCGGGTTAAACATGACACTGTGGAAGGCTGATGGATAGTTTGCCAGGCAAAAGGGCTCTGTGAATACAGAAATTACATCAATTCATTCCAGACACCTGTGGATCAGTGACAAGCAGATAAGAGTATGATTGTGAGTAGGAGCATACTCTTTACTAATAACCCCAAAGGTCCAAAACCCAACATAGTACCCCATCACGCACCTTTCTTCAAGGTCCCCCTGAGCCCTGCACATACTTTCTGCATAAAAAAAGTATGACAACAGCAACTTAAACATATTTACCCATGTTTTAAACCATAATATGCAGAAATCTATATAGCACCTGTAAAGGGGAAGGTAAGCTATTTTTCAGTAAGTAAAACTGAATTCCACATGAGCTCAAAAAATTCATGATCAATTCTTAGTGGATTATACCTTTAATACAAATATACTAGTTTGAAAAATTAAAAGGTGCAAATAGATTTACTAAAGGTAAAGCAAAACAGTGAAAAAAATTAAAATAAGGCAAAACAACAGTGCAATTTTCCCCTGTGGTTCACAATATGCCCTAAATGGCTCAGTATAGAATTTTACGATTTGACTTCCAATATTAGAATTTTTTTTTTTTTAAATCTAGGCATGATAGTGTACTTCTGTAATCCTAACACTCAGGAGGCTAAAATAGGAGGATTGAGAGTTCAAGGCCAGCCTGGGCTACATACCACGACACTGTCTCAAACAAACAAACAAACAAAAAACCTAATATTTTAACTTCTCTTCCATCCATCCAGGTCCTAGTCTGCTTCACCTAGAACTCCTATATACCTCTGCATAATTAGCACACTCCAGGTAAAGAAGGAATCACTTTGCTATCTAGAAGGACATACTCCTATGGAACCTGATATAATCAAAGACAGAAAGCACCTCTCTGTCTGTGGTTTCCATATGCAGTCCTGCACAGGTCTCTGGGAAGGTGATGCACTCAGTCATCTCAGTTATCAAGAAGGGCAGACAAAGGACAATCACATCTACCAAACACAGAGAGACTCAGTCACAGTTGGTTGTTGTGACCAGGCCTGCCCGATTATAAGGATGAGTTTCTCTGATAGCCTGAACCTTAATAATGAGCATTGCCCATCATGTTAAATGCATAAAATGTGAGTAAATAAAAAGACCCAACCCTGCCAGACAAAGCAGCAGGGTAGTAACACAGGTACACAGGTACACAGGTGTGATCATTACAAAGCCAAAGTAAGGGTAGAGGTGGACACGGCAGTGGTTAGAGAGTGGCACTGAAGGAAGAGCTCTTTGAAGAGAGCAACATAGAGGAATCCCTTTGCATGAAATGAGCTGAGAAGGTGCATTTCCTGAAGAACTTCAGACAAAATAACAGAACAAGTTCTTTGTTTCACATATCAGACACTGAAAGAGCAAATCTGGAGGAGGCATGCACTGACATTCTCCTTACACAGAGTATATGTGCCATCATTTTACAATCCTACACACAGGTAAGGTGAGGGTCTGTGGGTTTTTTCCAACAAAAGAACAAGCCTGAAACCATGGCTACAAGAAAGTAAACAGTGCCCTCATTCTTTGTAATAACCAAAAATATGTGTGTGTCAGCACCAAACAGAGCTGGCCCTGGTGGCTGCCCTCCATAATGAGGGACCACATCTGCTCCTAGGGGCTACTAACATCAATGTGTAAAGGTTCATGGAGATTTGCAGGTGGCTAGAGAAAGGCTGGCATGGTGCCCACTTCTGACTACATATGGCAGGATGTGACCTTCAAAGAAACACATCTATGCCACATGTGAGAGTCTTGCATTTCCTCTCCCTCGACATCACACCCAGATACTCAGCTCATAAACTAAATCTGCAATGAACTTGACATCAGACTGTTTAACAGAATCCAACAGCCTTTAATACATTGATCATACCTCCATGAGGAGACTCTCGGATATCCCAAATGAGAACCCGGCCATCATCTGAGGAGCTGGCAAAAATGTTGTCATTAACTGGGCTCACCGACAAGCCATATACTGCATCTTCATGAGCAAACACATCCAAGGTCTCGCTGCTGAGAGAGAGAGAGCAAGAAAGAGGCACACAGAGACGTACATACACACAAACTTAGCTCAGACTCCCAACTCTCTCGTACCTAGGGTACTGTGTCTTTCTTTCCCAGGAGGAAGCTGACCTAGCTAAACCTGAAGGATACTATATTTCCTAAAATGTCAGTATTCAACTTTCACGTGAAAAAAAAAAATACATACATACATACATACATACATACATAAGCACGCATATGTATACAGAAGGTGCCAAAACCAAGTATAAACATTTTAAGAAAGGAAAAAACTATTATCAAAATTGTAACAATATATACCAAAAACAAAAGATGAATACAAGTCACATTTGACTTCTGCTATTACAAGAGGTGCTCAAAGTGATTATCATAGTAGAAGTAGGTCTGGTTCTGCGTGAGGCAGCCTGGCTCTTCTGTTGTGCACAGCATACATAGTACCATGTGCCTCAAACTTATCATGAATGCAGGCAATTGTTACATGTGTTGGAGGTTCTGTTGCACATTCACACTTCCATTGTTGTTGGATTTCTATAAAGTTCTGAAGTTTCAAATACAACTTCAAAACGGTCTTGCAGCTGGGCGAGGTGGCGCACGCCTGTAATCCCAGTGGCTCAGGCAGGAGGATTGCAAGTTCGAGACCAAAGGTAGTCTGCATAACTTAGCGAGACCCTGTCTCAAAAAGTAAAAAGGGCTGAGGGTGCAGCTCAGTGGTCCAGCACTTGCAGAGTATGCAAGCGTGAGGCCCTGGGTTCATCCCCCAGTACCACAAAAAAAAAAAAAAGGTCTTGCCTCCCTCAGTCATGTTTCTGCCATTTTCATTGACTGTCCTACCTGTCACATGGTGGCACTAGCATTCATTTGATTAATACCATCATTTCAGTGAACATCATACTACACATTGCTATCATTAATTCAACTATAGAAAATAATACATAGATAATATCTCTTAAAATGTATATATATGTATTTTGGCACCTGGGCTATATACATTTTTTGCACACCTAGTATATATTTACACACACACCATTAAAACGACTATTTTCATAGATTTCTTAATTTTCACACTACATAAGCATATTTAAAAGTGACTCAATAGCTGAGTTTTGTGTTTTCATTTATTAAGTAATGCATCTGCTTGTGTCCAGATTTGAGGGCGGTATTTGATTTCAAACAGCAAGGGAAAGTTTTAAAACAGCCAGACCTGATGACAGCAGGGGTAGGAAAGGATCTCCTAGAAGTCTGGCATGGTGATTAAGAGGACAGCTCTGAGCCAGATAGAACTAAGTTCAGATCCTACCATCATTTGACCTTAAGTTACCTAACATCTCTATGCCTCCTTCCCCCCACCTGTAATGGAGATCATAATACTATCCCTCACAAAATGACTGTGAGGGTTAAATGAGTTAATCTATACAAAGCACTTAGAATGGTGTCTGGCATGTAACAGTTAAGAACTTAACAAATATTAACTATTATTATGAATTATTATTTCTCTTCATCTTCCAATCACTTTAAATTTTCACCTAAAAAACATAATTTCATACCAACTTTGAAAATCTTTTTCTTTTTTAATCAAAACTTTATTTCAAAACTGTAACAGGAATCTTTTTTCATAAAAGAACTACTGGTTTCATATTATTTTCTTCAAAAATTAAAGATAATTTTGCTCTAAAGAGATATTTGCCTTTCCTCATATGAAAAACAGTCATCTTCACATACCAATAAACTATTTACCTTTCAACATCATGGAGGATAACTTGCTCATCATTTCCTGTAAAGGAAAAAAGTAGACATTTGATAATTCCTGCAAATTGGTCCCTGTCCACATTATAACGTGGTAATTTAGAGTTTCCAGGGAAGAGTATCAACACAGTCAATGCTTATACAAGTTAGAAGTGTTACATAGTTAAAAGATTTATAAAAACAATTTAAGGATGGAACAGTCTTATGGAAGGGCTGGGATTTAGCTCAGTGGGTAGAGCGCTGCGCTGCAGTCTCTGAGGCCCCGAGTTCAATTCCCAGCACCGCAAAAATGGGAGAAGGACCTGGCAATCCACTCCCAAGACAATCCCGAAGCACTCAGCCATTGAAAACCCTACGAGGGTCGCTATGAGTCAGATACCGACCCGACGGCACCTAACAACAACAACAACAGCCTTATGGAAAATTAAGAAAAAAAATAATAGCGGCTGGGCACCATGGTACCCCTTGTAATCCCAGCTACTTGGGAGGCTGAGGCAGGAGGACCACAGGTTCAAAGCCAGAGGTAGCCTGTACAATTTAGTGAAACCCTGCCTCAAATTAAGAAATAAAAATGGGGCTGGGGTGCAGCTCACTGGTAGAGCCTGACCTATGTGAGGCCCTCTGTTCAACCCTCAATCCGGCAGAAAATAAAAATAAAAACATGATAGCAAAAAGGTATAACATAATAACAATTCCTAGGGGATCAGGTTAAAAAACAAAACAACAAAAAACCAAACTTAGATAAAATGATCACTCATCCAAGTTAACCTTTTTCCCCAGCAAGATGCTCATTAACTGTGAGACAAAGAACAAAATCTCTAACATTTCTAAGCCTCACCTGTTTACCTGAAAATAGGACTATATGATAAGGCTATTAAAAGGATATGAGCCTATAAAAGCATTCAGAATAGGGCTGAGTACTTGATAAGTTCCCAATAAATGTTTGCTACTATTCTTATCCTCATCATCTTTTATAGCATTAAAATTTGATGACTGTGTGATTCTAAATGATGGGAAAGGTT
This sequence comes from Pedetes capensis, assembly GCA_007922755.1. Lineage (NCBI taxonomy): Eukaryota > Metazoa > Chordata > Mammalia > Rodentia > Pedetidae > Pedetes > Pedetes capensis. The sequence goes on from VMDO01001507.1 coordinate 149,732, forward strand.
TTCTCAACATTTTTTCCCTGCATTTCTTCTTATTCCATCAATGGATCTAAAAATAATATATTCATGACATGCCTTCAAATGTTTTATATAGCCAAAAATAAAAATCTAAACATGAAAAGACAGAAAGTGAAAAATATGCCAGTCTGTGCTTTAAATGCACAAATAACAGTCCCTGCCAAGAGCAGTGGTGCACATTTCTAATACCAGCAGCTGCGGAGGCTGAGGTAAGAGGATCATGAGTTTGAGGCCAGAGGCAGCCTGTGTAACTATATAACATAGCAAGACCCTGTCTCTAAGTAAAAAAATTAAAAATGGGCTGGGCGCAGTGGTGCACACCTGTAATCCCAGCAGCTTGGGAGGTGGAGGCAGGAGGATCGCAAGTTCGAGACCAGAGGGAGTCTGAATAACTTAGTGAGACCCTGTCTCAAAAAGTAAAAATATGGGCTGGGGGTGCAGCTCAGTGGTCCAGCACTTGTAAAGCATGCAAGCGCGAGGCCCAGGGTTCAACCCCTAGCACTGCAAAAATAAATAAATAAATAAATAAATAAATAAATAAATAAATAAATAAATAAATGGACTGGGGGTGCAACCCAATAGTAGAGCACTTGCAAAATATGTGTGATGCCCTTCATTCAATCCCTAAGTCCTGCAATAAACAGAGAGACAGACAACAATCACTTAAATAGAAAGCAAAAGGAGCAGTAAAGACGTGTCCCAGGGCTTTGTCAATTTTAAAATCCTAGGGGTGAATTCTACTGTAGATGCATACTAATGACAGAGGTAAACTCATAATAATGCCTTCTAGGTGTCAAGTACAATGCTCAGTACTGAGGTCATCAGAAGAATACGATTCTGTCTGGTCCTTGAAAAACTGATAGTCCAACTTCACAAACTAATAGCAGCAAGAAGCTTTGTCTTATGGTGATATGGGGTAGCTTTGGGGACAATAGTTCCTTTGTGTGCAGAGAGGAAGTGCATGGGAGAATGAGACATTTGAAGAGATATTCAAATAAATAAAAACTCTTACCAATGGAAGACTTAGGGGAACAGGTGGGGATTGAACAGCTAAGGCAGAAGAACAAACAGTATGAGCAAAAAACACAAGGGTAAAATAAGGCATTGTAGTGCACAGCTAAGACACTGAGTAATTCAGTAGGTGATAGTACACATTCCCAGCAAGAGAAATGAAGCTAGACAGGGTTTAGACTTTATTCTGTGGGCATTGTAGAGTCAAAAGTTCACATGCTCTAATCTTTATTATTAAATGAAAATTTATGTGAGCACTGAATTAATGCAGGGTTAGAGACGGGTAGCAAAAATCACAGAAGACCATTGCAAAATTGAGGTCAAAGATAAGGACTTAAACTGGGCAGTGGGTGTAGAAAGAGAAAAGAAATTAAAGGATGAGTGTAACAGGCTGGTGACTGATTCCTAGCACTTGGGAAGCTAAGCCAAGAGGATCAGGAAATCCAGCCAGCATGGGATAAATAGCGAGATCCTCTCTCAAAAATCCATAAAGGAAAAAGAAAAGAAAGTTCTGTTAAAAAACAAGCAAAATTTCCATTTTTATAAGCTGGAAATGGAGAAATGTAGAAGTTTCTTTTATCTTGGTTTTAGAGTTTTTGTTTGTTTTTATAGCAGTGCTGGGGCTCAAACATGGGGTCTTATACATACTAAGCAAGTACTCTACCACTGGGCTACATCCCCATCCCAATCTGTTGCATTTAAACTGCTTTTGGAACATGGGTAGGTATCCAGTGGGGAAATCTCTACTCAGAAGAGAGGTCAGGGCTAGAAATTTGGTAGTCAGAAAGGGAGAATCTGATGGAAGACATCACCAAGAGGATGGCTTGAGCACCAGCCATTCCAATTGTACCCTAACACAATGCTTTTCAAACAGAAGTCATCATGAGTTATGACACCAAATCGAGCCACAGTCAGCATCTTTAAAAATGAAATCAAAACCAGCCCATTTGTAATCCCAGCAACTCAGGAGGCTGACATAAGAGGATCACACGTTCAAGGCCAGAGGCAGCCTGTATAACTTGGCCAAACCCTGCCTCAAGATTAAAAATTGTTAAGGATGCAGCTTAGTGGTAGAGCACTTGCAAAGCATGTGTGAGGACCTAAATTCAAATCCCAAATACTTCGGAAGAAAAAAAAAAAAAAGGAAGAAAGAAGTCAAATAGAATAAAAAAATCAAAGTGCATACAGTAAAGTATAGTACTATTTGCATGTGTGTGTGTGTGTGTGTATGTGTGTGTGTGTTTCTGTGTGCCAGATTGCAACATGAAAAGTTTTCTGCCAAAGAAAAAGGAAAGAAGGAAGGGAGGGAAGGGAGAGGAGTAAAGAGAAAAAGGAAAAAGGGTAAGATAAGAGAAAGGAGAGGAGGAAAAAAATCCTAATCCACATGTCTAAACTGCTATAATACAGAGAAGATGAGCTGTGAAAATCCGGTGATTCCACACTTCAATAAGCTACAGAAAGAAAAGTAAAGAATTATTTTATCACTCCGTTCTCTAAAATCCCAATCAGTTAATTTCCCAAGGTAGAATCTCTTCTCACCTCCAGAGAACACTTTGGTGTTCCCACTGTTGAAAGCCAGGCAAAAAATGTTGGAATGGTGCTCTCCTTTCAGCTGTATAGGCTTGACCCTGGAATGGATGGCTTGTTCCATGTGCCATAGCAGAACCCGGCGGTCATCTCCTCCTTGAAGGGAGTAAGAATCTAGGGTTAAAACAGCTGACATTCAAGGCTGATGCTTGAGGCTGATGCCAGCCTCAAATCCAATCCCTTCCAAAACTATACCTCCCCAACTCCTTCAGATTCTGATGGGGCACATACACCAGAGACTTTTCCCCTTTAACTATGGGGCGCATCACCTCAAGGCTACTCACTGTCTCCCAGGAACTGAATCTTGAACAGATAATAGAGCAAAAAGGGTAAAGAACTGATACTGAGGCCTCCCACCAATGTTACTCAGTTCCTATTTTTCCAGAGATGAAGTTGTTTAAATATTTATTCATTTGCTAACTTGTTACCTAGAATCTTTCAATTGAGGTGCTTTATATCAGTGGTAGGATTTTTGTTTGGTTTGGTTTTGCCTAACAGAATCTGTGTTGATTTCTATTACTTGCAGCCAAAGAACTCTGAAGTAATATTTCTAGCATAATAGTATTCAAAGCAATCTTTTGATGTGATCTCATTGACTATGGAACAGTGTACAAATACAACTAAGTTACTTCCTAACTGTAGTAGGAGCTAGACAGAACCCAGCTGTCAGGTCAGCTCTCACCTATTCACAACTTCCAATGGTCTGAATTACACAAGCAACATTATACTACATAAGCTAGCACCTACAGAATGAGAACTGCAGCTGTACTACTGGCTAAGTAGGGTCAGGCCTGGTTAGTACTTGGATGGAGACTGCCTGGGAAAACTAGGTGCTGTAGGCTTGGAAGAAGGACCTACTCCCTCTCCCTCCCCAAAAAAACCAATCAGTCATTGAAAACTCTATGAATAGCAGAGAAGCACGAACAATACTGTTTCATCTGTTATACATAGGGTCGCTATAAATTGGACACTGACTTTACAGCACCTAACAACAGCAGAGGGCTGGGATTTAGCTCAGGTGGTAGAGTGCTGCGCTGCAGTCTCTGAGGTCCCAAGTTCAATTCCCAGCACTGCAAAAATGGGAGAAGGACCTGGCAATCCACTCCCAAGGCAATCCCAAAACAGTCTGTCATTGAAAACCCTATGAGGGTCTCTATGAGTCGGATACGGACTCAAGGGCACCTAATAACAAACAACAACAATAACAGAATGAGAATATGTATGTTCTATATATTTGCAGACATATTAAAAATGTACGGAAGATGAACACACTGTTAATAGTTACTTCTACAGAATAGGATTAGAAAGAGAAGTAGAGGAAAGATTGAGTTATTTGTTGTTTTTGTTGTTTTGAGGTACTAGGGATTGAATTTAGGGCCTTGTACATACTAGGTAAGTGCTCTACCACTGAGCTGCACCATCAGCCCCTTTTTTGTTTTTGAGACAGCACCTCACTAACTTGTGCAGGCTGCCTCTGGCCTCAAATTCAAGAATCTCTGCCTCAGCCTCTCGAGTTGCTAGAATTACAGGTGTGCATCAGGGCACCCAGCTCTATTTCACTTTCCCCCCGCCAATACTGTGGAGTTGAACCCAGGGCCTCATGCATGCACTTTTTTTTTTTTTGCAAGAGCTCTACCCCTGAGCTGCACCTTCATTCCATTTTTTACTTTTTATTTTGAGACAGGATCTCACTAAATTATGGAGGCAGCCTCTCACCTCAAATCTGTAATCCTATCTCTGTCTCCCAAATCACTGGGATTACAGGTGTGTGCCACCCTGCCTGGCTTCTGTTTGACTTTTTATAACAAGCCAATAACATATTGTTTTCCTAACAAAACTTTAAATTACAACAGCAGCAATTCATAGCAAGCTCTGTACCTTTCCTCTCCTCTTCTATTCAACTGAAAAATATAACAGCAAGACTGGGGATGTAGCTCAGTGGTAAGTATGTGTTTAGCATCTAAAAGGCACTAAGTTCACATCCCAGCATCATTTTGAAAAAAGCCCCAAATTATAGCACATCTGTACAAGGGCATACCATGAAGCATTAAGTCAGTAGGTCTATAAGAACTAATGCAAAGATCTGTTCAGAGGTTTTTGCTAAGGGAGAAAAATTAGGTATTACACAGTAGATGTACCAACATCTGTTTGTGTGAAACAAATTTTTAACAAGTTCCACAACAGCAGGAACCTTATCAGTTTTGTTCTCTGCAGAATCTCCAGCACTTAAATGAGTACACCAAAGAGTAAGCATTGAATTAAAATACTTACTGGGCACAGTGGCGCACACCTATAATCTTAGCAACTCGGGAGGCCAAGGGAGGAAGATCACAAGTTTGAGACCAGAGCAGCCTAAGTAACTTAGCAAGACTGTCTCAAAATACAAAATAAAAGATGGGCTGGGGGCATGGCTCAGTGGTTGAGCACTTACCAAAAAACATGCATGAGGCCCTGGGTTAAACTACTCCACGGTACTGCAAAAAACTATATGTATATGTGTATACTTATACTTGCCTACCTATGCTTGTATCTACATAATCGGGCTGGGATTTAGCTCAGTTGATAGACAGCTGCAGTCTCTGAGGTCCCAAGTTCAATTCCCAGCACCATAAGAAACAGGAGAAGGACATGGCAATCCCAAAACAATCAGCCATTGAAAACCCTAAAAGGGTCGCTATGAGTTGGACACAACTTGATAGCACCTAACAACAACAACAACAACAATCTACATAGCCATATCTAGATGGCTATATAAGAAGTTGTTTATAGTGCCCACTATAATTAGTAGGCTGGTATTGGGAGACTTATAGGGAGGGGAGGTTTAAAATATACATTACAGGAAATTGAAGAGCACGAAGTCTAAACATTAGCAAGAAGGCCTTGCACAAGAGCAGGTACATGGCCAAAAGGCCTCCAGTTTTCCAGTGGGCAGGAGTGGTGGCTGTCAAAAGAACCTCTCAGGAATTGGAACTGTGCACACTGTCCATGATGATGAATAAACAAGAATATCACTACATGGCAGGAAGAGGAGGTTAAACCACATGAAGAGAGGTGCAGCAGGGCCCTCCCAGACATAGCATGTGGCTGGCAGGAGGCACAGCAGAGCCTTCCAGAAGAGCGCACAATTGACGAGAGGCATGGTGGAGCCCTCCAGGAGGAGGCATGGCTGACTGGAGATACTGTAGGAAAAAAAAAAAAAAAGCAGAGGTCTGCAAGACTCTCCTGGAAGGAGGCCAGGCTACATGGCCCCACTGCACGGTCCCAAACCTGTGGACTGTGTTTTTTGTTTTGTTTTTGTTTTTGTTTTGATTAGGGAGAGATGGTGGCCACTATGGTCTCTGGTGCCATTGGAACCTCAAGCTGGAAGGAGAGAAACTGAATAGTGGTGAGTTCAGCGGACAGAGAGGAGTGTCTGGTCCTGCTGGATCCCTGATCCTGAGGAAGCCTGTTCATACTAAGGCATGTTTAGGGCCCAGGGTTTCTTTTGACGTGGAGAGGTGGTACTACCGGTCTAGGGAGCTTAAGACACGTGGTTTAGACTATGGTATGATTTGGGGGCTGGGAATGCAAAAGACAGGGAGAAACTGAGGGGGCAGTGCTAAATGCAGAGGCTGTAGCTAGGCTACAAAGTATAGCTGGGGATGGCAGGGAAGTACTAGCAATCCATCATCACCCAAACTCACAGCAACGCGGATGGGAGAACCTCTGTTTTTTTTGTGTGTGTGTGGTACTGGGGGTTGATCCCAGGGCCTCACGCCTACATGCTTTGCAAGTGCTGGACCACTGAGCTGCACCCCCAGCCCTTTTCTTTTTTTTCCTTACTTCCTGAGACAGGGTCTCGCTAAGTTACATAGACTTCCTCCAGTCTCGAACTTGCAATCCTCCTGGCTCCGCCTCCCAAGCCGCTGGGAGGGAGAACCTCTTTACACATGGAGGAGGTGTGACCTAGCAACCCAACCAAACAACGGGCAAGCCTCAACAATAATATACACAAAAGATAAATGATCAAGCCCAATAGACCAAATCCAGTCAATGGATAATTCCAAAATAACTAGATACTTAGAGATGCCAGATAAAGAATTTAGAACCCTGCTTTTGAATACGCTGAAAGACCTCAAAGACACCAATAAGAAGGCAATTGATTCACTGGATAAAAAGGTATCTAACGTGAAAGAAAAATTCAGCAAAAAAATGGAGATTCTGAAGAAGAATCAAACAAATCCTGGAGATGCAAAGCAAACTCAACCAACTCAATATTATAGTAGAAGTGGCAGCATCCAGACTAGATGAAGCTGAAAATAAAATAAGTGATGCTGAAGAAAAGTTGTTGTTGTTGTTAGGTGCCATCGAGTCAGTATCTGACTGATAGTGACCCTCTGTACAACAGGGGAAACACTATTGTCAGTGCTTCTCTGCTGTTCATAGGGTTTTCAATGGCAGATTGATTTTTGGGAGGGGGTTGCCAGGTCCTTCTCCCAAGCCTACAGCTTCTGGTGTTTCCAGGCGGTCTCCCATCCAGGTACTAACCAGGCCCGACCCTGCTTAGCTTCCGAGATCTGATGGGATCAGATGCCACAGGGCTACAGCTGCAGGCTTGAAGAAAAGTGGAAGACCTTATTTACTCAGACGCCAAGTAAGAAAGAAAGATGAAGCACTATGATCAAGATTTTCAAGAGGTCTTTGATAAAATAAAGAAATGAAGCCTATAAATACAGGGGGTTCAGGAAGAAGCTGAAAGCCTGAAAACAACATGAGAGGATTAGGAAATTTATTCAAAGAGATATTAGATGAGAACTTCCCAGGCTGAAGGCAAGAACTCAACACCTATACAACTGAAACATTCAGAATCCCAGAGTAAATCAGAACAGATCCTCTCCACAATACATTATAACTGGAATGCTCAATATACAGAGCAAAGAAGCTATTCTAAAAGCTACCAGAGAAATGCCAGAGGCAAATTCATCAGAATAACAAAGGCAAGCCCATCAGAATAGCTGATTTATCAACAATAACCTTAAAGGCAAGGAAAATTTGGTCTGACATCCTTTAAGTCCTGAAAGAGAAAAACTGCCAAGATTACATTATCATGCGAACCTATCTTTTAAAATAGATGGTGAGCTGAAGACAATCCATGATATTAACTTGCTTAAATGTTTCAATGGAACACCACATATGGGAGAGCCGAAACAATCCCAAATACAAAATCAAAGCAATAAATAATAAACATGAAGAGAACTTAAGAAAACAATAGGCTAAATATGAATCATAAAACAGAAATAAATACCAAACTGATACAGAATATATGCACATCTCAATAAACACTCTCAATATAAATGGTTTTAACTCACTATTTAAGAGGAATGGACTGGCCAATTGAATCTAAAAACATAAGCCTCAATATATGGCATTCAAGAGATTCACTTCATCCATAAAGACCATACAAGGCTGAAAAATTAAAGTCTGGAAAACAATATACCAAGCATGTAGGAACCAAAAAACAGTACACTACATATTAGTAAAAGGAACAGTCAACCAGGAACCCCTAATGACACTTAATACCTACTCATCAAAATACAGGGGCACCTAGCTTCATAAAACAAATTTTATTGGAGATAAAGGAACAAATCAAGCCAGATACAACAATCGTGAGAGATTTCAATACCTCACTTTCACCAAGAGACAGGTCATCAAAGCACAAACTCAACAGAGAAATGAAGGACTTAAATAGCACCATAAACCACCTGGATCTCACAGACATCTACAGAAGAGTCCATCCGTCAGACGTGAAATACACATTCTTCTCAGTACCACACGGAATTTTTCTAAGATAGACCACATTTTAGGCATTAACAAATACAAAAGAATAGAAATCATTCCCTGTACCTTACCAGATCACAATGGAATAAAACTAGAAGTCAAAAGCAAGAAAAATTTCAGAAATATTACAAATTCATGGAGACTAATATACTGCTGAATGATCAATGGGTCATCAAAAAAGTCAGAGAGGAAATTTAAAAATTTCTGTAATCAAATGAAGATGAAAATACATCCTACCAAAATTTATGGGATACAGCAAAGGCTGGTTCAGCTTCCAAAAATTAACCAATATAATTCATCATATCAAGAGACTTACAGAGAGAAATCACATGATCATGTCAATTGATGCTGAGAAGGCCTTTTACAAAATGCAATATCCTTTCAGGATAAACACCTGGAGAAAGTGGACATAACAGGGAAATACCTCAACATCATAAATGCCATCTGTGACCAACCCACAGCCAATATCATATTAAATGGGGAAAATTAAAATTATTCCCTCTAAGATCAGGAAAATGACAAGGATGTCCACTCTCTTCCCTCTTACTCAACACTGTGATCAAAGTCCTAGCCAGAGCAATCAGGTGAGAATGAAATCAAAGGAATAGAGATAGGCAAAGAAAAGGTCAAATGATCTTTATTCAAAGACAACATGATCCTTTACCTAAAGGACCCCAAAAGTTCCTCTAGAAAACTCTTAGACCTAATTAACTCCTTCAGCAAAGTAGCAGGATACAAAATTAACACTCAAAAATCAGTACTCTTCTTTCACATCAGTAGTGAATGGGAAGAGAAAGAAACTCAGGCAACAATTCCATTTACAATAGCCCACCAAAAAATTAAACATTTAGGTATCAATCTAACCAAAGACCCTGAATATCTGTACAAGGAAAACTTCAAAACACTAACGGAAATTGCAAAGGATGCTTGAAGATGAAAGGACATCCCTTGCTCATGGATCGGGAGAATCGATACTATAAAGATGGCTATATTACCAAAAGCAATTTACAGACTTTATGCAATCCCCATTAAAATTCCAATGACAGACTTTGCAGAAATAGAAAAACTAATTCTAAAATTCATATGGAAGCACAAAAGACCATGTATAGCCAAAACAATCTTAACCTGCAAAAATAGTGTAGGCAGGATCCCTATACCCAACTCCAGACTATACTACACAACTATAGTGGCAAAAACATCTTGGTACTGGCACAAAAATAGGATTGAAGACCAATGAACAGAATTGAAGATGCAGAAATATACCCACGCAACCACAGCCACTTGATTTTTTAAAAAGAAGCTAAGGACATTGAATAGAAAAATGACAGCCTCTTCAACAAATGGTGCTGGGATAATTGGACATCCATTTGCAGAAAACTGAAAATTTTGCATGGGAGTGAATTATAAAAGGATAAAAGACCTCAACATAAAACCAGAAACCTTAAAACTACTAGAAGAAAAGACAGGTAACATGCTCCAGCACATTGCCCAGGAAATGGCACCAAAAATTAACAAATGAGATTACATGAAATTAAAAAGCTTCTGTACACCACAGGAAACAATCAACAGAATTAAGGGAGAGGCTATAGAATGGGAGAGAACTTTTGCATCCTACACATTGGATAGAGGATGAATTTCATATACATAGAACTTAAGAAAATAAATATCAAGACAAATAACCTAATACATAAGTGGGCAAAGGAAATGAACAGACAGTTCTCAAAGGAAGAAGTTTGAAGGGACAAGAAACACATGAAAAAATGCTCAATATTCCTAGTCATTAGGGAAATGCAAATCAAAACACTGAGATTCCATCTCATTCCACTAATGGTCAAGATCAACAAAACAAATAGTAACAAATGCTGGTGAGCATACGGAGCAAAAGGAACACTTTTACACTGCTGGTGGGATTGTAAAATAGTTCAACCACTTTAGATATCAATATGGAGATACCCTAGAAAACTAAGAATAGAATTGCCATATGACCCAGCTATATCACTCCTGGGAATATACCCGAAGGATGGTAAGTCATCATACCACAGAGACACCTACATTTTCATATTTAATGCAGTACTCTTCACAATCACAAGGGGATGGAATCAACTAAGATGTCCATCAAAAAAGGAATGGATAAAAATGTTGTGGTACATATACACAATGGAATATTGCTCAGCAGTGAAAAAGAATGAAATAATGTCATTTGCAGCAAAATGGATGGACTAGAGAATTTCATCCTAAGCAAATGAACCCAGGCCCAGAAAGAGAAATATCATATGTTCTCACTCACATCTGGGAGCTAAATCTAACTTAAAGGAAGAAAAAACTATATATACATAGATGTATAAAAAGGAACAATCAAGCTTATCTAAGAAGGGAAAAAGAAGCTGAATAGCAAGAAGCTGGGAGGGGACTAATGGAGAGAAGCAAAGACTGTGGAAGGGGGAATGGGGAGGGGAAATAATGCAGAGGGATAAAGGGGGAGAGGATAATCTCAACTTATATGACGCAACTACATGAATACATGGGGAAAAATGGGAATATAACCCATAATTGCATACGATTTTTCCCACATATTAAAGGGTTCCATAAACTATTTAAGTTGATGAAAATATATAACCAAAAATGATGTAACAGGTGCACAATGGAAATAGCAAAAGCCTTATTACTCTGTACCCTACTAACATGTATTAATTAAAAAAAGAAGCAATAGAAGGATTACTCTAATTCACAATGATAAAAAAATAAAAAATAAAATATATATTACAGGAAATTTATCATTTTAACCACTTTTAAGTGCACAATTCAGTGGTACTAAGTGCATTTGCATTATTATGCAACCACTACCACCATCCATCCCCAGAACTTTTTCATCATCTCAAACTGAAACTCTAATAAACTATAAATTCTCCCAACCCCTAGTAACTACTATTCTACTTTTTGCCTCCAGGAACTTGATTAATTCTGAGTACCACATATAAGTGCAATCATACCATATATGTCATTTTGGGTCTGGCTTATTCATTTAGTAGATTTTTTTTTAAGAACAAAGGCATTTTTTAGCATAATGTTTTAAAAGTTCATCCATATATCAAAATCTTATTCCTTTATAAGACTAAATAGTATTCTCTAGTATACCTATTTTAAACTTACATTTTGTTTATTCCCTCAACCCATGATGCACATTTAGGTTGTTTCCATCTTTTGGCTATTATGAATGATATTATTATGAACATGGGTGTACAAATACCTGTTTGAAACTCTTTTGATGATTTTTAATATATACTGTTGGAAACTTATTTATTTTATTTTTTGCAGTGCTGGGGATCTAACACAGGGCCTCAAGCATACTAAAGTAAGCACTCTACCACTGTCACACAGTCCCAGCCATTATGTTTTAATTTTTACTTTATATCATCCTGTACTACTTGGCTTTTTTTGCCATAAACATTTTTTATAATACAAATTAAAGAAGATATAGTAGCTAAATCATACTTATCTCCACCAAAATGAGTTATCTTTGCACCTTAAGTTCCTTTGGGTTTTAAGTTCTTCCTTCCTTCCACTTTTACTCAAAACCAAGTTCTGTGTCTTCCTCCAAAGTATCACTGCTCATCAGATTCACCCCTTAAGTATGGCCCATAGTATTTCATGTTTACGATTTGATTATTTCAACTCTGAGTTCTATGGCTTGGGATGGTATCTATATTCTTTACCTCTTAAAATATATCACTTTGTAAAATATCAAGTTGGGACTGGGATTTAGCTCAGTGGGTAGAGCGCTGCGCTGCAGTCTCTGAGGACCCGAGTTCAATTCCCAGCACCACAAAAGTGGGAGAAGGGCCTGGCAACCTACTCCCAAGGCAATCCCGAAACAGTCAGCCATGGAAAACCCTATGAGGGTAGCTATGAGTCGGATACCAACTTGACGGCACCTAACAACAATAACAACTAACAAAATATCAAGTTACTGTCATGAAAATAATGGTTTCTGTTTTTGTTGTCTCATTTTAATGAAAAATGACACAAAGAGTTTTTCACCCTACTAATAGATTTAGACATGTTATGGACACCTCAGTTTTCCATAGTCTACACTCGTATTGTTTCCTCCCAGTACTGGGGCCATACATGACTCAGGGACTTACCACTGTTTTTGCTACTGTTATTTTTTTCTAATTAGAGAAGTAATTCTCTATACCCTATCTCTATCAAAAGTTGAAATTTAAGAAATGCTCATATTTATTCTGTTTGCTCATGGTTCTCTCTGCCCCTCAGTGTCATCAAATGTAAAATGTATATCACAATAGTTCTTCTACTCTTAAAAATTTTATAGATTAAAAAACAAATGCAAGGGAGTTAAGTAACTTCCCAAGATCACACAGTAAGTAAAGTGGTTGAGCTTATATTCAAAAGCAAGCAATCAGGACTCCACAGTCCTCAATGTTAACCACTACTCTACACTGTCTGCTTTCTAGAATAAAAAAAGTACCCTAACTAGCAAAGTGAATTCATCTGATAGACAAATGAAAAAATTCTCAGCCTTGATAACACAGCTCAAAATGTCTAGGTAAAAATAAAAGAGCACAAGAGTAAAAACAAAAACAGATTTAATTGAGTAAACTGAGGGGCCAAGATAGAACTTCCTGAAATTATAAGGATACTTGTTGTTGTTGTTGTTGTTAGGTGCCGTTGAGTTGGTATCCGACTCATAGCGACCCTCATAGAGTTTTCAATGGCTAACTGTTTCGGGATTGCCTTGTGAGTGGATTGCCAGGTCCTTCTCCCATTTCTGAGGTGCTGGGAATTGAACTCAGGACCTCAGAGACTGCAGCGCAGCACTCTACCAACTGAGCTAAATCCCAGCCCCATAAGGATACTAGCAATGGATTATCTAGAATATAGTCTACAAAAAGTTCCTATAAACAACTTTTAAAACTCCAGTAGAAAAAGAGACAAAACATATGACAATTCACTGAAGAAGAAATCCAAATAGCAAACAAATATTATAAAGAATCTCAAGCTCAGCTGGGTGCAGTGATCCATACCTGTAATTCCAGTGACAGGGGAAGTGAAGGTAGGAGGATCACAAGTTTGAGGCCTGAAGCAGCCTGTGCAACTTAGTGAGAGCCTGACTCAAAATAAATAAATAAAAGAATAAAAAATGGGCTGAGTGTTTAGCCCAGTGGGAGAGTACTTGCAAAATAAGTGCGAGGCCCTGAGGTTCAATCCAAGTACTGCAAAAACAAAAGCAAATAAACAAAAACTCTCACTAAAGAAGATAAACAGATCAGAAATAAGTACAAGAAAAGATGCTCCACATCATATGTCATCAGGGAAATCCAAATGAAAACATTGAGATACCACTATATACCTCTTATTGTTGTTGTTAGGTGCCCTATGTACAAGAGAATGAAACACTAAGTGACACTGTGCCATGCCTGGCACTATGTGAGTGCTTTTCTGCTATTCACAGGGTTTTCAATGGCTGATTATTTCAGGAATGGGCTGCTGGGTCCTCCTTCCAAGCCTATAGCACCCGGTTTTCCCAGGCAGTCTCCCATCCAAGGACTTATCAGGCCCAACTCTGCTTAGCTTCCGAGATCTGACAAGATTAGACACAAGGGTGGTACAGCTGTACACATATACCTCTTAGAGGGGCCAAAACCTGAAACACTAATGACACCAGATGGTAGCAAGGATATAAAGCAACAAGTTACTGTCATTTACTGCTGGTTGGAAGATAAAATGGCACAGCCACTTTGGAAGACAGTTGCGTGATTTCTTATAACAGTAAACATAATCTTACTACACAACCCCGCAATTATGCTCCTGGTATTTAACTGAAGAAACTGAAAATTTATGTCCGCACACAGACCTGCAAATGGATGTTTATAGCAGCTTTATTCATAAATGCCAAAATCTGGAGGCAATCAAGAAGTCCTTTAGTAGGTAAATAGTTATATAAATTGTGGTATAGCCAGACAATGGAATGTTACTCAGCACTAAAAAGAAATGAGCTATCAACCCATGAAAAGATATGAAGAACCTTAAATGCATGTTTATCTAGGGGGAAGAAAATCTGAATAGGCTACATACTGTCTGATTCCAGATATATGACATTCTTCAAAAAAACAAAATCAGTAAAAGACAGTAAAAAAGAAGGTCAGCAGCTGCCAGGTATTGGGGAGGGGTGTGAATAGATAGAATGTTAGATTTTTAGAGCAGTGAAAATGCTCTGTATCATATTATGATGATGGATCTATATCATATTTTTGTCCAAACAATAAGAATGAACCTTACTGTGAACTATGGATGCCAGATGATTATGATGTGTCAATGTAGGTTTATCAATTGTAACAAATGTACCACTCTGGTGAAGAATGTTGATAACAGGGAGGCTATGCTTGTAGGGGTAAAAGGTATACAGAAATATCTGTACTTTTAATCTTGATGTGAATGTAAAACTGATCTAAAAAAATAAAAAACAAAACAAACAAAAATAAAAGACTGAAAGTAAATTTAACAAACTACCAACATTTTGTCAAATCCAACTGATATCTATATTTCTTTACATTTAAATACTTCATGTTAACAAGGTATTGTTGTATTTCTTAGGTATAATAATGGCAAGTTATGTTTTTAAAAATCATGGTAATAATCATAGTTATGTTAAAAAAGAAAAATGTCCTTATCAGGGATGTATATTGAAATGAGTGATAATGTCACAGTCCGTGCCACAGCCTAAGGATCCAGGGTTTCCCAAAGGCAGATGAGGAGTTGGCGGCGGTGGGTAACAGAAACACAACAGCTCAGAGGCTATGTGGACCTGTTCCATTTATTGTTCAGATAGTTCAGTTTTTATACAGTCTTTTTAGGCTTAGGTCATGTAAGTAGTAAGAATACATGCAGTTTTACAAACACCTGGCAGTCATAATAGCAGTGGAGGGTCAGGCTGACCAGAACAGCAGCCTTTACTTTTTTTTCTCTAGCTGGGAACCAAGGTCTGCCTTAGATAAGCACCTCTCTGTGTTAAAATTGTCAAGAAGGCTTTTGTACTGTGGGAACGGGCCTGTGTATTCTTTTGATTGTTTTATATTTTCTCTGTAAACCTTAGCTATCATAGGTGGGGCCACTTTAGTCCAAGTAGGGGCTAACAACTCAGCCTGTTGCAGTTGAAGCATAAATCACTTAATGTTTGAGTTCCAGGGTGAAAGTTGTTGGTCAGCTTTAACTGAAATATTGTCCACATAACCTTTACAATTGGAGGTCATTACTTCTAACTCATTTACAAATTCCCTCAGTCATGTCATTCTTTTAGCATTTGTTTCATTAGAGTTTAATACAATATTAGTTATGAGTATTAGTCCTAAACATAAAGTAATCGTAACAATTAGAAGCAGTAATCCTATTCCTAGAAAGCAAAAAGCACATTTTCCTTTTCTTCATCCCCATCCATTTCTTGGAAGATGAGTTCCTTGAACCTCTCTTCCCCATATCCGGATCTTGTCAGACAATATGGTTAGAAATGGCTGTGGCATGATATGGCATACATATGGAATTTTCTTTAAAATGGAATAAAAATGTAGAGGCATAAGTGACTAATAAAATGTCAACAATTGTTGTAGATGGGTACACTATACTGTTCTACTTTTGTGTATGCTTAAAGATTTCTCAATAAAATAATTTGGATTTATTTAATGTTCATGATTTAAAAAAGAAAACATGGCTTTGCAAAATCGGCTGGGATATTTATGGCAAAGAAATACAGTAACTGAGGGCACCTCTACATTTATTCACTAAGACATCTGCCAGGCAGCACAATCTGTCTTAAAATGGAGCTTAAGGAAAAAAAAATATTTAATGTAAAACAGAGTATCTATCCCCAGAGTATCTATCCCTTTGCACTTGGAGTCTTGGCCTAAGGTCTTCCCTCATCATCAAGACAGTATTATCTTTAATATTCATTCTAGGCATTTATAGGATAACTTAGTTTTACCAAGTATTACCAAGTATTTACCAAGTATTTACCAAGTATTTCTTAGTATTACCAAGTATTTAGTAATTAAAAATGTATAACTATTTGTTGAGTGCCTTGTGGTTATTTAAAATGATATGTCCTTAATACTTAGCATGACAGCCCAAGTCCAAGAGAGACTGGAATCACTGAGTCAAACAAAAATGATCATGGTGGCAGGGCCTGCCTCTTTATTTTGCTCTTGAGGTAAGTATGAGAAGATATAATGTGCATCCCCCTGCTCTTCCCTCTCCTCCATTTCCTTATGCAAGGTAATAAGAACCCTGAGCAAAGACAACATTTTTCAACCATGTGTTGGCAAAGAAACCGGGTACAAACTGAAACCTAAACCGAAATTGTTTGGCTGCTTATAAACCAGCAGAGGGAGCAGAATAGCTGTGCCCAAGCTTCTGACCTCAAAAAGCAAAGGAGGGCTGGTGAAACAAGAATAAATGAGTTTAGAGGCAAAAGCTCAATAGTTCTCCTGTCTCTCTGAATCATCTAGTCAACTTTAAAAAGTGCAGATTTATTGTACAATTACACACAGAATTGCTGACCTGCAAATAGTTAAAGAGAAGAATATGATCACTTAAGGTAGTTTGAGTCTGGCAGTTGGGTGCTTATGAAGTCAGCTTCAGTAAAGAGAGGGAGCCCAGGCCAGCCTCTCCAGAGTGCCAGAAGCAGAGCACCCGGACTGAGGAAGGCTAGGCCTTTAGGCTTGGTGCCAATGCCAGTACCAGGCAAGGGAGAAAGTCTAGGCTTTTTGCTCTTTTTTCTTTTCTTTTCTTTTTTTCTTTTTTTTTTTTTGGAGTGGTCCTGCAGATGGAACCAGAGTCTCCACACGCTAGGCGAGTGCTCTACCACTGAACTACATCCCCAGGAAAGGCCAAGCTTTCTAAGCCAATTTCCTCTCAAACAACTGCTTAGCTCCTACTCATCTAAGAACTACAAAAGAACACAGCTACTCTGAGTCTGGAAACTTGAGGTTGATTTCATTTTGCACTAAAATCACTAATTCATTAATAAACATACTATAGCCACATTGTGTCAACAGCTTTTAAGTTACAGAGACTATCCTTTCCCAAGGGTCCTAAATGACAAGGAGAAACTATGCAAATCTTATACTACACTAAAACAAAAATAATTAGTTAGTCCTTTTCTTGTTTTACAGCCCAGAAAAGCAGAGGTACAGGAAGAAAGGATTTGCGCTGAGCTTCCTCAAAAGTCAGTCAAGCACAGGACAGGACTGAGGGAGAGTACTCTGAGACTCTAGATCAAATGGTCCTGAAGCATAGCATTATCTCAAGAACAAAAGAACTGACAATAATTTAATTGTCCATCAGTAGAAGTCTTGTTATAATTAGTTTGGAGAAGTAAGCCAGATACTGTATGATTCTGCCTATATGAGATACATAGAATAGACAAACTCAGAGAGACAATAAGCAGAATGGTAGCTGTATGGGAACAGGGGCAAAGGAGAATAGGGAGTTAGTGTTTAATAGGGGCAGAGTTTTGGTTTTGTTAGATGAGAAAGTTCTAAAGATGGTTGATGGTGATGGTTATACAATAATGTGAATGCAATTAATGTCACTGAATGGTGGTTGTTGTTGTTGTTAGGTGCCATCAAGTCGTGTCCGACTCATAGCGACCCTCATAGGGTTTTCAATGGCTGACTGTTTCGGGATTGCCTTGGGAGTGGGTTGCCACGTCCTTCTCCCATTTGCGGTGCTGGGAATCGAACTCGGGACCTCAGAGACTGCAGAGCGGTGCTCTACCAACTAAACTAAATCCCAGCCCCACTGAATGGTTAGTACACTTATAAAATAAAGAGGTAAATTTTATGTTGTTTTTATCGCTACTTATACTGACATGGAACAATTTCTAAGATATAAAAGATGAGTAACTGTGTTAACTATTCAAAATAATATTTTCTTTTAGGAAATGGCACCATGTAATTAGATCCAGGGTTGGGGTTTCATCTTTGAGAGGTGACAAAAGTAAATCCTATAAAAGGGTACAGGAATAAACACCTGAATTCAAATTCTAGTTTCACCATCCATGTGCCCTTGGGTGAGTTATTCCACTTCTTTAGCCTCCACTTTATGATTGTAAAATGAAGAAAATACCAAATATTTCCCAGGGTTGCCATACGTATTAAGTGAGATAATGTGTAAAAGCACTTAACCCAGTGTGACAAATAGTAGGTACATAC
This sequence comes from Pedetes capensis, assembly GCA_007922755.1. Classification (NCBI taxonomy): domain Eukaryota; kingdom Metazoa; phylum Chordata; class Mammalia; order Rodentia; family Pedetidae; genus Pedetes; species Pedetes capensis. The sequence continues at coordinate 168,385 of VMDO01001507.1, forward strand.
ACCCTCAAAACAGACTAGTTTCTCTCAAGTATCATCATGAATTTATAATAATCTTTCAAATTCTTGTTTTAGGTACACTAAGAGTGTGATACATGTAAAAAACAAACAAAAATATATACAAATTTATACATGGTAGGACAGATGTTAAATGGTTAACAGAGTTCTTGGGGACAGCAATTTTACTTATGACACTTCCATGCTGTTAACGTATTTTCTTTTTTCGACATGTAAAAACTAAAGGAAAATCATTGAGCCTGGCTTTCTGTGTAGCCTACTTGTTCCTTCTTTTCAGTGAGTTAACTCTCTGAACCCAAGTCCCCTCTGTGCTACTGGCCTTACCTCTCCTAAGCTCCAAGATGCAACAGCACCATACAAAGGCAGAGTCTGTATCACACAGCCTAGCTATAGGCGTGGTTGGGAAATAAGTCTGCTATTTTTCCAAAGCTGAAATTCCCACTAGGGAATTTGTTCAGAATTGCTTTCATGTATACTTCTCATTTAGTCCTTGCTTCTGAAGTGAGGATTATATAGATCTTTTTCTAGATAAGGACCAGAGCATATAATTTGCTCATTTGCTCAAAAATAATTTGCTCATTCAAGGAACTAGATCTGGAGCCTAAAACCAAGTTGTAACCACTCTACCAAAATGCAGAGACTAGAATACCATCTGGGCTGGGATTTAGCTCAGTTGGTAGAACGCTGCTCTGCAGTCTCTAAGGTCCCGAGTTTGATTTCCAGCACTGCAAAATGGGAGAAGGATGTGGCAACCCACTCCTAAGGCAATCCCGAAACAGTCAGCCATTGAAAACCCTATGAGGGTCGCTATGAGTCGGACTCGACTTGATGGCACCTAACAACAACAACAACAGAATACCATCTAGAATTCCAACTTAGGGTGTTCCACAGATTTATATAGGAAAGAAAATCATTTTCCAATTTGTCTACAACTTTATTTTCCTAGAAATGCCTAGCATTTTGGTGGCTTTCAAAATTTTGAGTATTTTTAAGTGTGTAGTTCTGCGGCACGAACTACACTCATATTCTCACAATGTTCTGCAACCATTGTCACCACCCACCTCCAGAACTTTTTCACCTTCCCAAACTGAAATTCTGAACCCACTCTCCATGCCTCTGACAACCATTTTTCCCTGTCTCTGTATCTGACAATTCTCAGTACCTCACATAAGTGGAATCATATAATACTTATCCTTTTGTGACAGGCTTATTGTGCACTTAGCACAATGTCTTCAAGGCTCATTCAGGTTGTAGTATGTGCCAGAATTTCATTCCTTTTTAATGCTGAATAATAGTCTATCATACGTATAAACTACATTTTGTTTAACCCTTTATCCATTTATGGATACTTGAGTTGCTTCCACCTTTTGGCTATTATAAATAATGTTGCTGAGAACATGGATGCACAAACATCTATTTAACTCACTGCTTTCTGGTTTTTGGGGGTATATACCCAGACATGAAACTGCTGGATCATATGGTAATTCTATCTTTAAATTTTGAGGAATTCACATACTATTTTTTATAGTGGCTACATCATTTTACATTCCAGTTCTCCAATACCCTCAGCAATACTTGTCATCTTATCAAGCTTTTTCTTTTTTTAATTCTTTTTTGGTAATAGCCATCCAAGTGAGTGTAAAATGTTTGCTGGTCTTCTTAACCTTCAAATATATAGTGTTAAATGATTCTCAAGTCCTTACTGAATTCTAGGAGCACAGCACTCTACAAGTAGCCCGAGTTATTTTTCTTTACGTATTACTTTACATTTACCTAACCTGGGATTCAGTTACTACTCTTCTGCCCAATATTCCACCCAGACAAAAAGTTACCTGTGGTTTGTCCCCGTTGGTGTGGCACTTCACTACCTGAAGGAACTTCATTCATATATAAATTTGGGGAATTTTATATGCATTCTCTCCTGCAACCACTTACAAAAACAACAAGAGCACTAATCTCTATTTACCCAAGCCTGAGACTTCTGCAATTCAACCTATTTTAGAGGTGTAACATAGGACAGCACAGCATGTCATCTGAAATCCTAGGCTTAGGATATGGTGCAACAGGTTCAGTTACCAATGATGCTACCATTCATTAGCTGTGTGCCTTTAAGCAGGTTACTTAACCTTTCTAAACTCTACTCTTCCCATTTATAAAACTGAGAAAATAACTCTACCTATCTCATAGTATTACTGTTAGGATTAATAAGATAAAACTGTATAAATGACTTGGCCCATTGCCTGATACATATTAGGAGATAATGTTAATTAATTATCATAGTAAGTATTATGCCATTTGAACTCAAACAATAGCTAATGCCAGATAAGAGTACTCTGGGCCAGCAAGTATCCTAAGGATTTGAGAGCTTGTTTGGAGGTTCTAGCCGGGGAGTGCAGCTACTCATATATCCTGGAATGGTCCTCCTCAATTGGAGATGGTCGGTCATCCTATCCAACTGAATGCACAGCTTCAAGAAGAACATGCATGGAGCAGTGAGGGAGGAAGGACACACCTGCCTACTCAGTCAGATCAGCTGATTCAACCCTGGCAATTAATGGAGTGACATGCCACAGCCACATTGTCCTTACATCCTCGCTCTTCTTTCTTTTATAGGAAAAAGGGGTGCCTGAGATAGGGTCTCACCATGTAACCCAGGCTGGCCTTGAACTCTCAATTCTCCTGTCTTACCCTCCTAAGTGCTGGGATTACAGGCCTGCACCAACATGTCTGGCTCTACTTTTTCAAGAGAAACCAGCAGCCTAATTTTACAGTCTAAATGGAGGCCAGTTAAAGCTGCATTTGGCTCAGGGGTAAATTAGGTTGGGTGATTTGCTCAAGGGACAAAACTGGTGTACAATGGCAATTCCTAAATTGGGGTAGGGTGGTAAGGGTATGGGGATCAAATGACAAGTGCAGGCAGGTCTGGAGAAAGAAGGCAAGGTGGTTTCATACTGGTTCTGCCCCCCACTACAGAAGTAGCCAGAATATGGATAAAATGTACAGGCACTAACTTCAGCTGGTACCCTGTCTTTATCTAGTATCTTTCTTTTGAAAGCTGAGTCCACTTTTCTACCTGTTATTCATTTTTCCACATCTACAAGTAGGTTAGAGGGCAGAAAAATTATCCCTATTTTAAGGATGTCAAAAATGAGGTATTGGCTTGTCTTAGCTCATAGTTTGGAGCACTATACATTAAACAGGAAGTAATTTTTTTTTTTTTTTTTTTTTTTTTGGTGGTACCGGGGGTTGAACCCAGGGCCTCACACTTGCATGCTTTGCAAGTGCTGGACCACTGAGCTGCACCCCCAGTCCACTTTTTTACTTTTTGAGACAGGGTCTTGCTAAATTATGTAGACTACCTCCAGTCTCGAATTTGCGATCCTCCTGCTTCCGCCTCCGGAGCCACTGGGATTACAGGCATGCGCCACAGCGCCCAGCTCACATTAAATAGGAAGTAAATATTAAAGCACAGCTTTAATTAGTTAGCTAGAGACCCATGAAATAAAATGGTTTCTCCAAAATCACATGACTACTAGTAGTGGAATATAATAAAGTTAGGGCTGTAAAATCCTAACTCAGAATACCAGTCCCTAATCAACATCTCTAATTCCTGAACAGAAACAGAAAAATCCACAAAATATTCAAATATTCCTTTTGCCTTACACAAGTCACGGGAGAGAGCTGGAAGACACCTACAAGGTCATTTTTCCAATAATCCTATTTTGCCAGTGAGGAAATTGAGACACAAGAGGTTAATCTGAGGGTTCGGTGGCTCACGCATGTAATCCCCATAACTTGGGAAGCCAATGCAGGAGGATCGTACATTTGAAGCCAGAGGCAGCGTTTGTAACTTAGAGAGACCCTGTCTCAAGATAAAAAATAAAGAATAAGCTAGGACTACAACTCAGTAGTGGAGCGCTTGCAAAAAATAAAGCATGCATGAGGCCTTGGGTTCAAACCCAAGTACTGCAAAAAGAAATAAACAAAAAATATATACATACATACATACATAAAAGGAGGTTAATCTTACCTGTTCAAGAGCATACTACCAGTTAGGGGAAGAAGGGGACTCAAATCCAAGATGTCTGATTCCAGTGTCCCTATTCTTCCTAAATTGTGGTAAATGCAGGCCAATGAATAACTTTAGACACTGGAGAAATGGTTTTTAATAATTAGGTAACTTAAAATGTATTAAGGAAAAACAATTAGCACAATAAAACCCATGACTTCATAGATATTATAGCAATATAAGGTTTCCTGTCAAATGTTTTGTAAAGACAGTCAACATTGAAAAAAAAAGTTAAGTAAAGCTGAACAAACTGATACATTCCTGTAATCCCAGTGACTTGGTAGGCTGAGGCAAGAGGATCACAAATTCAAGGTCAGAGGCAGCCTGTATAATTTAGGGAGACTCTGTCTCAAAATAAAAAGTAAAAAACATGGGCTGGGGGTGCAGCTCTGTGGTGGAATGCTTACAAAGCATGCAAGAGGCCCTGGGTTCAACCTCTCATACTACAAAAAAGTTAAATAATAGCACAGTGGTACCCCTGCAAAACAACAGAAGTCAAAAAAAGTGAAGCTTATACTTCTGAAATTTCAAAAATAGGTTACCAGACACCTTTACTATCTCGGAGAGAGGGCTTCTAATCTAAGGCTGAGATACACACTAAAATATAGAGAGAGTAACTAGGGAATAATCTCAGAAGGCATTCGGAGAATGCAACTATAACAAAGAAAGATCCAAAACGCAATAAATTGCACTGTAATCAGACCAAAAGAAGACTGCAAAATAGCTAAAACCTAAGATAAAAATATTCAGCCTCACTAATAATCAAGGCTAGTTATATGGAAACTTAATAATAAACTGATTAAATAACACTTTTTCATATACTGACTGAATTGGTAAATATAAAATAATGTCCAGCAATAGTCATTATGGAGTCTGGTAATAAACTGCTACAAAGGAAAGTCAGTTAGCTCAACCACCTTGGAGGGCCATTTGGTGATACATATCAAATGTACTTAAAAATACAAGCTAGGGATGTAACTCAGTGGTAGAGCACTTGCCTAGCATGCACACGACCCTGGGTTTGATCCCCAGCAACCCACATACACCAAAAAACATTATAATTACAAAAAAATTCATGCTCATTGACCCAGAATTGTATTTCCAATGATTTTGTTCTAAAGGAAAATACTAAAAGCTAGGAGCCACAGAGCACACCTGTAATCCAAGCTACTTGGAAGGCTGAGTGTTAGGAGGATCACAAGCTTGAGGCCAGGACAGCCTATGCAACTTAAACACTGCTTCAAAATTAAAAAAATAATAAAGGGCAGTGGCTCAGTGGTAGAGCACTTGCCTGGTACTCACAAGGCCCTGGATTCAACAACCCCGCTACTACTGAAAAAGAAATTAATTTCCACAAAAATTAAGCTACAAGTATTATGGTAAGGGTAAAAATTTGCACCGGGCAGGGTGGCGCACGCCTGTAATCTCAGCGGCTTGGGAGGCAGAGGTAGAAGGATCGCAAGTTCAAGACCAGAGGCAATCTGAGTAATATAGGGAGACCCTGTCTCAAAAAGTAAAAAAAAAAAAAAATGGGCTGAGGGTGCAGCTCAGTGGTCCAGCACTTGCACAGCGTGCAAGTATGAGGCCCTGGGTTCAACCTCTAGTACTGCAAAAAAAAAAAAAAAAAAAGTAAAAATTTAATGCAGTGAACAATACAATTAAAACTCTTAAAAGGATATAATGCTGCCATAATTCATGCTTTGGAACAGTTGTTCTCAAAAGGTATTCCGTTGCCTTAAGATGTGTATAAAGCCAAAACTATTTTCATAATAACAAAAATTTTTTTTCTTTTTCTTTTTTTAGTGATGGTGCTAGGGATTGGCCTGCAGTTGTAGCCCTGTGGCATCCGATCCCATCAGATCTCGGAAGCTAAGCAGGGTCGGGCCTGGTTAGTACCTGGATGGGAGACCGCCTGGGAACACCAGAAGCTGTAGGCTTGGGAGAAGGACCTGGCAACCCCCTCCCAAAAATCAATCTGCCATTGAAAACCCTATGAACAGCAGAGAAGCACTGACAATAGTTGTACAGAGGTCGGATACCGACTCGACGGCACCTAACAACAACAACAACAACAAGTTAGGGATTGAATCCAGGGCCTCACAAATGCTAAGCAAGTACTCTACCACTGAGCTACATCTCCAGTCCATCCCCATCCTCTTTTATTTTCAGACACAGTTTCACTAAATTGCCCAGGCTGGCCTCAAATTTGGAATCCTCCTGCCTGAACAACAACAACAAAAAAACGAAGCCGGGTGTGGTGGCGCAAATTTGAGACCAGAGGCAGTCTGCAACTTAGCCAGACCCTGTCTCAAAAAGTAAAAGAGGCTGGGGGTGCAGCTCAGTGGTCCAGCACTTGCAAAGCATGCAGGTGTGAGGCCCTGGGTTCAACCCCCAGTACCACAAAACAAAAAACAACCAAAAAAAAAAAACCCTGTCTCAAAACAAATAAGAAGTCAAATTTTAATGTAACAGGCTGTGACAATTTCTTTGATGTGGTTCTTGAGTTTTCATGTTATATCAAAGGAGAATACCCACAGTTATCTAAGGCATTAAAATACTCTTTCCTTGTCTAACCTGTTCTTCATACATTTTCATTGTCTTTAACATTTGTGTTGCTGGGTACTGAACACAGGCCGTTGTCCATGAAAGTCAAGTGCTCTACCACCACTGAGCTACATCTCCAGCTCTCTTCATATACCTTGGGTAAGTCAAAATCTTATGTAAATGCCTTCTATTATGACAGACATGAAAGAGATTTGGGAAAATGCAGCAATGGCAATCTTCTCTCTTTTTTTATTTGAGAAAATATGTTTTGTCATTAAAATATAATGCTAATTTAAAGTTCACTATTGCTAGTTTTAAATGAATGCATTTTAAAACTTTCTCAGTTTTAAACTCTAAAGAAATTAAAATTATAGATATGACGCCATTAACTGAAGTTCTTTGAGGTCTTTTATGATTTTTAGTGTAAAGAAGATTTAAGACCAATTTTGAGAGTTGTTTTTTTACAGCAATAGTTTTCAGGGCAGGTGGGTTTGCCCCCCAGGGAGCATTTGGCATATCTGGAAACATTTTTGATTGTCACAACTTAGGAGATGCTACTGCCATTTACTGAGTTAAGGCCACAAATGCTGCTAACATCCTACAATGCATAGAATAGCCCACTGTAACAAAGACTTATCCAACACAAAGTGTCAATACTGCTGAAGTTAATAAAACTCTGCCTTAGAAGAATATTTGAGCTAGACAGGGTGGCACACACCTGTAATCCTAGCGAGCAGGAAAATCAGAGGCTTGAGGCCAGACGCAGCCTGCACAACTTAGTGAGACTCTGTCTCAAAAAAAAAATTTTTAAAGGAGATGGAGATGTATGTAGATCAGTGGTAGAAAATTTGCCTAGTACAAGGCCCTGGTATCAATCCCCAGTACCCGCCCCACTAAAAGGATATTCAATGACATAGGAAGAAAATATCAGCTTTAACTAAACAAAACAAAACAAACAAACAAAAAACCAAAATAATAAAGATAGCCTAATTCTAATTTCATTTTTAAAATGTGTACAGACACATACCAAAAAAGCTAAAATATGTTCCAAATGTAAACAATGGTCATCCTAAGTAGACAGATTACTTTTTTTCCTTAAATCAAATTTATATCATTAATACACATTTGTAAAAATTACAAATAGCAGCTGGGGATGTAGCTCAGTGGTATAGTGCTTGCCTAGTATGTGTGAGGCCTTGGATTGGATTGCCATCACTACAAAAGAGGGGAGAGAGGGAGAGGGAGTGGGAGAGGGAGAGAGAAAGAGAAAGAAAGAGAAAAGGAAGGAACGAAGAAAGGAAGGAAGGAGGGAAGGGAGGGAGCGAGGGAGAGGAAGAGGAAAAAAATTTTTTTAATTCCAAATGGATGGGAGGCCTGTCATAAGTATTATATTCTGATGACTTGTATGATTCAACAGGACATTCTCTACAGTAAAGTAATGAATGAGTGACATGTCAAAAAACAAATGGAGCTACAGCAACACTAAAAACAGGTTCTCAGTAACTAAACAGTAAACTTAGATCTACAGGAAGTTATTAAGATAGTGGATGATGGATTGTAAGGTATTATCAGACCACAGATGTCTTTGTTTCCTGCCTCATCTCTTCTGGCATAGAGAACTAACCTGGACAACATGCTTTCCTGATCATAACCCAGACAGTGTTCTCTCCTGCTGGTCAGTGTTTGGTTTTCTTGTTTTAATATATAAGAACACTGATTGCTTATACTTCTGCAAAATTCATTGTAAAAGCAAAAGTAACGCCATAATAAAGTGTTCTCTTCTTGCACAATACTAAAAATATTGAATCAGTCAACGTAGGCCTCAAAGCTTTCAAATATACATTATACCTATCTACCACCCACAGGTATAAACAGAGATGTCAATTCTGGGACTAAACTAAGGACTGCTCGAAGCTAGCTGCCCAAAGACGCAAAGTTCGGTTATTTTCTTGCCAGTATGTCTAAGGTAAAACACATGCTTCAGCCACCTTTAGTAACAAGTAATGAAGTATCTGCACTAAGCCATCAAACTTCGTCAAGACACCTATAAATAATCAAAACAATCTTCAGAGGTTCCAATTAAGTAGTGAGGTCAAGAGATACAACTAAAATTAGATATGAGACTTGAATAGAAATTTAGAATAAGAGAAACTGTATAACAAGATTTTTATAGGCATCTGGATTTGCAAAGAATTCCTCCTCCTGAGTAATGTTCTTGGAATGAAAACAAAGACTTTCCAAGGTAAGAACTGTAGCTCAACAGGCTAAAATTGAAACTAGAAACTTGGCCAGAGTAACAGTCTGCCTCCAACCTGGAAAGTCTCTACTTACTCATCTATAAAATAATGGGGCACCATCAATTTAACTCAAACAACTAGAAGGTGTGAACAAAAATCACGGTGAATGTTTAAAGAAAAATATGTATTACAGTAAGAGATATATTTTATTAACTCCCCTCAATATACTCCCTCTGGCTTCAAACACTGATTTCTCATTATTCTTGCCACTTTCTGAAGCAATTCTGGAAGTTACCTTTCGTGAGTAATAAATTTTTTAATTTAAACATTCATCGTACTTTTTGATCACACCTTATATGTTCAGGGACAATGAAACTGCAGATAGAATATAGTGACAAAGTAGCCCACTTAAAGAAGAAATGCACCCTTTACTTGATTGAACAAGTTGGTTTTTTCTTTTTTCTTTTAGACTGGGTCTTGCTATGTAGCCCAGGCTGACCTCAAATTCACAATCCTCCTGCCTCAGCCACCCAAGTGCTGGGATTACAGGTGTGCATCACCATGTCTAGCTTTAAACAAGCCATCTTCTTTTTTCTTTTCTTTCGTCATCGTCCTCGTCGTCTTCTTTTTTTGGCAGCACTAGGGGGCTGAATCTAGGGCCTCATGAATGCTTTGCAAGTATTCTGCCACTGAGCTGCACCTCCAGCCATTTTTTTACTTTTTATCTTAAGACAGAGTCTTGCTCATTACCTAGGTTGCCTTTGGCCTCAAACTTGCAATCCCCCTGCCTCCGCCTCCTCAGATGCTGGGATTACAGGTGTGTGCCACCATGCCCCAGCTTCAACAAATCTTTTATAAATATAGAATCTTATGACTTTTCCTATTAAGGGACAGGTCACCAATTTTAATCTTGATTGTACTACATACTAGCTGTGAGTTCCTAGGCAAATCATTTTACTTCTTTGTTCCTCTGTTTCTTTACAGAGTAAGTATCCCTTATGAGAAATGCTTGGGACCAGAAGTGTTTTCGGATTTGATTTTTTTCTGATGTGGGAGACTATATGTAAAGAGGTATCTTCGGCATGGGATCCAACTCTAAACACAGAATTCATTTATATTTCACATATGTCTTTTACATATAGCCTGAAGGTAATTTTATGCAATATTTTTAGCACATCTCCATTTTGACTGTTACTGACATATGAAGTCAGGTGTGGAATTTTCTAGTTGTGACATCATCTTACCGCTCAAAAAGTTCCAGATTTTGCAGCATTTCAGATTTAAGATTTTTTTTATTTGGGGATGCTTAACTTGTATGCAAAATTAAAGACTTCGAATACATGATCACCAATTCTAAATGAAAGAATATGATTCTAAATGAAAGAATATCAGAAACATGGGAGTATAAGTGAGAATGGTAAAATCAGCACTCTAACCAGATATCTTTAAATTTCTTTAATCATGACATTTTACAACATGAAAAGCATTCTACAGCCAACTGGCCATAAAGCTAGAAAAGTATGATTGCTAAAAACTGTTTTCAGGGCTAACCTACATGCTTACCAGGGCCAATTTTTACTCCAAATATGCTGAATATGTAAAGCTTTAATATCAATGTCTACTTTTGAGCTGGGTGTGGTGGCACACTTTTGTAATCCCAGCACTTAGGAGGCTGAGGCAGGAGAATCATGACTTTAAGCCAGGTTTGGAGTATATATCAAGACAAAAGAAGGCTGGACAGCGGCATATGCCTATAATCCCAGCAACTTGAGAGGCTGAGGCAGGAAGATCACAAATTTGAGGATAGAGGCAGCCTGTGTAACTTAGCAAGACCCTGTCTCAAGATAAAAAATAAAAAGGGGACTGTGGGTTACAGCTCAGTAAGAAAGCACTTGCTAAGTATGCACAAGGCCCTGGGTTCAGACCACCAGGACCAGACAAAAAAACAAGACAAAAGGAGAAAACAAAACAAAAAAGAAAGGAAGAGGGAGAAGCAAAGATGAGGAAGGAAGGAAGGAAAGAAGGGAGGAGGGAAGAAAGGAAGGAAAAGGGAAGGAGGGAGGGAGGAAGAAAATTTTTAAGTCTACTTTTGGTTAAAAACTCAGAGTCAGGCCTGGTGGCACATGCCTGTAGTCCCAGCTACTTGGGAGGCACAGGTGGGGAGGAATGCTTGACCCCTTAAATTCTAGGCCAGCCTGGGCAATTTAGCAAAGTCCCATCTCAAAACAAAACGAAATGAACAACAACAAAAAAATAACATCTCATTAAAAAAATACCAATTCAGTGGAGAGTCATTCCTCAAAATCAACTCTGCAAAGAGCAACAAGTCACATAAAGATTAAAAAATAAAAAGAAAAGTACCACAAGTGAACAGTAGAACAAGAACTACAAGCTAGCATTTTAAAAATGGCTTTAGCCTTTATTTTTTTCCTTTCTTCTTTTTTTTCCTTGTGGTGCTGGGGATTGTACCCAGGGCTTCATGCATGCTAAGCAAGCATTCTACTACTAAGGTACATCTGCAGTCCTGCTTTCTTCCTTTCTAATGAAAATCAACCTATAGCCATACCACCCTGGCACCTGATCCTGTCAGATCTCTGGGACGCTAAGCAGGGCAGTGCCTGCTTAGTACTTGAATAGGAGAACACTTAGGAATACCAGGTGCTAGAAGAAGGACCCAGCAGCCCACTCCAAAACAATCAGCCATTGAAAACCCTATGAATAGCAGAGAAGCAGTGACAATAGTGCCAGGCAAGGCAGTATTGGGTAGTGTTTCATTCTGTTGTACATAGTGTCACTATGAGTTGGACCCACCTTGACGACACCTAACAACGATGAAAATCAAGAAGACAAATGGCTAACCAACCACTCTGCTTTTCAGGCTCCCTATGACACCTTAAAAGTTGCAGGTGAAAGTCCTAAGATGGGGAGAATGGTGGCTTGGAGGCCTGTTCACTAGAGGTATTCAATGGTGAATGTGAAGAGTGATTTTACATGAATACCAGACAATTCAGGTGATTTTAAGTATGTGATCATATAATTTATCAACTAAACCAGGACCCTTTAAGAATGAAAAGAGAAACCAGGCATCATGGTACATGCCTATACTCCCAGTTACTCAGGAGGCTAAGGTAGAAAAAGTGCCAAGTTCCAGGCCAGAGGCAGCCTGCCCAACTTAGCAAGACCTTGTCTCAAAATAAAAAGTTAAAAAGGAGCTGGGGGAGCAGCTCAGTGGCAGAGCACTTGCCTAGCAAGTATGAGGCCCTGGGTTCTATACCCCAGTACTGGGGGTGGGATGGGGAGCAAAAAAGGAAAGCTAATAATTACACCAGGACAACAAGAGAATTTAGGACAGTCCCAAGTAATCAGGATATATGATCACCTTAATTATAAAGGATTCAGCAGGTAACAAGACAAGCAGGGGACCTTAAGTTACCTTATCGCCCTTATAAGGTAATTTTACCTTATCCTATCATTGGGCAGGAGCCCATGGAGAGACAAGGAAAAGTGGGAATCAGTCTTTCTGCCAACATCACCTCTGCTACCTGCATCTATTATAAACCTGCCCATTTCCTTCGATGCCATTTTTTTTTATTCCTACATACTCCAGTCCACTGTAACATAACATTCATTTTTATTTTACTTATGTATTACTTTAAGTTTTTCTATGGTGCTGGAGATCAAACCCAGGGTCTCAGGCATGCGGGGTGAGCACTCTACCTGACCTATATCCCCAACCTTAACTTTCATTTTTAAATTGACCCTAGTAAGAAAATAGTACGAAAGCACATGGACTTGAACACTAATGAATATCAACTCTATACTCAAAAGGAATATGATAGAATCTCTGGCATTGACACTGCAAGGAAAAAGGAGTAAACAGGGTGGTAAGGAATGTGTGAACATGAAGGCATGGGGAAATCAGATAACCAAAGTGACAAACTACTACTCTCAAGTCTTTCCCTAAAAAGACTTAACTGATGTGAAGATCAAATTAAGTCCAAGACTAGAACCTACAGAGCAACCCCTCGATGCCCACCCAATCAATGGATGACCCGGGAAATAAAATGCTTTCTTTTTCACAGAAGCAGACTGAACTTGCTGGTGACAGAAGTAAATTTTACTCCAAGAACAATATGCTTCAAGTTCATTAAGGATTAAACAGGGATATCATCTGGGTCTAGGAATCATACTTCCCTTTGCAAAGCTGTGTCTATAGAAAAGTGTTTCCAAATGACTTACTATCACTGTCTAGGCAAATGAGCCCATGTTACATGTTTACACCTTCTTCCAAAAAAGCACTTTATTCTGAAGCACATTATTCATCTAAGCCCCAGGCACAGATAATTTCTCCCCATGTGTAATCATGAGGAAAGACACCTATTTCTACTGGCTGAAACACAGCCAAATATATTCAAACTAGTGTGCTTTCTGCAGATACTAAATTCAATTACATGCTCAGTAAATACATACTTATTGTTGGTACTTTTACTTGGGTTAATGGCTGTTGTTATTGTTAGGTGCCATCGAGTTGCGCCCGACATGGAGTCGCGCCCAACATGGAGTTGTGCCCCTCAAAGTGTTTTCAATGGTTGATTGTTTTGGGGTTGTTTTGGATAAAAGGAATCAACTCAGTAACCAGATCCACTACTAATTAGACTGCAGTGTGTGAGTTTAACCCAACAGGAGTTAGCTGCATGTTTTATGTAAGCAAATGGGGAATACACTGAGTATAAAGAAGGAGACTTCAGATGACTCAAAGACCAAAATCCAGGTGAAGCAATCGCTAGCACTAAGAGAGATCTGCTGAGGCTCAGTACTGTGGTTGTGACCAGAACTATACTGAGCAGCTCTATGCCCATTGCTCCATCTCCTTGTCCTGACACCCCCTCCTCCACTTAAGCACAAAGTGGGAAAAGAAAGCAAAGTATAAGAATGTTAGCATCAAGAGAAGAGAATGAAGGGGAAAAAATCAAATCCTTTTAAAATGCTGGGTGTGGTGGTGCACACCTGTAATCCCAGCACTCGGGAGGCTGAGGCAAGAGGACTGAAAAAGTTTGAGGCCAGCGTGGTCTACATAATGAGTTCCAGCCCAGCCTGGGTTACACAGCAAAACCTTGTCTCAAAAACAACCAACAAGTATTTAACATTGCAAAAACTTCAGAGCAGTTAGTAGTGAATCTCAGAGGATATGCAGACCCAGCCTGGAAATCCAGCGCCATCACAAGCTATGGGAGCTTTCATAAATTACTCAGCTTTCTCCTAGCCTCAGTTTTGTCGCATGTAAAATAAGGGTAATCGTAGTGTCCCTACCGTAGAAAAGATTCACTTAAGTGTTAGATGTGATCATGTATGTACATGTGCCTGGCACATGAAATGCCTCCAAATAATATCTGATAAACAAATGACATGCTCAAATATTAGCTATTTTTAATGTTAAAAATTTACTATTATAAACAGCAATGTCTTAGTTGATCATTAGGTGAGGCTTCACACTAAACCTGGTAGCTACTGGGGAATGTTATAGATTTTTGAAGAACCATCAAAGAATGTGAGATGAGAGTTTAAGTTTTGGGACATTTTTATTATAGTGGTGACTATTAAGTATTAAAGCCAAGAAAGAAAACAAATTTTGGAAGCAGTTATTGGAACCAAAATTTTCTACAAGGACCACGATAATAGACCAAGGTAATAAAAATCTTTTTTCATTCTTAGGATTATATTTTACTTCATTTTAGTCACAATGACTTCTAATTATCTATTTTTCTAATGCCTTACCTGTTCTTTGTATTATAGAACCCTCAACAGTTATTTATCAATGTTGTTTCTTGATTCTTTAGTACTTAATTACGATAATACAAAACTTTCATACCTGGGAAGCTAAGAAATGACTGCAAGTGTGAGAGTAGCCTGGGCTACATAGTGAGACTCTGTCTCAAAACAACAAACTAAAAACAAACAAACCGAAAACATCTCAAATCTCCTTGCCTTTCTAAATGTACAGGTAGTATTATTTTCCAAGCAGCAAATGAGAAATATAAAGTGCTTAGAAGAAGGCCTGACACAAATTACATATCAAATAAAAGTTAAATAATTCTTCTGGTGTCTTGTTGCTTGTTCGTTGATTGGTTTTTGTTGCTTCTCCGTAGCATCTCACTATAAATACAGCCCATGCTGACCTCAAACTCATAATCCTCCTGCCTCAGCCTCCCAAATGCTGGTATTCCAGGATACACCACTATGCTATGAAGATTATACCTGATCCCCTATCCCTTTCTCCCTCTCTGCTTCCGTCCCCCTTGAAGCAAATAGCCTCTTATACCACACACTTCCCAAGGCCATGATGGTCTGCCTAAGTGCACAGAATCAAGCAACCACAAACTAAACCCTCTGAAAACGTGAGCCAAAATAAATCCTTCCTCCTTTAAGTTGTTCTTTTAGGTATTTTAGTCACAGTTATACAAAAGTAACCAATACAGGATCTGATTCCATTATCTTTATTTTGAAATTTTTTTAAATACAGGGTCCCACTGTATAGCCCACGATGGCCTTAAGCTCCATATGTAGCCCAGGCAGGCATTCAACTTGAGATCCTCCTGGTTCAGCTTCCCCAGTGTTGAGCTTACTGGTATGTACTACCACTCTCAGCTTTTTAAATTGATTTTTTAAAAATGTAATCTCACCAGGTATGGTGGCATACTCTTGTAATCCCAGCACTCAGAAGGCTGAGGTAGGAAGACTAGAAGTTGGAAGTCAGCTTGTGCTGTACAGCAAGATCCAGACCAGCCTGGGGTAGACAGTAAGACACTGTCGCAAAATATAATAATAGTAAAATAAAATAAAATAAAACAAAACAAAAACATAAACTCTAACATCATCTTGTTTTGTTGTTAGGTGCTGTTGAGCCTGACTCATACTACCCTATGTACAACAGAACAAATTACTCCCAACATGGTGCCATGCCTAGCACTATTGTCAGGGATTCTCTGTGACTCATAGGGTTTTCAGTGGTGGATTGTTTCAGAAGTAGATTGCCAGGTCCTTCTCCCAAACCTACAGCATCCAGTATTCCCAGCAGTCCGTCATCCAAGGACTAACCAACTAACCAAGGCCGACCCTGCTTAGCGTCCAAGATCAGGAAGGATCGGATACCAAGGTGCTATGGCTGCATACCAACCTCACTTAAGAAAAAAAATCCATTAAAATAATATTTTATTCATGTTAGTTAATCTTTCTGTGAACTTTTTCTTAAGTGCTGGGGATTAAACCCAGGGACTTGTGAGTGCTAGACAAGTGTTCTATCACTGAGCCTCTCATGCTAGTTAATTTTTCTAATGCGTATAAAAATAAATATATTATCAAAATTTAAGTATTCCTTCAAAGATCACCTATATTTAGCTTACATACCCAAAATTTAACAAAGAGTAACCTAATCTCTGTAACTTAAAATCAAAAATCATAAAAGAGAATTGAGTTTTTAAAAAATGTAATTTAATATTCCCATATTAATCTAAGGACTAATCCTAACAAATTAACCAATTTACTTCTCTCACTCTCTCTCTCTCTTTTTGGAGGGTGTGTGTGTGTGTGTGTGTGTGTGTGTGTGTGTGTGTGTGTGTGTTACTGAGGGGCTGAATCCAGGGGCTCAAGCATACTTTGCAAGTGTACCACCAAGCTGTACCTCCAGTCTCTTTTTATTTTTTATCTTGAATCAAGGTCCTGCTAAATTATGCAAACTGCATCTGGCCTTAAACTTGAGATCCTCCTGCCCTGACCACCTGAGTCCCTGGGATTACAGGTGTATGACATTGCACCTAGCCTAATTCTTTCATTACAAGAAATTATATATATATGTACACATGTATATGTATATTTACTTATTTATTCATTTACATTTGGCAGTATAGTGGGTTGAACTCCGGGCCTTGTGCATGCTAAGCAAGCACTCTACCACTGAAATGCATCCCTGCCACTCCTCCCCTTTTTGTGGTACTTGGGGGATTGAGCCCAGGGCCTCACATATGCTTTGCAAGTGCTCTACCACTGAGCTGCAACCCTTATCCCATTTCTTATTTTTTATCCTGAGACAGGGTCTCGCTAACTTACACAGGCTGCCTCTGGCCTGGAACCTGCAATCTTCTTGCCTCCACCTCCTGACTTGTTGGGATTACAGGTATGAGTCACGGTGCCCAGCTTTCTGGATCCTTTTTATTTTGACATAGGGTCTCACTACATTGTGCACACTACCTCAAACCTCAAACCTGTGCACCTCCTGCCTCAGCCTCCCAAGTCACTAGAATTATAAGCATTGACTACAGCATTCAGCATAAGAAAGAATATTTTCACCAGTTGTGATGGCACACGCCTATAATCCTAGTGATTTGGGAGGCAGAGGCAGGAGAATTGCAAGTTCAAGACCAGACTCTATTTCAAAAAGTAAAAAAAAATGGGCTGGGGGAGCAGCTCAGTGGTCCCTAGGTTCAACACCCAGAGCGAGGCCCTAGGTTCAACCCCTAGTACCACCAAAAAAGAAAGAAAACGGTATTTGCAAAATATTGTGGAGTACCAAAAATTGAAAACAAAACTGATTCCTTCTTAACCTACATAATTTTCATCTATACTAGGATTTTTGTTTTCAGTGCTAGGGAATGCAGGGCATGGTACATGCTAGACAAAGGCTCCATCATTGCCCTACACTCTTAGCCATATTATCTTTAATTATAAAAGCATTTAATTTTACCCTTGAATATCTAAATTCAGATTATAATAAATAAATACATTCAGACTAAAATAAGAAAAGCAATCATTTTCTACTTTCTGGAAACCACAAAAAACAAACAAACAAACAAAAAACACACTGCCAGGCACATGACTATAGTCCTAGCTACTCAGGAGGCTGAGGCAGGAGAGTTGCCTAAGCCCAGGAACTCCAGATCAGCATGGGCAACATAGCAAGATCTTACCTGAAAACAAAACATTAAAATTAAGCACATGTTGATCAGCAAGGGAAGCACTCTTATAAACATGCTCTTTGACTCATTCAATGCATGAGAAAACAAATATACTCACTTTGTGGAATTCAGAGAGCAATTTACTGATCAATAAAGTTTCCTCAATCTAATTATTTCAACTGTACTTTACAATCAATAATCACTGAACGAGGCTGGAAGTTTAGCTCAGTGATAGAGTGTGGGCTTAGCATGTGAGAGGCCCTGGGTTCAATCCCCAGTACCAATTAGTCATCATCCTCAGTAAATGAGCACACATTTGAACTTGGGCTGACACTTCTATTTAGAGTGGTAGCCAGGGTACATAACTGTGGCCTACTGCTCTCCTTAGGAACTCTTAACAATCAGTAAAGCAGGGGACAGTGGTGCATGACTATAATTCCACCTATTTGGGAGGCAGAGGCAGGAGGATCCCAAGTTCAAGGCCAGAGGCAGACCTCGTAATTTAGTGAGACCCTGACTCAAAATAAAAAATAAAAAATGAGCTGGGGTTGCAGTCTAGTGGTAGACCACTTACAAAATATGTGCAAGGCACGGAGTTCCATTCCCAAGTACTGCAAAAACAAAAAAATCAGAGAGAACCAAATCAACAAAGATTCTTTGAACAATACTAAACACAAAGACAACTTTTTGATGTGTCAAAAATAATGTCTAAGGCAGGTACAGTGGTGAATGCCTGTGATCCCAGTGACTTGGGAAGCTTAGGAAGGCTCAGGCAAGAGGATTGCAAGTTCCAGGCCACAAGCAGCCTGTGTAATTTAGCGAGACTTTTTCTCAAAATAAAAGTAAAAAATGGACTAGGGGTGCAGCTCAGTGGTAGAGCACTTACAAAACATGTGAGACCCTGGGCTCAACAACCCAGTACCGCAAATAATGATGACGACAATGTCTAATAAGACTGTCATCAGTTTAGGTCAGTTGGTAGAGTGCACTCTGAGGCCCTGGGTTCAATCCCCAGTACTGCAAAAACACAAGGATCTGGCAGCCCACTTCCAAAAAACAACCCCCAAACAATCAATCATCAAAAACCACAAGAGAAGAAGAGAACAAATGGGACAGATAATGTGTATCTATGAATATCCATATTACTTTATCCTTGTGACATGATCCCTATAATTTATCATACCCAAATCCCCCAAAGCCATTTCTATGGGCCTTTTTCCTTTCCCACTAAATCTCACAGGCAAAAGCATTTTTAATATATTGAGCACTACAAACCAAGAAAAATCAAACATCTATTAAAATACCATGAGGCAGAGGGGAAAAATTTAAGAGTCATGCACTGTTACAAATGAGAACTAAACATTCCTGAAATGAAATCTGATTCATCATCCTTATTCTTCTTCTGGCTCTGTCTTACAAATAGTATGCACTTAAAAACTATTTGTTGAACAAATAAACCAAAGAAAATTTAACACTTTGATAGCAATGGATTACCAGTAAATAGAAAAGTGCAGAAGCCAGGTATGGTAGTATACCCCTGTAATCCCTGCGCTCAGAAGGTTGAGGTACAAAGATCTTAAGTTTGGGATCAGCCTGGGCTACACAGCAAGAACCTGGCTAACAAAAGAAGAAAAAAGAGGGAGAGAGAGAGAGAAAAGAAGGAGAGAAAGGAAAACCCAGAAGAAAATTGGATACCTTAATCACCTTGTCAAAATGCATATGCTATGATAACTTTTCAAAGGCAGATGCTAACCATGGGAACAAGAAATAAATTTTTTTCCCTCTCTTTATTGGTGATTGTTGGTGGGGTACAGAGTAATACAGCATTGCCTTTTTCCATTATGCAACTATTATATCACTTTTGGTTACACTTTTGTCAACTTACAAGGTTTATGGAGCCTTATGACTAACATGTGGTAAAACTCAAATGCATATTTGGGTTACATTCCCCTATTTTTCCAATGTACTCAGGAAGTTGCGTTGTTTACGTCGAGATTATCCTCTCCCCCATTAACCCTCTACATTGATTCTCCTCCCCATCCTACCTTCTGCAATCTTTGCTTCCCTTTGCTGGTTCCCTCCCTCCTTTCTACTTTTTATATTGTCCCTTACAAGAAATTCATTCTAATTAAACACATGAACAGATTTTTGTTTGTTTACAGTACTTGGGGATTGAACATAAGGCTTTGCACCTACATTGCAAGTATTCTACCACTAAACTGCACCCCTACCCCATTTTTTATTTTATTTATATTTTTATTTGGAGACAGAGTCTTATTAAATTTCACAGGCTGCCTCTGGTTTCAAACTTGCAATCCTCCTGACTTAGCCTTCCTAGTCGCTGAGATTAAAGGTGGGCGCCACTTCGCCTGGTGTAATGAAACACATGAACAGTTTTAAATCAGACTTTAACTGGCTAACCCCAAACGCTTCACTTATAAATAATGTGCTATTAGACTAATTTATTTACAAAACACTGATTCCATAAAATGTGATATAACTACCGTCTGGGTGACAGGAAATGACCACTGATTAATAAATCAAATTAAGCCTATAGATATAATCACTATTACTTGCTCCCTAAAAATATTCTTTGATGACAATAGTATGATAAAGCTTATTCACAAAGCATTTTTCACAGTTCACCTAATGAAGATCTTTCTCAATTTGTCATGATGTACTGTGTCTCAAGTGCAATAAATGTTAGATGTTGGTGTAAGCCTTTTAAAAGCTTTTTGTGAGGTTCAAGTCAAACAACACAGCAACAGCTGCAGCAGCAGCATCAACAGCAACAGCATGGGTTAGGCCTTTTTGTTACTCTTCACCACAACCCTCCCAGGTATGTTGTTAAGTGCTGTCAAGTCAGTGTCCAAGTCATAGTGACCCCATGTACAACAGGCAAAACACCATTGTCGCACTTCTCTAATATTCATAGGGTTTTCAATGGCTGATGGTTTTTTGGGAGTGGGTTGCTGGGTCCTTCTCCCAAGCCTACAGCACCTGGTCTTCCCAGGGGGTCTCCCATCCAAGTACTAACCAGGCCCAACCCTGCTTGGCTTCCAATATCTGACAGGATCAGACGCCACAGGGGTACAGCTGCAGGCCCTCTGAGGTATAGTGGTCCTTATTACACGGATGAGGAAGCAGACACAGAGGGTGTGACTTATCAGAGGTAACCAGCTTAGCAAATAGGTGAGCTGGTATTCTCCCCAGGCAGTCTGACACCAGGGTTTATATTTCATCTCTCTATGTAACTATGGATTCCTATAATGATCAATAAGGTTAGAGGCCATGTGATACAGAAATAGATTAAATAATTACCTTCCTTTATAAAATATTATGACCAAACAACTAAATGCCTCTGCCCATTTATAACTACCACTGAATTAACACCTTGAAACAGCATAGTTACTGAAACAGCATAGCTGCTATTTGAAAAGCTTCTGAAAGTACTTTTCTTATATTTAGTCATAAGCACAGAAAAGAGATCATAATCTCTCACTGTAACTCAAAAACTTCACATTATTAATCTGTTAGCTCTATAGGTTTCAATGCCTTAAACCCCAATGGAGGGGAAATATAATAACCCTCATTCCCAAAGAGATGAATCTTTATTTCTGTTTGCCGCTAAGATTCTTTGTTGTTGTTATTAGGTGCCGTTGAGTCAGTATCCAACTCATAACAACCCTACATACAACAGGCGAAACTGTATTGTCAGTGTTTCTCTGATATTCATAGGGTTTTCAACGGCTGATTGATTTTTGGGAGGAGGTCGCCAGGTCCTTCTTCCAAGCCTACAGTATCTGGTGTTCCCAGGTGGTCTCCCAACCAAGTACTAACCAGACCCGACCCTGCTTAGCTTCTGAGATCTGACAGGATTGGAAGCCACAGTCCTACCGTTACAGTCAGATTCTTGTTTACACAAACCTTTTACAAGATATAAAAAGGCAGTTTTATAATCCAAGTCAGATGTACACATAGCTACTTTCTGATTAGTCTTCCAATCAAATCTCCAAAAGATGTTCATCTTTCCAAAGAAAAAAGCAAAGTCATAAAGAACTCCATGGTTCTTTAAAGGACTCCAAGGAGTTCTTTAAAAGAGAAAACATAAGAGGCAGTGAAGGCAACCTAAGGTACATACAAGGGCTGGAGATACAGCTCAGTGGTAGAGCACTTGCCTAGCATGTGCTGAGATCCTGGATTCCATAGCCAACACTTCAAATAAATAAAATACATACTAGATGACAACCAAAAAGCTCAAAGGTAAACCCCAGATATCCCCTAATTATGTGTAGTACTCTAACATCCTTAATATTGGTAGAGTTTCTTAAAAGAAGCACTTCAACATAAGATGTTGTTCCTCCATCCCTTAAAGGACTAACATTCACATATATTCTATGAAGAGACTGTAATCATCAAACATAAGCTGGACTTATAAAAAGTAATGTTCACTTAAAACCAAGTAGTTTATAAAGCACTTTCATATATAACATTTCACTGACCATTTACTACCATCCTGTTAGGTAGTTAGAGCAAACTGTTACTCTTTTTTATAAATAAGGAATGAAGGGATTTAACTAAGTTTAGACAATTTGTGACTGGGAGTGCATCCAACTCAAATCATATGATATCATGTCACAGGAGATTTCCACACCTCATTAACTCTTCATCTCACACAAAAAGGTCACAAAACTATCCTGTCTGCCCAAATTGCAGAGGTATATCACCAATATAGAGCTGAGATTTAGCTCAGTTGGTAGAGCACTCTGCAGTCTCTGAGGTCCCGAGTTCGATTCCAGTACCACAAAAATGGCAGAAGGACAGGCAATCCATTCCTGAGGCAATCCCAAAACAATTAGCCATTGAAAACCCTACAAGGGTCACTGTAAGTTGGATACTACTTGACAAGGACACCTAACAACAACATTACCAATATTGTAAGAACAAATGCTAGCTATGAATGACATCATGTGCTATAAGCACAAAAGGGAAAGAAAACAAACTCAGCTTTTGTTCTGAGAGGCCTAGCACTCTGTTCAGCATTCAACCTACACCTTTACCTCACGTAGCTGTCACAACAGCCCTTCAGGCAGATGCTGGTATTCAGTGTACACCTCAGGAAACAGGCTCTCAGAGGCTTAGTAACTTGACAAAGGTCACATATTTCAGTGACTTAGCGATGATTTTAACCACATGTCCACTATACCACACTGCCTTGCATGGTATCATAGTGATGCCCTTTTCTGGTCAATATAAAGAAAAATAAAGTACTTTCATGTTTTAGAGTGTCAACTATATTCCCAAGTTGTTTCTGTCATAACCTCAATTCCTAGCACAGCATGTTTTCTTGGTCCTGATTTTACTGTTAATATCTGTAGGCCTCACTGTGCCCTGGAAAAAGAGTCTAGCTGTTAGGACAGAAAAGTGATGTATTCTTAACTAATAGCACTTTATATGGCCACAGGAATCATACAAAATTTTTGTGGTGGGTCTAAGTTAATTCTATCAAATAGTATGTGTTAGTTACAAGAATGAGTCTCTTCAAGCAATTAGTAAATGAAAACAATGTACTATGAACAATATATCATTTTTATCACCACTCTAAGGGCTTTAGCCAATCCAGACAAGACACAATAACAAAATGTACAAAAGGAATCTTATTACCATTCCAGGGTGTGATATCCCATGACACTATTGTAAATTATTGGAGATAGATGCATAAGCCTCAAAATAATATGTGCTCCTCCTTCAGGTGATAATTGCTAATAAGGGGCAATGATAGATAAGAAAAAAAGTGTAAACATGACACTTCAATACTTTTAAACTTAGGAAGATTACTGAAGGACTTCCTAGGGAAAAAAAGTTTAATTAGCTTTAACAAGTTAAGGTGTTTTGCAACTCCCAAAGGGAGCTTCCTTATCTGAAACAAGCAGTAGGAACTTTCTGTTAACACAAGCTGTACTCATAATAATGGAAAGTGAATAGCTAAAAAGGTTTTAAACCAAAACTCTATGTTCAGGGAGCAAATAAGAAAAGCTAGGTCTATCTGAGCCAAACTGGAGGAGCCAATGGAAAAGTCTGGTGGAAAGACTAAGAACAAGGGCAGGAACAGATAAAAAGAAAACAGGAAGAACAGAGCTAGAAGCAATGTGGGGGTAGGGGAGGGGAGCAAGTGGCAAAGAAGGCTGGACTCAGGAAGTACTGATGGAGATGTCTAACCTGGATCTAGAAAAGTGAGGAAATGAATGTCTACAACCAGAGCCTGCCCTGTGCAAGCTAAAATTAAGCTAAAGGAATTGACTTGTCCAAGACTTGAGAACATGAAGTTCATTTAAGATTTTGGGGGAGAGCCTACACAAAAATAAGCAGAGTAGGCCTGGGGGTAAAGCATGGGCTGCACATGGCTTTGGGTCGGATCCCCAGCAACACTCACACAGGGATACACCCATAAAGTATAAAAGGAGTAGTAACTGGTAGAGAAAGGGGGGAACTTTTTAGTGCCTTTACAAAAACGTATTAACCTAGCCGGGCGCCGTGGCGCACATCTGTAATCCCAGCAACTCGGGCAGCAGACATGAGGATCCCCAAGTTTGAGACCAGAGGCAGGCTGCATAATTTAGCGAGACCCTGTCTCAAAAAGTAAAATAAAAAGCCGGGTGTGGTGGCTCGAGAGGCCGAGGCAGGAGGATTGCAAGTTTGAGACCAGAGGCAGTCTGCGTAACTTGGCGAGACCCTGTCTCAAAAAGAAAAAAAAAAAAAAAAAAAAAAAAAAAAAAAAAAAAAAAAGGGCTGAAGGTACAGCTCAGTGGTCCAGGACTTGCAGAGCATGCAAGAGCGAGGCCCTGGGTTCAACCCCCAGTACTGAAAAAAAAAAAGTATTAACTGAGTGAATTGTATGGTATGTAAATCATATCATAATAAATCTATTTTTAAAGGTATGTTAAAACTGGGCAATGTGTGAGCAGTTATGATTTAATTAGCATGATTGGTTTGGCTGTTTAAAAATACCCTCATATTTCTTCATAGGGTAGGTAAAGTTGACTTGTGTCTGGCACCATCTCTATTATAATACTCTATGTCAGTCTCAGAAGATAGGAATATTATGAATATAAAAGCAGTAGGGGAAAAACTGGGAGCTCCTTCTTTTAAAGAGGTCTTTTTCCATTTTTGCCCTTGAAATTTACTGGACAATTTTATTCGGTGGTGTGGGGAACGAAGTTTTCGTACAAAGTCTGCCTAGTCAAAGAGAAAACGATCTGGGGTGGAAAAGAGGTCAGTTTTGGAGAAATCTCAGGTTTATTCGTGACACAACCACACAAGTGTTATCTCTGCTATCCCTGCTACCCCCAAACTAGACTGTATGCCCAGTGTCACTTCCGCCTGTTACTTGAGAAGACAAATGTTTTGCCGAGATCCCAGAAGTTTCTGGCGAACCGCGCACTGACGCAAATTAGAAAACCCGGGATCCACCTGGATGAAGCTAAGCGCCACGTCCAAGGCCAGGCTCCTCTTTCATCCCTCCCAATGTACGAAAAGGGCTGGAGGAGGACAGGAGGCGAGCGGGAAGACCTATCACCCATCTCTGCCCTTCTGCCGAGAGCCGGGTTTTAGGGAGCCGTCCCCTCCCCCGCGTACGCCCATCCCCACCCGCCCTCGCCTGAGGCCGCGACCCCAGCGAGAAGGGGGTGGCGGCGGCGAGCGCCCCCACTGGCTGCAGGCGCACCTCCCCAGGGGTAGCGGTGGCTGCCGCCGGCACGGCCCA
Organism: Pedetes capensis; assembly: GCA_007922755.1. Taxonomy (NCBI): domain Eukaryota; kingdom Metazoa; phylum Chordata; class Mammalia; order Rodentia; family Pedetidae; genus Pedetes; species Pedetes capensis. The sequence goes on from VMDO01001507.1 coordinate 193,960, forward strand.
AGCCTCCCCGGAGCAATAGGCTATCGATTCAGCTGCCTGTCGCTAGGAGCCCCGGGAGAGCGAGGCCTACACCGCCGGGCCGGAGCCCCAGCCTCGATTTCGCCACTTTCTCCATACCAGAGGGGGACCTGGGGGCAACCAGACCCGGCTTGGCGGGAGGGAGAAGAGCTAGACCACCTGCAACCGCGGCTGCAGGGAAAAGGCGTGTGTGCGCCGTGCTCCGGCCAACAGGTCTCCCAGGGGTCGCCCGGCGACCCCCTGCCTCGCGAGTTGCGCATTGAAGTTCAGGCTGGTGCCCCTCCGCCTCCAGACCCCTCGCTACTCTCGGAACTGTAATAAAAACAAGACGCGGAAGAGGCCACCATAGCACGAAGAGGGATGGAGCTGGGCCCTAAGAACGCCCAAGGGGGCAGCTAACAGTGACCCTCCCGCCAGTCACCTCCCCTGCGCCGGCCCCGCCAGCCCCGGGGCCTCAGCCCCAAGCCCCTCGGGCCTGTCACTGGCCAGCCTCCGGCCCCAAGGCCCCTTCTCCTTGACACCGGGGACGGGGGCTGGAGTTGCCCCTAGCCTCCGGCGCGCGTAGGCCTCCTCCCCCTCCAAATCCCAAAAATGCCCCCCGCACCTTTTAAAGTACGCGGAGGAAGAGTTTGCCATCAAACTTTGTCAGGCGGTAACCTCGCCCTCCTCCCCGACCCACACTTTCGGGGCAGTCATCAGGAGAGATCACTTTGCTCTTGGGATAAAGCGAATTAAGGACCTGTCAACCATTTTAGGTCTTTTTTTATAGAAGACATCCTCTCCTTCCCCTCCATCCCGCCCTCCCTCCCCAGGCAAGGGTTTTAATTTGACACCAAATCTTCCCACCGCCCATGAGGGGTTGAGCAGGGAGGGGTGGGGACGGAGGGCAGAAGGAGGGTGGCGAGGGAGAGCGAGGGGAAGCCGGAAGGGGGTCGGGAGGCGCGGGGAGGGGGGTTGATTTACCTGAGACCAGCCACTGGCCTCCATTGTTGGAGAATTCAATGGCATTGACACAGCCGAAGTGGCCGAGGAGGTCCTTCTTGTAGAGGTTTCTGCAGCCCCGCAGGCGTCTCCTCTGAAAGTCCTGAGTGAGCAGGGGGTCCCCATGCAAGCCCCGCTGGGACAAGAAGCCCACCACTGACCTCATGCTGCCCCCCAGGCCAGCTCTCCTCTTCATGCTGGAACCGCCGCCGCCGCCGCTCGCGCCGCCGCCCCTCCCTCGGCCTCACGCGCGGCCGCCGCTCCCCCCGCCCGGCCCTCCCCCCGCGCTGCGATCCGGATGGTTTTTTAACCAGCCATGGCAGACAGAGCGAGGTGTGCAGACACTCGGTGGCGTTCGCGGCTTCCTGACGGTCCCCTCCTTCCCCCTTCCCCCCTAGGCTCCGCCCCCTGCTTCCCCGCCTCCTCCAGCAGCTGATCCTCAGCTGCGGTCGCGCTTCCGCGATGCGCGGCCCTTCCGCTGGCCGCTGGGGCCGGGAGGACTGGGGCGCCGGCTGCCCCTCCCCCAGCAGGCGGCTGCCGGAAGACCGCGGGCTGCAGCCTGGAGACCGCGGGCGGCGGCGGCGCTTCCTTCCCGCGGCTCCTTCCCGCGCCTGGGCTGGTTTCGCGCTGGATGGCCGCCTCGCTGTACCCCAGCGCGCCGCACTCTGTGTAGTTGAGTGCGTGTAACACTTAGAAGGGCCACCAGCTTCAGACTCGTCCTCTTCCACCCGTGGGTCAGTAGTCGCCTGGAGTCCCGGAGCCCGGACTAGTTCGGGGAAATGCCGAGGTGCCAGAGAGGTAGGGGGAGGACTGCGGGCAAGGGCTCGGGTCCTGGGGCCGCCCTAGCCCTGTCTAAGGGAAGGGAACCGGGAGTTAGGACTGCACATTTGGGCGTAGGTTTCCTGGAGATTTTGTCAGTGCACCTGCCCTGCCCTCCCATAGACAGGCGTGCTGTAACTCGACAGACAGAAGCAGGAGGATCACCCCAAGTTCTAGACCACTACGCAGCGAGGTCCTGACTCTAAAATAAAAAGTTTAAGATGGCTTAGGGGTGCAGCCCAGTGGTAGAGCACTTGCAAAATATGTGTAAAGCCCTGGGTTCAACCCCAAGTACTGAAAAGAAAAAAAAGTGAGAAGGGGTGGGTGTAGCTCAATGGTAGAGCACGAGCTTGGCATGCTAGGACCAGTGGGTTCAATCCCCAGCACCCACCTACCACCCGCAAAACAAATAAAAAAGTGAGACGAAAATTGCCAAAATCAAATTGAGAAAGTGCTGTGAAAGAGAAGGTACTTCTATCCGTTGATTCCAGATACATTTAGAGGACACTGGAAGCATTATTGGGACTTAGTAGTATGTGTTTATTTGGGAGTGATGAGCTCCTCTTAAAGGTCTTCAGCGTGCAGCTGAGAGATTGTACAGCTAGCTGTTAACCAGCAGCTGCGGTCCAGGCCTCTGTAGCTGCATTTAGAAGGATGAGAGTCACCGTGTTGACCCTAGTGAAGAAACTGGGTGTGTTGGAATTTTACCAAATACTGTTAAAAGACCACTTTTTAATGCAGTACTTTTCCTAGAAGCTGTCCTCTGTCATTAAAGGGCAGTTAGTTGCTGTAATAGGCAGGTGTCAGTTTTGTCCTTTCAATTTAGCAGAAATTACATCCTCTAGACTTGAGTTGCCTTTGCCACTGGAGCAGTAGAATACAACCACCACTGAAAGAAGGAAAACTAAAGGAGGAGGAAGAGGAGAAAAAGGAAAAAAATTTTTAAAAAGAAAGATAGGTTGGCTATAGGAGAGGTTTACCTGTCAAGCAAAGTTATTTACTGTTTTTGTACAATGATGATAAATAAGGAACATCATCCTGATAACAAATGTGCAAGTGTTTAAAGTCCATATTTTGCTTTACTTCGTTCTACAATCAACACCCACAAAAACAGAAGTCAAGAAATCAAAAGACACACTGCATTGAGAAAAGCTGTTGCAAAAGACCTCTTTAAAATACTGAAACGTAAAGATGTCACATTGAAGACAAAGGTGCGCCTGACTCACGCCATGGTATTTTTAGTCACATCATATAGTTGTGTAAGTTGGACATTGAATAAAGGAGACAGGAGAAGAATTGATGCTTTTGAATTGTGGTGCTGGAGACGAATACTCAATATACCATGGACTGCCAAAATAACCAAAAGATCTGTCCTAGAAGAAGTGCAAAGAGTGCTCTTTGGAAGCAAGGATGGCTGGAATACATCTTACGTATTTTGGACATGTCAGGAGGGATCAATCTCTGCAGAAGGACATCATGTTTGGGAAAGTGGCAGGTCAACAAAGAAAAGGAAGCCCCTCAACTAGATGGATTGACACAGCATCTGCAACAATAGGCTTAAACATAGAAAAGATTATGTACCTGGCACAGATTTGGGGAGTGTTTCATTCTGTTGTACGTAGGTTCACTATGAGTCAGATCCCATGCAACAGCTCCTAACAACAAACAACAACAATTATAACAATGCTAAACTTATTAGAATTCACCTAGTTCCAGAAATTAGAATTTTAAAGGAAAATTATTCCCCTATGTAGGAAAACTTGTAATGCTTTTTTTTTTCCCCCTTACAGTACTGGGAGGTTGAACCCAGGGCCTCACACTTGCAAGCTTTGCAAGTACTATACCACTGAGCCGCACCCCCAGCCCATGCTTTTTTAATTTTTTTTTTTATTTTTGAGACAGCATCTTGCTAAATTATGCACGGTGCCTCTGGTGTCCAACTTGCAATCCTCCTTTCTCTGCCTCCCAAGTTGATGGGATTACAAGCCTGAGACACCATAGCTGGTGTAATGCTTTCTTTTAAAAAGGTTTATTTTTAGCATACTTGATGAGTAATAGTGTTATCCCTGGCTTATGTAATCCCAGCACCTTGAGAGTCTGAGGCAGGAGGACCAGGAGTTCAAGGTTAGAGGCAGCCTGCATAACTGTCTCAAAATAAAAAATAGAAAAGGGGCCTGGGGTACAGCTCAGCAGTAGAGCACTTGCCTAGCATGTGAGAAGCCCTTGGTTCATCTCCCCAGTACTGGGGAAAATAATAATAATCAATAGGGTTTTTGTTTGTTTTTGGTTTTATTTGTTTTCTAGACAGGGTCTCACTGTACACACCAAGCTGGCCTAAAACTTACTATATAGACTAGACTGGAACTTGAGTTTATCCTCCACATCCCAAGTGCTAGGATTGTAGGCAAGTGCCACCACAGCAAGCTCAGTAGGGTTTTTTCAATAAAATCACTGTGTAAAGTCTAGAGAGAGTATACTAGATTAATTAAAGATTTGTAGTTGACTGAGGATGTAGCTCAGTGATATAGCACCTGCCTCGCCCATTGTAGGTTCAATCCCCAGCACCACTAGGAAAAAAACGCTGTTTTTAGTGCCAAACATCTTTCCTTCATAGCAATATTATAATGTGTAATTGATCATTTATTTTTGTGATTATATGATAGTCTCCTCATACTGCTGTAAGCTCTGAGAGCAGGGACTATGTTTGTTCTGTTCAAAGGTGTAGATCAAAAGCCATGCTGGCATTTGACCATTTTAGTATTTGCTGAATACATGAATGAACATAGAAAGTAAGAAGGAATTTGGAGAAGTAGTGTTTTGATTTTGGATGCATTGAATTTAAGGCATCTGTGCTTCAATCCAGTGAGTCCATTCATTACAATATCAGTTTCAAAATTTCCTGCACATAACATGCTCAGCCTACACATTCAAAAACAAGGAGTTCTCTGGCTCCTTCATATTAATAAGCCATCATTTATACCTGTTTTATTTGCCTGGCTTGGGGAAGATGGGCCCAGTAATGAGGTGTTCAAAGTGGCCTTTTACTGTGACAATGTATTAGACTCATCCTCCTCTCCACTCTTAAGTATCAACGTTTTTTTCCCACAATTTTAAATATGATTCTCTTTTCCCCAATCCCTGGAAAAACTGTCCCATTTACCTCAGCCTAAAATAACCGAGACATGGTCACATGCCAACCCAATTCCAGGACTTTCTGGAAACTACTTTAACTGTTCAGTGACCAGGGCAGAAATGTAGGACCACCCAGTCTGTTTATATTCTATTTCTACTCTGGGCATCTTTTAGTAAGGAGAATGAATAAAATCTCTCTCCCTGTTTCTGTAACTAGGCCGCTAGATGAAATCCAAGATACTCAGTTCAGTATGAATTCCAGATAAACAATGAATTGTGTTTTAGTATAAGTATGACATTTGGGACATACTAATACTAAAATACTTATATGTTATCTGAAATTCAAAATGAATTAGGCATCCTGTATTTTTATTTGCTAAATCTGCCAACCTTCCCTGTAACATGCTAACCTCCAAATATCAAGCACTATGGTATCTTTTTGCTTTATTAAGAATTTAACATAACTCCTCTCCCTCTTCCCTCCTCCTTCCTGGCTACCATAAACTAAACAACTTTGCTCTACCATACCCATCATAATGATTCCACCTCCTGACAGTTCCAGAAACAGTGGAGCCAACTGACCATGGACTGAAACCTCTGAATCCGTGAGCCAAAATGAATTTTTTTAAAAAAAATAACATAGTCTCTTGTGTCATTATTACAAATTAATAATGCTATACATAACTATTTAATATACTTAATCACCTTCAATGATGGTAGGAGAGTATTAGCACCTGCAGATATAGCTGAGCAGGTGCCACAGAGGAAGATCAGAGACTTACCTGAGAGAGGGAAGTTTAATTCTTTTATGCTCATTGCTTTCTGGGCCCTGCACAAGAAATCTTTGCCTATTCATGGTTTATGAAGATATTCTCCTATACTTTCTTCTAGAAGCTTTAGTGGTTTAGTTTTTCTGTCTAGATGTGTAAAACATTTTAAATTAATTTTTGTATATGATTTGAAATAGGGATTGAAGCTCATTTTTAAATACGTACATAGTTGTTTCGGCACAATTTGTTGACATGATTGTCCCTTGCCCATTGAAATGTCTGGATGTCTTTGTCAATATCAATGGAGTGAATTTTGAGTGACTCTGTTTCTGGACACTCCTGTCCCATGGTTAGTTTTGTGTATCATTTGCCAACACACTGTCTAATCATTGTAGTTTTGTCATGTGTAATTACTACGATTTTTCTTCTTTTTCAAGGTTATTGTGTCATCTCTAGATTCTTTGTATTTCTATACACATTTTAGAATCAGATTGTACTGATGGAATTTTGATTAGGATTACATTATGAAACTATTGTATTGAATTTGAGGAACATTGACACATTTACAACAGAGATTCTTTCAATCCACTGAAAATAATATAAAATATGTAGAAATAATGTAAATAAAAAATGTATAAGACGTGTATGCTAAAAACCACAGCACATTGCTGAGAGAAATTAAAGACTTAATGGAAAGAAAATATATCATATTCATGGATTGCCTAACCCTCACTACCCCACCGTACTCCCATAGCATTGACTTTATAAGTACAGGTTCAACCACTACCTGAAATGTCTCTCAAACATTCAGTATTTTTTTTATCAGTAAAATGGATATTGGCATATTTGCCTTGATTTGTGTGAAAGAATGACAAATTCATTTTTCTAACTTAGACCCAGAAAGTTCTGTGTAATTTACATGTGTTTTTAGTCATACTCAAGAAACCTTGAAACATTATTTTGGAAATATATTCTAGAAAAAACAACATGGAAGCCTTTACTTGATTGTACCACTATGAGTTGAATACTGATCAAATGTAGAGTTCCCAGAAATTCATTTACCCTTTGGCTTTATTCTGCTTGGCTCTAAAATCACTGAAGAAAGAGTAAGGATCTTTAAAACCTGAGTAGATGCTAAGGAAATACTCAAACATTAGAAATTATATTTTAAGCCGGGCAGGGTGGCGCATGCCTGTAATCTCAGCAGCTCGGGAGGTGGAGGTGGGAGGATCACAAGTTCGAGACCAGAGGTAGTCTGCATAACTTAGCGAGACCCTGTCTCAAAACGTTAAAATAAAAATGGGCTGGGAGCGCAGCTTAGTGGTCCAGCACTTGCAAAGCATGCAAGCGTAAGACCTTGGGTTCAACCCCCAGTACCGAAAAAAAAAAAAAAAAAAAGTTAAGAAAATACTAAACCTCATCTTATTTTCTAAATTTTAGCATACTAAGAACTACATATGGGTACTAATGTTCTCAGAATTTTTTTCACTTAAAAATGTATTCAACTTTAAAATAAAACTGCTACTTATAGATGAGATATTAATTCAGGCAAGATCAATACCTTAAGTGTATTTATAATTTGGGCTGGGGATGTAGCTCTATAGTGGAGCACTTACCATGCATGCTTGAAGCCCTTGGTTTGATCCCAGCACTGTCAGAAGAAGAAGAAGAAGAAGAAAAGAAGAAGAAGAAGAAGGAGAAGGAGAAGGAGGAGAAGGAGGAGAAGGAGAAGAGGGAGAAGGAGAAGAAGGGGAGGGGGAGGGGAGGGGAAGGAGGAGGAGGAGGAAGAACGAGGAGCAGGAACCAAATTTGCATATAATTTCACTAAGTGCCATTTTACTTTTAAAAGATAAGTTATTTATTCATCATCTCAAATAAACAACAGTCAGTTTTAGTTGAGTGGGGGATAGAAACTGATTTATTTAAATACAAATTCTTTCAACAAGATATTTGAGGTATATGTCCTTTTTTATAACAACTCTATTGAGATATAGTTGACATACCATAATCTTTATCCTTTTAAAGTGTGCAATTTAGTATATTCACAAACTTATGCAACAATTGTTGTTGTTATTGCTGGGTGCCCTTGAGTCAGTATCCAACTCATAGCGACCCTACATACAACAGGCAAAACACTATTGTGTTTCTCTGTTATTCAGAGGGTTTTCAATGGCAGTTTGATTTTTTGCGTGGAGTGGATTGTTGGGTCCTTCTCCCAATATGCAACAATTACTACTTTTGAATTCCAAACATTTTCATCACTGAAAAAAAGAAATCCCAAATACATTAGGAGTCACTATGCATTCCTGCTTCCCCTGAAAAGTCCCTAGTCTTTTTACTGTTTTCATGGATTTGCCTATTCTAGACAGTTCTTCAGAGTTGGAATATAATACATGACCTTTGTGTCTAGCTTCTTTCACTTAGCATGTTTTCAGGGCTCATCCCTGTTGTATCATGTATCAGCATTCCACTGATTTTTTTCATATGAAACAATATACCACATTTTTTTTCCATTCATTAGTTAAATGGACATTTGGGATGCTTCCACTTTTTTTGTATCATAAATAATGTTGCTGGTAACATTAGTGTACAAGTTTTTGTGTGGATATATTTTCATTTCATTTGCATATATACCTGCTACCAGGAATTGCTGAGTTATGTGGTAATTTTACATGTAACTGTTAAGTGCTAAACATTTTCTGTAGCAGCTGACTATTTTACATTCCCATGTGCAATGTATGAGGGTTCCAAGTTTCCATATCCTTGCCAATAGTTATTTTTCATCTTTTTTATAGACATTCTGGTAGGTGAAATGGTTTCTCACTATGATTTTGATTTTCAATTCTCTGATGGCATATGATGTTGAACATCATTTCTATGCTATTGACCACTTGGATGTCTTCTTTGGAGAAATGTCTATTCAGATCCTTTGCCTGTTTTTATTTTCTTATTTGTTTGTTTATTTATTTAATGCTACGAAGGCATTGAACTCAGGGTGCTCCACCACTGAGCTGCACTCCCAGAACCATAAAGAATTTTTTTTTCTTATGGTACTGGGGGGTTGAACCCAGTGCCATGTGCTTGCATGCTTTGCAACTACTGTACCACTGAGGTGCCCGCCAGCCCTTTTAAAATTTTTTTATTTTGAGACAGCATCTTGTTAAGTTATGCAGGCTGCCTCTGGTCTGGAACTTGCAATCCTCCTGCCTCTGCCTCCCAAATTTCTGGGATTACAGGCATGACCCACCATGCCCAGCTCTTTTTAAAAATTTTTATCTTGCTGGGCGCGGTGGCACATGTCTGTAATCCCAGTGACTCGGGAGGCAGAGGCAGGAGGATCTCAAGTTCGAGACCAGAGGCAGTCTGTGTAATTTAGCAAGACCCTGTCTCAAAAAGTTAAAAAAAAAAAAAAAAAAAAAGGGCCAGGGGTACAGCTCAGTGGTACAGCACTTGCAAAGCATGCAAGTGTGAGGCCCTCAGTTCAACCCCCAGTATCACACACACACAAAAATTATCTTGAGATGGAGTCATGCTAAATTGTACAGACTGATTCTGGCCTCATAACTTGTGATCCCCCTGCTTCAGCTTCCCAAGTCGCTGGGATTACAGGCATGTGCCACCATACCTGGCCCCTTAGCCCATTTATTTATTTATTTATTTATTTATTTATTTATTTTTCAGTACTTGGGGTTTGAACCTAGGACCTCACACATATCTTTATGAGTGCTTTACCACTGGGCTGCACTCCTAGCCCATTTTTTATTTTTTATTTTGAGTCAGTGTCCTGCTAAATTATGTAGACTGCTTCTAGCCTCAGTGAGCTAAAATGGACCGGCATATGCAATTTTGAGTCAGACAATCATATGGTCTACTATGCTGGGGATGATAAACTATAGAGAAATGGGGTTGCATTCATCATCAAAAAAGACATTTCAAGATCTGTCATGAAATACAGTGTTGTCAGTGATAGAATAATATCCATATGCCTACAAGGAAGGCCAGTTAATATGACTATTATTCAAATTTATGCACCCACCACCAAGGCCACAAATGAAGAAAGGGAAGACTTCTATCAGCTTCTGCAATCTGAAATAGATCAAACATGCAATCAAGACATACTGATAATCACTGGTGACTCGAATGCAAAGGTTGGAAACAAAGAAGAAGGCCCAGTAGTTGGAAAATATGGTCTTGGTGACAGAAATGAAGCTGGAGATCGCATGATAGAATTTTGTCGGACCAATGACCTTTTCATTGCAAATACATTTTTTTAACATCATAAACGGAGATTGTACACATGGACTTCACCAGACAGAACATACAGAAATCAAATTGACTACATATGTGCAAAGAGATGATGGAAAAGCTCTGTACAAAATGTCAAAACAAGACCAGGTGCTGACTGTGGATCAGACCATCAACTTCTCATATGCAAGTTCAAACTGAAGCTGAAGAAAATTAGAACAAGTATACGAGAGCCAAGGTATGACCTTGAGTATATCCCACCTGAGTTCAGAGACCACCTCAAAAATAGGTTTAATGCATTA